>CM060910.1:501519802-501964802 GCA_030737875.1 Allium sativum | reverse complement strand
AAGGATTGGGGTATGTAAGAATCTCATTAATTAGAGAACAAATTAGTAAGAAATGTTATTACCAAGTTAGATCAGTAAACTGTATCTAAACACAAAATAATGACATATTTTTTTTTATAAAAAAAAGTACTTAAAATATAATTTTAGGTAGTTTGAATCATACTGTCATGACAAAGACTTCTAACAGAATCAAATACATGACCTTTTGCATTCTGCTCCTACGCTCTAACAAGCTAAGCTAAGAATGCTTGTGGATTGACACAAAATTAAACACAAGAAATCTTAATTATTACATCTTTCTTTTAATTTCACCTTACACGTAAAGACAAACAAATCCTATAATCCACAATTTGCATCTCAAATTTTATATTTAATTTTGCGTTCCAATAGCCGCTTCCATTACGTACTTCTACTCAAAAAACTAAATGTGTCTTTTTGGCCATGTTAGATATTCCTTCTGTTCCGTCATTTTCCATCAATTTTCCCCCTACCAACTATGGTATGGAGATTTGCGTCTTGGTGGAAGATACAAATTCATTTATCTTTGTCTTAAAGTTCCAGTCCCAAATGGCGTTATCATTATGGTACCATTTTAGCATCTATGGTTTCAAATGAGGGATGACTTTAACGTTGGCTTAACATAATCCTCGTCTTAAAAAGTAAATAAAATCAAATAAAGAATCCTCCTCCAAATAGCCATGAAAAACAAATGATATATAAGAAAATGCTCAAGTAAGATAACCGCATAAGGTAACGCCAACTTCAAATAATCCTGATAACCCATTCCTTGGTGGGGGTGTTAAATGGGTCATGTAAGGTTTTATAAGGGTCAAGAAATATTAGACCCAATTCATTTACAACCCATTTATTTTGACTCATTTAACATAAAAGTTTATCTGACCCAACCCATCTATTATGTGGGCTACCCATTTAACTCAACTAAACGTATTCTGTTATTTTCTAAGTAAAACCATTAGCCACCTTGGAAAACAATTATATTCGTTTAAAATTGAAAAAAAAAGAAGGTTTAAAAATTCAAATTTGAAAATTTAAACTGTAAATATTCGAATTTGAAAAATAAAAAGTTCAAAATTTTTAAATTTGAAAATTTAAAATCTAATTTGAGAATTTCACATTTTGAAATTTGAATTTTAAATCTGAAATTTTGAACTTTGGAAGTTTTTGAAAATTTGAAATATGAGATATGAATTTTGAAATTAATATTTTTGAATTTAGAAATTAAAAAAATACGAAAATTTGAAATTATGACAAGTGAAAATTGAAAATTGAAAATTTGTCATTTGAAATTTTGGAAACTTTGAAATTTGTGATTTAAAATTTGAAATTTTGAAAATTGATGTTTTGAAAATTTAAAATTTTGAATTTTGACCAGTTAAGTTTTTAAAATTTAAAACTTTGAATTACGGAATTTTGGGACTTGTCTTATTGAAGTGCTCGACTCTCTCAGTATCTATCAGATGTAGACAAATGCGATACTTGCAATAAAACCCAAACTAGGGTGCTGGATAATTCACGTCAAAAACTACCTAGAACATGGAATTCTCCCTGACAACCAGAACGAAAGGTGGTCACTCCATCATAAAGCTTCATGCTACATCATTCGAGACGGAGTGTTATACTGAAAAGGCTTCCCGATTCCATTACTTCGGCGTATAGCCCATAAGGACGTCGGACGTATATGGTTAGAAGTACACGAAGCGAGTGCGGTGAATATACCGAGGGAAAACTCTAGCAAAAATGATCCTTCGCTACAACTATTTTTGGCCAACTCTTTAATGGAATGCAGTTGATTACCCCCCGTAAATGTGATAAATGCCAGAGATTCTCTAAGATTTCTAGATCCCCGCATACAGAACGTACTCAAATGCTCCTTCCCTGGCTATTGACGTGGGAAATTGGTTATTTGCAAGTGCCAACCAACAAGAGTGGGTTTATAAGAAAACCCTAAATCCAAACAACCAATGTCCACTTTATGGTGGTTCGGAACTAACGTCTATGTCCATTTTATAGTAATCATTCTTCAGAATTTTGTAGATTACAATGTTTACTCAAGTTCAGACAATTTGAATGTACAAAGTTATACAATAGAATAACAAATATCTTGTTAATTCACAACTTTGACTAATACACCCTTCTTCTTCATTATGGCAAAATGTGTTGGAGTGAACAACAATGGCCAATGAAAATCTTCAATATCCAAGAATATCCAGAAATGTCCAAAAGATGTCCAAAAGTCAGTGAATGCCAAAAAGTTGTAAGCAAACTTCTATATGAAGTTTATGAGTCTGTGAAGTATACCAAAGTCATAGAAATGACCATGGAAGTCTCTAATGAGATCCAATGAAAGCTCTCCCGTGTGCCAAGCCAACCCCTTCGAATGACAAGAGATGAGGTATTTATAGGTGAAGTTTTCATCCATCAGTCCGGATTTTGTATCTTCTAGGGATGAGAAATTCGTATCTCTTGTACTTAGCCAAAAAGTCGAGTCACGATCCAAAATTTTGAATCCCGGAAAAATTCTGAAAAAACATTGATCGACACATGCTGATCACCCAAAAAGCAGTGATCAACATGCACCTGGCAGTGATCAGCCATTTTGCCAATATTCTGTATTCGCCTTGGCCAGGTGATTTCGCATCACCAAAAATCATGATTCGTTCGTACCGCTCAAGCAAAAAGTGATGATCCGCATGGCGTTTGCACTTCGCCAATTTCCTGATCAGCCACATCCAATCCCAGGATCTGATTCCAATTTTCACCTTTGAATCCCTGATGCGCACTTGTGACGGCCCGTCCCGCACCAGCCTGCATTTCCTCCGAAAGTGCGCTGTACACATGCCCAGCTAGCACAGAACGGTCGTCAGAAGAAAAGAAAGAAGAGAATGAACTAATCAAGGAACCTGTAGAATGTCTCACAGCGCATGGGATAAAATATAATAATAACATACTTGACATAAAACAGGCGAGACAGTGCATAAGCTGATAACTAAAATCAACATCAATCATCAGAGCAGCGGAAATCCATATACAGCTTATTACAATTTTCCAAATTTACTGTCTCTAAACAAAAGAAAGCTAAAGTAGAAGATACACCAACAATGCCCAAGCAGTGATCTTCAACAACACAGGGAGAATATTATGTATATAGTACGTGGAAGCCACCTGCTCGTCTCTGGATCATCTACCCGTGCATCACCAGCTAACCTGTCTCTAGTCTGCTCGTGTGAGCACCCAGAGTAGTAAGAGGAGACATAAAACTCTGGGTCAGACATAAAGCCTGGTATGAGCGATAAGCATCTAAACAGAATAATAACAGGTATACTAAGCCATACCTGAACCTGCAACCAAAGAGTTAGTACCACATACCGTACAATACTCCAAGGTGCCATAATAAAGGGTGTAAGGATACGGGGGTGGGGTGTGCATGTCATAATGATAGCAAACAAATCAACCATAGCAACCATCCTCACATCTCTCACTCAGTGCGTAAAGCATACGACGTCTACCACCTTGGAACACTAGACAAATTGAGGTAACGACGAATCCCGACTTGTAGAAACCCTGCTATGACCAAGCTAAACATATGGAGTCATGACCAAACATTTCAATGACCCATTTCATTGATCGTAGCCCTTGGTTCTACCGATGCCATAATGGCCCCGAATCCGCCTTCGTACCTCCTACCATAGTGGTCCAAAGCTATAGACGTCGATAACCCATTGGCACGCGTCCCGCAGCAAAGCCCAATCATGAAGCCCACTCATTGGTTCCCAGCTGGATCCTGAGTCAAAGCTCCTCATTTGGACTTCCTTTGCATCTCGGGTTTTGATCGAATTGGAGTGGGTCTTCAGAAGAGTTGTCGTGCAGTAGCAGCCCTAGAATACGGTTCAGTTCGGTGGTCATTACCCTCGTCGGTTCGGTTCGGTCCTCCTTCCTTGTCATCTTTCCATTCGGTTCGGGTCGGGTATTCCACTTCAGGTCGGGTCGGTGTCCTCCTCCGGGTCGGGTCGGGTGTCCTTCCTTCCAGCGCTCCGATCCGCTCCCTTATTTCTTCACGTATTCCGATCCGATCCCTCCTTACAATCTGATCCGCGTGGCCTTCCCTCTTGCTAGTTCTCCCAATTGTTTACTTCCGATCCGAGCCCTGCATCTCCAAGTCGATCCGATCTGGCCTCCAATTATTCTTCCGATCCGATCCCCTTGTCCACTCCAACTCCAAGTAAACGGCCTTCCTTCTCGCCAAGCCTCCTCCAGTGACAAGTTCCAATCCAGTTCGAATTCCCTTGGTCAGTTCATAAATCCGATCCGACCCCTTTCTCCGATCCGAACCGGTTCGGAACCTGCACACTTCTACAACTTTCCAGCGAGCTTTCTACGCCATTCGACGGCATTTTCGACCAATCTAACTATTCTAATCAATCATAAAACATACCATAGAGTTAGAGCAACATGTAAGAACAACCACAAACACCTAACAACAATTCAAATGAACCAAAATGGATCAAAAGTGGCTAAAACCTCACATTTTCCTATAATCCCTCTTAATCATGTTTAAGCATACGATTAGCAAAACACATCGAAATTAACCCAAATTTCTAACAGAACCTTAAAACATTATTTTAGAATTTTAAGAATTTTTCCAGAATTTATTTACGTATAAATTCGCTAATCTTCACTAATTACCCTTAATCACCGTAATTAGTGCAAAAACCATGCAAATCACTCACCTTGGCCACAAATGAAACACCAAATCTGAAATACTCTCTGTTTGGGTCGAATTCCTATGTATAGCAGCAGCTCCAACCTTGCTTTGTTGCTATTTGGCCTTGCTTTGATGTAGTTTAGGCTTAATCTTCACTAAAATGTGTTTTGGAGTGGTTTTAGAGGATGGAAGCCATTACTAAGGTCTCAAGGAGGTTTGTGGCGGCTCAAAACTGAAATGAAAGTGATAACCTAACCCTAATCAGTCCTCCTATACCTCTAAACCCGAAATTCCCCTCTGGGCCTAGCTGCTAATCACCCGGTTAAGCCCAATTAAGCTGTTTTTCACCATCTGAAACTTGTTTCAGCCATATCTCCCAAACGGTAAGTCCGTTTGGCTAATGTGACCACTCTACGGAAAGAGAAACCATCATCCGAAGCCAATGGAAGTGGTTTCAGGTCAAAATTCCTTTCCAGTCAAAAGTTATGGCCAAAACAGTGCCAACTAGGGGTAAAATGGTCATTTAAAAATCGAGAAAAATCATGAACATGGGAAATGACCCCAATAGTCGTCTCCCAAAGTTACATGACCATACGACTTCGTATGTGAAAGAAATAAATATCCTACGATCCTATGATGCGTAGAATACGGGTCGTTACACTCTCCCCCCCTTAAGAAATTTCGTCCCCGAAATTCCTTAACCCAAAACATACAAGGAATCCCGCATGCCTAACAACCATATACAACAATCAAATATGCAAAACAAGCAAACAAGCCTATCCTAGCATGCGGAAAACTAAATCGAAGTCAAAATCTTACCAGGCAAAGAGTTCTGGATACTTCTTCCTTATGTCCTCCTCTGTTTCCCAAGTACAATCATTCTCGTCCTCGCTCCACTGTACCTTGACTAGCTTCACCGCCTTCCTTCGAAGTTGCTTCATGTCGTGTGCGACAATACGGGCCGGCTTACGGTTCCCAACCGCCTCGGGTTCTACTTCGAAGTCCTCTAACTGATCAGGCGAAATAGTCATATCTGAGTCGTGAACGAACTTCCTTAGTTGGGAAACATGAAATACGTTATGAACTCCCGCCATCTTCTCTGGTAAGTCAATTCTGTATGCCAAATTCCCGACTAATTCAAGAACAGGGAATGGGCCAACAAATCTTGGTGCCAACTTGCCTCCCCTGCCAAATCGTATTACGCTCTTCAACGGAGAAATCTTGACAAACACCAAGTCGCCAACGGAGAATTTTAAGTCTCTTCTCCTCTTATCAGCATAACTCTTCTGTCTATCTTGGGCAGCCTTCATTCGTTGTTGAATGGTCTTGATTTTATCTGAAGTTTCCCTCACCACATCTGGTCCAAGCATAAACTTCTCGCCAGTCTCTATCCAACATGATGGTGAGTTGCACGGTCTTCCATACAAAGCTTCAAATGGAGCCATACCGAAACTGGATTGGTAGCTATTATTATATGCAAACTCTACTAGATGCAAATGGTCATCCCACGATCCACCAAAATCCAATATACATGCTCTCAAGAGATCTTCCAAAATACGGTTCACCCTCTCCGTCTGACCGTCGGTCTGAGGATGATATGCGGTACTGAGATGTAACTCTGACCCTAGAGCCTCTTGTAAGCTCTTCCAAAACCCACTAGTGAACAACGGGTCTCGGTCACTCACAATGCTTTTAGGTACTCCATGGAATCTCACTACCCACTTCATATACAATTCTGCTAACTTAGCTGCCGTTCTGGTCGATTTGACTGGTATAAACCTTGCACTTTTAGTCAGTCGATCTACAATTACCCAAATGCTGTCATATCCCGATCTAGTCCTTGGTAATCCATCGATGAAATCCATCGAGACTTGCTCCCATTTCCATTCGGGAATTTCCAAGGGCTGTAACAACCCACTAGGCTTCTTTTGCTCGGCTTTAACTAGCTGGCAATTCATGCACTTGGATATAAACTTCCCAACGTCTCGTTTCATTCCTTCCCAGTAGTAGGTCTGCTTCATATCTCGATACATCTTATTACCACCGGGGTGTATAGTCAGCTTTGAGTGATGACATTCTCTAAGAACTTCATCTCTCAATCCATTGACATTGGGTACAACAAGCTTTCCATTCTTTCTAAGCCATCTATCTCGATCAAGCCCATACTTGTTCATCTCCTCATCGATACCCATCTCTAACTTGGAGATGATTTCCAATAGGTTAGGATCGTCCCTCTGACTAGAGCCGATTCGTTCAATCAAAGTGGGTCTGATCGTCAAACTTGCTAACATTTCTGGATCCAATTCGCACTTTGGTCTGAAATCAAACCCCGCGATAAACTCCAGTTGCTTCCATTCAAGGAACATAGCCCCTAAGCTGGCATGTCTTCTACTCAATGCATCAGCCACCGCATTGCCCTTTCCTGGTGTGTATGCGATGTCAAAATCATAGGAAGCTAAGAACTCTAACCATCTCTGCTGACGGAGATTTAAATCCTTCTGGGAGAATAGATACTTCAACGACTTATGATCTGTAAACAGCTCAAATCTTTCTCCCAAGAGATAGTGTCTCCACATCTTTAACGCGAACACGATCGCTGCCAATTCTAAATCATGGGTAGGGTATCTTCTCTCGTGCGGTTTCAATTGCCGACTTGCGTAAGCTACAACCCTACCGCCTTGCATCAATACAACTCCCAGTCCGGTACCACATGCATCCGTGTATACCGTCATCTCTTCATCCCCTTTAGGAATGACTAACACTGGTGCGCTTGTCAACTTGTCCTTTAGACTTTTAAATGCATCCTCGCACCTTTCATCCCAGACAAAAGCTTGATTCTTCTTGGTCAACTGGGTCAATGGTGCTGCTACCTTGGAGAAACCTTGGATAAACTTACGATAATATCCAGCTAATCCCAAGAAACTTCTCACATCTGTTGCATTCTTGGGCGTAGGCCAATCTTGTACCGTAGCCACCTTTGCTGGGTCCACAGCAATACCGTTCTCTGATACAACATGGCCCAAGAACCTCACTTCCCTCTTCCAGAAGTGACATTTAGAAAACTTGGCTTTCAATTGGTGTTTTCTCAACACCTCCATCGCTACTCTTAGATGTTCCTTGTGTTCTTCCTCTGTCCTCGAATAGACCAAAATATCATCAACGAACACAAGGACAAACTTATTCAACTGATCTCTGAATACCCTATTCATAAGATCCACAAAATATGCTGGGGCATTGGTCAGCCCAAATGGCATAACCAACCATTCATAAAATCCAGACGGCGTTCGAAATGCCGTTTTAACTATACTCTCAGCTTCCACTCTAAGCTGATGAAAACCTGTCGCGAGATCCAACTGAGAAAATATCCTCGCGCCACTCAACTGATCGAACAAATCATCTATCCGCGGTAGAGGATACTTATTCTTCCTCGTCACTTTATTCAATTCGCGGTAGTCTACACACAAACGAAGGGAACCATCCGCCTTGGTAGCAAATACAACTGGTGCTCCCCATTCAGAAACACTCCTTCTGATAAATCCCTTCTTCAAAAGATCGTTGACTTGCACCTCGAGCTCTCGCTGCTCTCTTGGTGCCATACGACGAAGTGGCATCACTATAGGTCTGGCATCTTTTACCAAATCAATACGGAACTCAATCTCTCGGTGTGGTGGAAGTCCGGTCACTTCTTCCAAAACATCCGGATACTGGCCAACCACGGGCAAACCTGACAACTCACTATGCGGAATGTCGAGGGAGTTTAGAAAACTAGCCAATACCCCCTCACTGGGTAGACCACCAAACACTATCCTCCGCCCATTATCCGCTCTAGCTGTCACCAAAAAGCCCTCACAGTCTACCACCACCCCGTATCTTCGGAGCCAATCTACTCCCAAAATAATGCCAAACCCAGTAAAGCCCAAAACAAAGCAATCACAAACAAACATGCATCCATGACTCGATAAGACCACATTACGACAAATCATGCTAAGGCTAGTCGAACCACCAATCGGGTTCGTCACTACTAAAGGTCTATCGACAATCTCGGGCTCCAATCCCACCCTATCTACCAGGTCACTAGATATGAAAGAACTGGAGGCTCCGGTATCAAACAAAACTCTAACAGGAACATCGTAAACAGAAAGCATACCTTGAATGACGACATTCTTTCCCTTCTCCGCCGCTGTTGGGGCATTCGACGAAGAAGGAATAGCATTAAGAGCGTAGGCTTTCACCATTTGCTTTTCCTTAGGGGGCTGTGGACACTTGTCCTTGTGATGTCCCATTTGGCCACAGTTGAAGCACTTCCTATCCGCTGGCTTGGCCCGACAATTACTAGCATAATGGCCCTTCTTACCACAGCTGAAGCACTCAACATCTTGCTTATTCTTTTTCTTCTGGCCATCCTTAGCTTGGTTCTGCTTTCTCTTATTCTGGGAACCACCCTTGCCTCCACCACTTGCTTGTGGTTTTGGCTCTTCTGCAGATGCAACCTCAGTCTTCGACTTAGGGTAGAGACTTTCTGATCTTAACGCTTTCCCCACAATCGATTCAAACGTCTCATCAATGTGGTTAATAAGTTTTTCCCCCAAGTACTGATCCAAACCAGTTATGAATTTCTCATTCTTTTTTCTCGGCAGTATCAATGAGAGATAACCCATATTTTGACAAAGTGTCAAATTCAGCAATATACTCCGAGACAGCTCTGCCATTCTGCTTGAGCTCCAAGAACTTCTTGAACAGCACTGACTTCTGAGCAGCCGGAATGAACTTCTCACTAAAGCGAGCCTTAAACTGCTCCCAAGTAATCTGATCTTCGGGAGTAGCTGCCTTTATAGCATTCCACCAATTCATTGCCCGCCCTTGCAGCTGACGGGACGCTAGCTTTCTTTTCATCGCATCCTCGATACCCAAATCCTCGAAGATACGTTCGCAACTATCCAACCAATCCTGAACGTCCGTAGCCGACTCCGTTCCGTGGAATGACTTCCCACCAAGACTAGTATAATCCTTATTCAGCTTGGCGAAGTCGACTCTTGGCGCCTGCACTATTGGACCACCACCATTTCCACCATTGGGAGCTGCCCTCTGTACATCTCTAACCATCTCTCTCATGAGGTCAGTAAACATCGTCCTCATGTCAGCAGCATTCCCATTGTTGGCTCCCCTACCAGCACCTCTAGTATATCGGCTCATCGTCAATCTGAAAAAGGAAACGATTAACGACGACATAGTGGTGCTAGTACAGTACGACTTCATCCTTATACTACTAATAGTGTATATATATATATAGCTTTTAAAAACCAAAGTAATCACAAATACGCTCTCTCGTATACGTATATTATCTCTCCCTGATAACTTCCCTAGGTTAACTACGCAACCTAGAGCTCTGATACCAAGTGTGACGGCCCGTCCCGCACCAGCCTGCATTTCCTCCGAAAGTGCGCTGTACACATGCCCAGCTAGCACAGAACGGTCGTCAGAAGAAAAGAAAGAAGAGAATGAACTAATCAAGGAACCTGTAGAATGTCTCACAGCGCATGGGATAAAATATAATAATAACATACTTGACATAAAACAGGCGAGACAGTGCATAAGCTGATAACTAAAATCAACATCAATCATCAGAGCAGCGGAAATCCATATACAGCTTATTACAATTTTCCAAATTTACTGTCTCTAAACAAAAGAAAGCTAAAGTAGAAGATACACCAACAATGCCCAAGCAGTGATCTTCAACAACACAGGGAGAATATTATGTATATAGTACGTGGAAGCCTCCTGCTCGTCTCCGGATCATCTACCCGTGCATCACCAGCTAACCTGTCTCTAGTCTGCTCGTGTGAGCACCCAGAGTAGTAAGAGGAGACATAAAACTCTGGGTCAGACATAAAGCCTGGTATGAGCGATAAGCATCTAAACAGAATAATAACAGGTATACTAAGCCATACCTGAACCTGAACCTGAACCTGCAACCAAAGAGTTAGTACCACATACCGTACAATACTCCAAGGTGCCATAATAAAGGGTGTAAGGATACGGGGGTGGGGTGTGCATGTCATAATGATAGCAAACAAATCAACCATAGCAACCATCCTCACATCTCTCACTCAGTGCGTAAAGCATACGACGTCTACCACCTTGGAACACTAGACAAATTGAGGTAACGACGAATCCCGACTTGTAGAAACCCTGCTATGACCAAGCTAAACATATGGAGTCATGACCAAACATTTCAATGACCCATTTCATTGATCGTAGCCCTTGGTTCTACCGATGCCATAATGGCCCTGAATCCGCCTTCGTACCTCCTACCATAGTGGTCCAAAGCTATAGACGTCGATAACCCCTTGGCACGCGTCCCGCAGCAAAGCCCAATCATGAAGCTCACTCATTGGTTCCCAGCTGGATCCTGAGTCAAAGCTCCTCATTTGGACTTCCTTTGCATCTCGGGTTTTGATCGAATTGGAGTGGGTCTTCAGAAGAGTTGTCGTGCAGTAGCAGCCCTAGAATACGGTTCGGTTCGGTGGTCATTACCCTCGTCGGTTCGGTTCGGTCCTCCTTCCTTGTCATCTTTCCATTCGGTTCGGGTCGGGTATTCCACTTCAGGTCGGGTCGGTGTCCTCCTCCGGGTCGGGTCGGGTGTCCTTCCTTCCAGCGCTCCGATCCGCTCCCTTATTTCTTCACGTATTCCGATCCGATCCCTCCTTGCCATCTGATCCGCGTGGCCTTCCCTCTTGCTAGTTCTCCCAAATGTTTACTTCCGATCCGAGCCCTGCATCTCCAAGTCGATCCGATTTGGCCTCCAATTATTCTTCCGATCCGATCCCCTTGTCCACTCCAACTCCAAGTAAACGGCATTCCTTCTCGCCAAGCCTCCTCCAGTGACAAGTTCCAATCCAGTTCGAATTCCCTTGGTCAGTTCATAAATCCGATCCGACCCCTTTCTCCGATCCGAACCGGTTCGGAACCTGCACACTTCTACAACTTTCCAGCGAGCTTTCTACGCCATTCGACGGCATTTTCGACCAATCTAACTATTCTAATCAATCATAAAACATACCATAGAGTCATAGCAACATGTAAGAACAACCACAAACACCTAACAACAATTCAAATGAACCAAAATGGATCAAAAGTGGCTAAAACCTCACATTTTCCTATAATCCCTCTTAATCATGTTTAAGCATACGATTAGCAAAACACATCGAAATTAACCCAAATTTCTAACAGAACCTTAAAACATTATTTTAGAATTTTAAGAATTTTTCCAGAATTTATTTACGTATAAATTCGCAAATCTTCACTAATTACCCTTAATCACCGTAATTAATGCAAAAACCATGCAAATCACTCACCTTGGCCACAAATGAAACACCAAATCTGAAATACTCTCTGTTTGGGTCGAATTCCTATGTATAGCAGCAGCTCCAACCTTGCTTTGTTGCTATTTGGCCTTGCTTTGATGTAGTTTAGGCTTAATCTTCACTAAAATGTGTTTTGGAGTGGTTTTAGAGGATGGAAGCCATTACTAAGGTCTCAAGGAGGTTTGTGGCGGCTCAAAACTGAAATGAAAGTGATAACCTAACCCTAATCAGTCCTCCTATACCTCTAAACCCGAAATTCCCCTCTGGGCCTAGCTGCTAATCACCCGGTTAAGCCCAATTAAGCTGTTTTTCACCATCTGAAACTTGTTTCAGCCATATCTCCCAAACGGTAAGTCCGTTTGGCTAATGTGACCACTCTACGGAAAGAGAAACCATCATCCGAAGCCAATGGAAGTGGTTTTAGGTCAAAATTCCTTTCCAATCAAAAGTTATGGCCAAAACAGTGCCAACTAGGGGTAAAATGGTCATTTAAAAATCGAGAAAAATCATGAACATGGGAAATGACCCCAATAGTCGTCTCCCAAAGTTACATGACCATACGACTTCGTATGTGAAAGAAATAAATATCCTACGATCCTATGATGCGTAGAATACGGGTCGTTACAGCACTCATGAAATTCGCATCACCTCCCGCGTTGATCAGGGGATTTTCAAGCTGCCAATTCACATCTGGTATTTTCGCATCCCGGCCTTGCCAACTGCCAAGCGCCGAATCCCCGTGTAAAACCAATGAAAAAGGGAGATACAACTGTGCCGATCAGTCTATTTTGAGTGCTAAATTTGGTTTTGGCAATTTGACTGATCCAAAGCCTATGAGTTTGCACAAGCAATTTTAGGTGATCATGTCGTATTGCGCAACAATTTTTGAGTGATCAAAATCAGAATTTACCAAAATCAATATATTTTGTCTCAATAAGTTTTACCACGTGATTGGATCGAGGTGCTCAAGGATTTTGAGCTAATCAGGGCATGCCGATCAGATACTTTCACCATACCAGATTAACCAAGGTTCTTAACGACTTTTCCAATCCGATAACGCTGATCCGGGAATCGACGATATTTCCAACCTTTTCCGAACACTTCGCGACTTCGACCAAATCGTTTTGTGTTTTCCAATGAACATTCTCGAAACTCGAGCGCATTGCTAACCATAATTTTGATGCGTGACTGCTTTGCCAAAATGTGGGTCAACATTTTGCCTCCTAAAACATATCTTTCTTGATTGAAGGAAGATGTGTTTTGCGAGTAAACTAGAATTTCAAGAATCCGTAAACCAATGCCAGGAAAAGTCCGATGGGAAATTCAATAACCAGAATGCTGAAAAGCCACAGTCGCACTGGAACGTATTAACCATATAACTTGAAAAGCAGAAAGCCAGATAATCTGAAAGCCACGATCTCGCAGGATCGTGCTGACTAGAAATCCACGATCGCGCCGGATCGTATTAGCCATTAAACCAAAGCCTGAAATACAATGAAAGCCGACAACCGATCTAGATTTTATCTCGAGAGATGGCCAAGATGATCTAGGTAACCAAAGAACCGAAGTAACCAGAATATCCGAGGAACTGCAAAGGCCCAAAAACCTAAATATTAGAATAACCATAACCGGAAAATCAGGTAAACCCGAAACGTGTAAAACCAAAATAATCGATAACCAGACAACTAGAATAAGCCATAGCCATGCGAGAATAATATTGTCGCGCCATCGACAAGTCCACTCAACATAACCAGATGAATCGCTATAGCAGGACGATCCAAAGCCACGAGTGAATATAGTCCTCCCGACGTAACCAGATAATTAGATGAATTGCCTTGACAGAACGATTCAAAGCCAAACGAGTAGAATCCAATACTCGTCACTGGACAAAGCGGCCTTGTCGAAGTAGGACAAGGTGGTCCATCCCTTCCCAAGCAAAGTTCTTACTTGGGGACCATGTTTCTAGAATTGCAATTCCATTCTAGGTTTCATACTTCGCAAGAAAGCATCCTTACTTACCGAAGTAATATTATTTAAGTTATAAAAGTTAGGGAGCTTTTAGTAAAGCCAAGAGAAAACATACTGGTTCATCATCCGCGAAGGGCATGCATAGGGGTCTCGCTGGTCCACGTACACAGTACGCAGATTTAGCCAATTTCGATTTCAAGTTTATTCGTGAAGGAGACTGAACTGTTTATCGTTCGCGAAGAGCATGCCAAGGAACTTTCCAGTTCGTGTTACATGGGTAAGAAAACTTAGACATTCAAACTCCAAAGTCGGAAAAGTTAAATTTTATTAATAACCAGGGGGTGGTGGTATATTATCGAGCAATGATCATGCTGGCTCAACCATCTACAAATAGGAATTTAAAAGGACACATTTAGAGGGTCGAAGCCAGTAAAGCCAAAAGCATAGGACGGAGCCTAAAAAGCCAAATCCATGGGACGAAGCCTAAATAACCAAAGTTCGGAAGAAGCCGAAACCAAACCATAAGCTAGAGAAAACCAAGAAGACCAAAAGTTGGAGAACCAAGAACTAGAGAAACCATGCCAAAAGCCAAGATACCAAACCTAAGAAGCCAAAGAATACCATAAATCAAGCACCAAAGACCCAGCAAGAGCCAAAAAGCCGGAATACCGAAAAGCCAAGACCATGATCCCAAGGACCAAAGAAAACCAAGAGCCAAGTTACCAACGAATCCACAAAACCAAGAAAGACCAAGAACCAAATTATCCAGAAGACTAGTGAGACGACCCCAAACCCCGTACTGACGGTGGCAAGGGTTATCTTTGGAATATAACACAGAACCAGATAATAGCAGAACATGATTAAACAAATACACCATATAATGAACAATAGAATATACTGGATAAAAGTAATCATCAGAGTTACACAGTATACAGGATCTTACTTAGCACAAATACAGTTCAGCTATACATAAATGTCTACAGCGGAAAACAAACATAATATGTACAATAGGAGCTGAACAACATAAAAAGAAATAAATGATAGAATCCATCTTCAGCTCCAGCTATCCAGAAAGAACCAACTAAACCTGAATACAAGGCTGCCCGTGTAGAAAAGGGGGCACCCGAGTTTGAAAGTGAAACAAACTACGAGTCAGTCATGGGACTGGTATGAGAAGTCCATTCAACACATATATAATATGGCAAATCACAGGACCACGCCACTTTCGTGGAACGGGTTTACTCCATTGGATTGTCAGTGCTTTAAAACAAATCATTCTTTTAAACAACGCAATGCATTTTATAAAAATGAAACCGTTATAAGACTCAGTTCCCATCACACAATGCAACGCAAACCGGAGGATAGAGTTTTTACCTTGTAACGGCCAAAATATGCTTGATACGAATAAAACAAAGGCATTTGATATTAGTGCTAGTGTTTATATGTTTTGAAAGCAATTTCAAATCATAACTATCAATCATAGACGGCATTAATGCCCCATACCACTATGTCGCCATATATAGGTATACAATCAAAACCGCACAGTCACGTATTTGGAAATTGGATTTCCGTCATGAACCAAGGCAAAAGATAGTCCTTACCGAATTCGAGACGCTCTAGCCCGCCCCTCAGGATCAGAGCTCGAGTGACCCTTGGATCGTCAGGGCCGGTCCACCGATGTGGATTAAAATTCCTGAACACTGTGTTTCCCCGCCCTTTGGGGCGTAAACGAGCCAACGAATGACTCCATCGGACCCGAATTGTCCGATCAAACAGAGGCGCCTCGCAACAGCAACAACCACATAGGTGAAAAGTATATAAATGTCAGGGCTGGTAGGTCACTGACACCACCCTAGCTAGAAAGAAACGCAGGCCCTCCCTGATGTCCTCTCCCGTTTCTGGTTCATACCGGGGTGTGAGGCTCGCGATTTCACGTTATACACAAAGCTACGCCACACAGGCGGTGCTTTGATCATCGCCACAAGACTTTGCTTTTCAACAGAAGCCCTGATCACTGCATCTTAGCATGCCACACAGGCAATTCATGCCATGCGACTGATGTCCATCGATATACAACCTCTGAGCTCGTGCGTCTCAGAGAAGGGCGTTAAGCAAAAGAATAAATTCTCCGCCGCCAAACAGATGTATATTTAACAGAAATCAATCAACACAGAATAAACTCCAATGTCAGACACACAGTCCATTTACAAGTCCGTTCTGGGTCTGAACGAAACCCGAGGCACTAAATACCTCGCAAACCCATCGATCACCACGTACGTCTGGACGATCACCACTCATTATCCATATTTCGGGATGCCTCCCAATCAGGACCTCGGTTACCATCCAAACGAGGTGAAGATCTCCGGTCTTCGACCACCGTCTTCATCTTCGACTTTCAATCGTCGGTCAATTATTTGAAATGAGAATTAACTCGGCCTTTTCAAATAATTCACGTTTATTTAGAATTTCAAATCAATTTATTTCAATGGTTAAATCATTCGACAACACCAATTTTGTTCTTTAATGTAATTTTCACACCAAACAAATTCAACCATCAAATACCACATAAATCGAGCAAATTCACTTTATTTCCATTCCATATCGTTTATGATATTTTATAACGATTTATCGCTATTTTTATTTATTTTAAAATAGCCAATTTATTCAAAACGACGCTTCGGGCCATAACGCGGCCGTGGCGCTGTTTTTCTTCAGATTTGATTTACACATATCTGAAAATCTAACCGTTGGATCTTCACAAAATTTACGTCATTAGAAAGGTCTTTTCAAAACGAATCCAACGGTTTCAGTTTCGGGAAAATCCGACGGTCGGATCTCCCGGTACAATCGTTTGAAGTTTCGATTTCAAAATACGAACTGCAGCGTCGTTTTTCGATTTAATATAATTATATTTATATATAAATATAATCGTTTCTGGCGCTGTTTTTCTTCAGATTTGAATTAAACATTCCAGACAATCCAACCGCTGGATTTTTACAAGGTTGGTGCCGTTGGAAAGATTTTTCCAAGGCGAACCCGACGGTTGCGGTTTCGGGAAAATCCAATGGTCGGATTTCCCGCACTAGTTGTTTGAAATCACGGTTTCAAAATACGAACTGCACGGCCTCGTTTCGTTTTAATTTTATTTATATTTATATATTTATATAAATATAGTTCATTCAACAATTTCAATATCGTTTTCACTTCAAATATTTCACTAACGCCTTAAAATTTTGGAAAATTTTGCCATAACCTCCTTTGTACGGGAGGGCTGGGAAAATTCCCAAATAGCCACACGGGCGTCTCATGTCAAAAAGAAAAAGAAAAAGCCAAGCGGCTAGCCAACAGGCTCATAAAATCATCACCCAAACAAAACAGTAAATGTGTACCTATTTGTCGGGCACAAAATTTTATTCCTCTTCTCTAGCCCCTTTGCTATAACCTGTTCAATAAATATGCATGTACATATATACCGTTCTTATCATTTATCATTTTCCGTTCAACTTCATATTTGATTTCCATTTGGTTTAAAAACACCATTCACTCTAATGTTGCATGTATAGGCAAAAATCGTATCATTAGCTAATTAATGAATATTTCAACTCATATATGTTTATTTGAACGAGTGGCTATTTTTAACACTTCACATTTCAACGATTCATGTATATAATAAAAATGTGATTTTTATTGTAAAACAATTCATTTCAAAACACTATTATTTTATATAGTATATATAGGTGATAAAAATAGGATTTTTATTATAAAACAATTTCTTTTAAAACGAGATTATTTTACATAGTACATATAGTTGATAAAAGGTGATTTTTATTATGAAACAATTTATTTCAAAATATGAATACCATTCAACACATGAATTTCAAATCAACGAATGAATATCGATTCAACACATGAAGGTTTTCTATAGTTTCTATATATAGATAAAAATGTGATTTTTATATTTAAAACACGAATACCATTCAACACATGAATTTCTAATCAACGAATGAATATCGATTCAACACATGAAGGTTTTCTATTTAACGAATAAATATAGTTTCCGCAAATGAAAATAATTCAAACACATGAATATCATTCAAAATTTCGGCAGCATAACGGCATGGTAGTTAAAACCGGGACCGTTCCTAGTATGGCTCCTCGCTCTACCTTAAAACCTCGCGGTTTTTGACAATGGGGATCATGCATCTAGTTCGCACGTAGGCGGCATGTATATATTTATTTCATTTCCACAAACTAATCCTGTGTGGTTTCAACCAAATATTTCTCAACCACAAATGGGTATTTTTCAACCACAATCAATCAATATCAACCACAAACAATCCCAAACAACCATTCGCTATCGATCAATTTTCACACCAATCACAATCAATAAATATCGTCCATGGTTTGTGGACGAGGGGCGTGTATATATATATATATATAGCAATTCACTTTTATTTCAACACATATATAATTTTTACAACGCATATATAACTTATACATCGAACATACAACTTATACAACGCTTATACATGAGGTGTACAACGCTTATATAACTCATACATCGGCTATATAATTTATACATCGTCGTTTTCCATATTGTTTATAAATTAGAAATCTCACAATGGTTTGTCGCTTTGCCAAAAATAGTAGAAGGCTCAGAAAAATATGCGGTCTCTTCTAGAATGTAGAGAGCATCGACACGGCCCTGGCGTCTCTTGTTTCACTGAATTTCAACCACATAGCAAAAAGATATGATTTTTCAAAGTTTGCAACGCTTTTAAACCGTTAATTTCAGTTCAAAATTTACAAGCCGTATACCTCTCTATTTCGTTCAAAACTAGGTTTTGATCTTGCCGCCAATCCGTTGTACTTCGTTCAGATCTGGTCACGCAGCGTCGAAGAGCTACGAAGCAGTTTCCAGCGCGTGGTGGTCGCGCCAGGTCCGGTGGTCGGAATAGGGCAGGGCGGCGGTTCGAATGGCCGACGTTCGTAGGCCTGGTTCTCGTGGCAGGGGCGACGTGACGGGGTGAATCGGGTATGGATTTGAAGAGGGTGGCGAGAGCTTTCAAATGGTGGTGGTGGCGCTCGATTTCGTGGAGAAACGAAGGAGCAATGGCGCCGGGAAGTTTCGAACGCGAGCCGCCTTCTATCGCCGTCGGGGAGAGAGAAAGCTCGGTTTTTTTTTTATGAAAGAAAAATCCATGATTGGTCCATATTTATTATTTTCAAAAATTGGGGTTTTTACAAATGAACTCGAAATCAAACCCAACGACTTTCGCCCCTAGCGTTTTACCCCCATCCCGAACACAATGGGATATGTTTCGTAGGCCCATTCGACTGTTTCAGTCAGTTTTCCATTCAAATCAAAATATAAAATATTCAATATTTAATTTGAACGAACATTTCAATTTGCCAGGGTCACAAACTGATTCGAAAAATTCCAGAAAAATAAATCTAGCTATGTTTTGACGATACGGTCCCAACAAAACTAGTTTCGTCGAATTCTGAGACCGTTTGCAAAAAGGCCCATTTTTGGTCGATCCAATTTAACTGTAATTGACCAAAACACGTTTTCCTTTGCCATGCTCACATACTAGCTTCAAAAATTATGAAATTAGAAACCTAGCAATAACTTCACATCCCGGATCCAACAAAAGTGGTTTCGTCGAATTCCGAGGTCGTATGCAAAATGGCCAATTTCACGGGCTATATAAATTCCATAGCGACCTTTCTGAAAATTCATTCGGCCATAACTTTTGCTTTCCGCTATGAAAATTCGATTTTTCAGATTCGTTAGAAAGGTATTCACTAACAGATTTAAATATTTTTGGTTTCGCTAAAATCCGTTTTGTTTTGCACCCGGTACAGTCCGACAAAGTTTTAATTCAATTTTTGAAACTACAGCGCCATTTCAGGCCTTGTTTATAATTATAATTAATTATATTCGTTTTCAATTGTCGATTCAAACTCAGTTTTCATCGCCATTATTTAAAATATTTATTTTAAATATTTAAAATCCATTATTTTGGCCAATTTAAAAAATTTAAATTGGTTCAGATTTTTTGGGTCGTTACAATCTCCCCCACTTAAAACTTTTCGTCCCCGAAAAGGAACAAAGTCGAAAGTGGTTTGATAAATCTACAATCACACAACACAACAACCAATCCAATTGTTTTTCTTTTCAAATCCATACAAATTAATTCCTATTTTCTTTTTAAAATCATTCAGACAATAACAATAGAATAGAGAATTAAATGGTGATGTAAAGTATGGTAAATATACCTTGCACCGGAGTCAATCATAGATATCCACTCGGCATCTAGGATAAGCTTTCTGAATGCTCTCCTCGGTTTCCCAAGTACAATCTCGCGGATCTCCACTCCATTGCACTTTGACTAAGTGAACCTTCTTGTTCCTCAGCTCTTTGGTTTCTTTGCCGATGATCTTTAGCGGCTCTCGTCTCACAGCTAATTCTGGAGTAATTTCAATATCCTGTTGAGCTGCTTCTTCCACGATCAAGTCTGGATCATGAACGTGCTTTCGAAGTTGAGATATGTGAAATACATCATGAACTCCAGGCAGCCAATCAGGCAGTTTGACCCTATAAGCGAGAGTTCCGATCCGTTCCAGAATAGGAAACGGGCCTATGAATTTGGGCGCCAACTTTCCAGTTTTACCGAACCGGATAACTCCTCTCATCGGCGATACTTTCAAATATACATAGTCGCCAATAGCAAAGGATATATCTCTCCTTCTTCTATCGGCATAGCTCTTTTGTCGGCTTTGAGCGGCGAGTAATCGCTTTTTAATAAAATCGACTTTGTCGGCAGCTTCTCGAATCATATCAGGACCCAACACAAGTCTATTTCCGGGTTCGACCCAACAAGCAGGGGATCGGCACGGTCTACCATACAATGCTTCGAATGGTGACATTGTCAGACTCGCCTGGTAGCTGTTGTTATATGAGAATTCAGCCAAATGCAGATGGTCTTCCCATGATCCACCGAAATCTATAACACAAGCCCGCAATAGATCTTCTAAAATGCGATTCACCCTCTCAGTCTGACCGTCCGTCTGAGGATGATTAGCGGTGCTTAAGTTCAACTTTGTTCCCAGCTCTACTTGAAATGCTTCCCAGAATTTGCTAGTGAATATTGTATCCCTATCACTGACTATACTGAGCGGCACTCCATGTAGTCTAACTATTTCCCTGGAATATATCTGCGCCAGACTCTGAGCAGTTCTATTTGCTCTGACAGGTATGAAATGGGCGGTCTTCGTGAAGCGATCTACGATCACCCAAATACTGTCATTTCCTTTTCTGGTTCTGGGCAGACCATCGATGAAATCCATAGAAATATGTTCCCACTTCCAACCAGGAACTTCTAGCGGTTGTAACAATCCAGCCAATTTCTGTTGGTCGCTTTTGACTAGCTGGCAAGTAGGGCATCGGCTAACATATATTGAAACGTCTCTGTTCATAGCCTTCCACCAGAATGTACGTTTGAGATCGTTATACATCTTGGCTACACCAGGATGGATACTTAGCTTGGACTTGTGACACTCGTCTAACACTTCCCTTTTGAGTTCGGGGATGTCAGGAACACAAATCCTTCCTTTCAATCTCAGGGTCTCGTCGTTATCTATTTGAAAACACGAGGGTTCGCCTTTCTGAATCCTCTTAATCATATCCTTAATAAAGTTATCCTCCTTTTGAAGAATAGATATTTTGTCAATCAAGGAAGTCGTGATAATAAAGCTGGCGATCATTACATTCTTTCGGCTCAACGCATCGGCCACGACATTGGCTTTCCCTGGAGTATATATAATTTCGAAGTCATATGCTGCAAGAAACTCCAGCCAACGTTGCTGCCTCAAATTCAAGTCCTTCTGGGTGAACAAATACTTTAGCGACTGGTGATCTGTAAACAGTTCAAATCTCTCACCCAGGAGATAGTGTCTCCAAATTTTCAAGGCGAAAACTATAGCCAATAACTCAAGATCATGAGTTACGTAGTTTTTCTCGTGCGGCTTCAGTTGACGGCTAGCATAAGCAATCACCTGGCCCGTTTGCATTAACACTGCGCCAAGGCCTTCTCTAGAAGCATCAGTCCAGACTTTCAAATCCTGGTTGCCATCGATGATGGTTAACACTGGAGCTGTTGTTAGTCTTAACTTGAGTTCTTCGAAAGCCTCCTCACTTTCTGGAGTCCATTTGAATTTAGAGTGCTTCTTTGTAAGCTTCGTTAAGTGACCAGATATCTTCGAAAAGTCTTTAACGAACTTCCGGTAATAGCTAGCCAATCCGAGAAAACTGCGGACTTCAGTGGGGGTACTGGGCTGTTTCCAATTCTGGATAGCTGTGATTTTGCTTGGATCCACAGCAATTCCTTCTTTCGATACTACGTGGCCCAGAAATTTTACTTCATCTTGCCAGAATATACATTTGGAAAACTTTACTTTCAATACATTCCTTCTTAGAATCTCTAGAACTTGTTCCAGATGCTTTTCATGTTCGGCTTTTGATTTAGAGAAGATTAAAATATCGTCAATGAAAACCAGAACAAATTTATTCAAAACCCCTCTGAACACTCTATTCATCAGATCGACGAAGTAAGCTGGAGCGTTACATAAGCCGAACGACATTACTAACCACTCGTAGAATAAGTCGGGACCTCTGAATGCTGTCATTGGAACACACTCTTCGGCAATTCGAAGTTGATGGAAGCCTGTAGCTAGGTCCATTCTTGGGAATACTTGTGCTCCATTCAATCGATCCAACAAATCATCAACCCGCGGCAATGGATATTTGTCCTTTATTGTCTGTTTGTTCAGATCACGATAATCCACGCATAGACGTAGAGTACCGTCAGATTTTGGGACAAACACCACTGCTGCACCCCAATCAGAGAAACTAGGCCTGATCAGACCCTTCCATACTAGCTGTCTTGTTTGATTGTTTAATTCCTCCTTCTCTTTCAAGGACATTCTTCGAATAGCGTGAACTACCGGCCTCGCATTCGGAATCAAAGCAATCTTAAAATCTATTTCTCTCTGCGGAGGTAAGCGAACAACTTCCTCAAACACATCCGCATAATTCTCGTTGACAGGAATATCTTTCACTAGGTCGGGAATATTCTCGGTGACTTCAGGGACATTTTCTATTTGAGCTGGAGAAACATTCAAAGCTGCCCAGAAGTCTTTTCTATTAGATTTCTGACCTTCACACGGTATGGTTATATAACTCCCTGATTTAATCTTAGCTTTAACAACTCTCTCGGCGCATCTAACCTCTGCTTCATATTTGGTTAGCCAATCCAATCCCAGAATAAGATCGAATTCATTAAAATTCATAACGACAGAGATCGTAGGGAATTTATAGCAGGAAAAAGAGACAGGTACCCCCACAAACCCAACTGAGACCGATAGAACCCCCAACTGGATTTTGGACAGTCATTGGTTCCTTGAGCTTCTTCAAATTCAAATCCAGTTCTTAGCTGCCTCTTTGGAAATGAAGCTTCGTGACGCGCCTGTGTCAAACAATACTTTGACTGGAATGTTTTTGACATTGAGCGTGCCTTCTAAAACATCAGACCTTTCTTGACTAGCTGAGGGCTCGGAAGTTTCTGCTACTTCATTTACTTGAACTATTTCAGGCTTTCTGAATAGCGGGCAGGCCTTTAAAAGATGACCCGACTGATGACATCCACCACATTTTCTATTCTCTTGAAATCCCTTCTTGGGTGGGAACTTATTCTTTCTTTGTTGGTTCCAAGATTTGCAACTTATCGCCAAATGTCCTTTTCTATTGCAGCTTGAGCACGTGGCGGTCGTTATTCGCTCGTTCCCAGATTCAGCTCTTTTTCTCTTGGCACTGGGCTTCTTGTTGACCTCGGACCTCGTACTGGCTTCTGGAATATCAGTTTCCGACTCTTCTTTGTCACTACAACGAACTTCTTCTTCGTCGCGCAACATTCCTTTCTTATGGAGATCTTCATACTGATAAGCCATGCATATCATTTCAGAAAAAGGAAGCTTCACATTCCTCATTACACTATTCTGATATCTCCTTTGCAGGCCATGAATAAATCTCAGATTTTTCCTCTTTGGATCTTGAATCAGATGAGGAGCAAAGTGAGAAAGTTCGTTGAATTTCTTATGATATTCTGGGATGGTCATATCACCTTGTATTAGATAAGAAAATTCATCACATAATCGCTCCGTCGCTTCGGGAGGAGTAAATCTTTCTAGGAAAATCACTTTGAATCTATCCCAGGTGATATCACCTTCTGGATTATCTTTGATGATCGTTTCCCACCAGATTAAAGCTTCTTCTCTGAGCGCCCAAGATGCTACTAGCCTTTTCTGGTCATCCCTCAGCTGGATACGCTCAAAAATTCTTTCGACAGAACTCATCCAAGCTTGAGTTTGAATTATAGATTCATTGCCCGAGAACTGTGCTCCATTCAGATTTCAATATCTCTTTAATAGAGCCTCTAGATCGGGTTCTGCTTTTCTCCTGTTTCTGACACTCATTTTTCTAGTACCTCTGCAAATGGCAGATCAAGTGTCAGGTCACAGAAAAGATAATTTTAAACATAGAAACATATACTTCAAATGTAAATGTGTCTATCGAGGTATAATTTCATTCTGCTTTACTTATACTAGGATATTGCTGATCCTATCTGTATAGAGTTACCAGTCCTAGAACACTACTGGTTCTATTTCTGACGAGTTCGTTCCAATGTTGTATTCCAGAACTAAGCTTAACCAAAGCTCTGATACCACGTTGAGACGACCCCAAACCCCGTACTGACGGTGGCAAGGGTTATCTTTGGAATATAACACAGAACCAGATAATAGCAGAACAAGATTAAATAAATACACCATATAATGAACAATAGAATATACTGGATAAAAGTAATCATCAGAGTTACACAGTATACAGGATCTTACTTAGCACAAATACAGTTCAGCTATACATAAATGTCTACAGCGGAAAACAAACATAATATGTACAATAGGAGCTGAACAGCATAAAAAGAAATAACTGATAGAATCCATCTTCAGCTCCAGCTATCCAGAAAGAACCAGCTAAACCTGAATAAAAGGCTGCCCGTGTAGAAAAAGGGTCACCCGAGTTTGAAAGTGAAACAAACTACGAGTCAGTCATGGGACTGGTATGAGAAATCCATTCAACACATATATAATATGGCAAATCACAGGACCACGCCACTTTCGTGGAACGGGTTTACTCCATTAGATTGCCAGTGCTTTAAAACAAATCATTCTTTTAAACAACGCAATGCATTTTATAAAAATGAAACCGTTATAAGACTCAGTTCCCATCACACAATGCAACGCAAACCGGAGGATAGAGTTTTTACCTTATAACGGCCAAAATATGCTTGATACGAATAAAACAAAGGCATTTGATATTAGTGCTAGTGTTTATATGTTTTGAAAGCAATTTCAAATCATAACTATCAATCATAGACGGCATTAATGCCCCATACCACTATGTCGCCATATATAGGTATACAATCAAAACCGCACAGTCACGTATTTGGAAATTAGATTTCCGTCATGAACCAAGGCAAAAGATATTCCTTACCGAATTCGAGACGCTCTAGCCCGCCCCTCAGGATCAGAGCTCGAGTGACCCTTGGATCGTCAGGGCCGGTCCACCGATGTGGATTAAAATTCCTGAACACTGCGTTTCCCCGCCCTTTGGGGCGTAAACGAGCCAACGAATGACTCCATCGGACCCGAATTGTCCGATCAAACCGAGGCGCCTCGCAACAGCAACAACCACATAGGTGAAAAGTATATAAATGTCAGGGCTGGTAGGTCACTGACACCACCCTAGCTAGAAAGAAACGCAGGCCCTCCCTGATGTCCTCTCCCGTTTCTGGTTCATACCGGGGTGTGAGGCTCGCGATTTCACGTTATACACAAAGCTACGCCACACAGGCGGTGCTTTGATCATCGCCACAAGACTTTGCTTTTCAACAGAAGCCCTGATCACTGCATCTTAGCATGCCACACAGGCAATTCATGCCATGCGACTGATGTCCATCGATATACAACCTCTGAGCTCGTGCGTCTCAGAGAAGGGCGTTAAGCAAAAGAATAAATTCTCCGCCGCCAAACAGATGTATATTTAACAGAAATCAATCAACACAGAATAAACTCCAATGTCAGACACACAGTCCATTTACAAGTCCGTTCTGGGTCTGAACAAAACCGGAGGCACTAAATACCTCGCAAACCCATCGATCACCTCGTACGTCTGGACGATCACCATTCATTATCCATATTTCGGGATGCCTCCCAATCAGGACCTCGGTTACCATCCAAACGAGGTAAAGATCTCCGGTCTTCGACCACCGTCTTCATCTTCGACTTTCAATCATCGGTCAATTATTTGAAATGAGAATTAACTCGGCCTTTTCAAATAATTCACGTTTATTTAGAATTTCAAATCAATTTATTTCAATGGTTAAATCATTCGACAACACCAATTTTGTTCTTTAATGTAATTTTCACACCAAACACATTCAGCCATCAAATACCACATAAATCGAGCAAATTCAGTTTATTTCCATTCCATATCGTTTATGATATTTTATAACGATTTATCGCTATTTTTATTTATTTTAAAATAGCCAATTTATTCAAAACGACGCTTCGGGCCATAACGCGGCCGTGGCGCTGTTTTTCTTCAGATTTGATTTACACATATCTGAAAATCTAACCGTTGGATCTTCACAAAATTTACGTCATTAGAAAGGTCTTTTCAAAACGAATCCAACGGTTTCAGTTTCGGGAAAATCCGACGGTCGGATCTCCCGGTACAATCGTTTGAAGTTTCGATTTCAAAATACGAACTGCAGCGTCGTTATTCGATTTAATATAATTATATTTATATATATATATAAATATAATCGTTTCTGGCGCTGTTTTTCTTCAGATTTGAATTAAACATTCCAGACAATCCAACCGCTGGATTTTTACAAGGTTGGTGCCGTTGGAAAGATTTTTCCAAGGCGAACCCGACGGTTGCGGTTTCGGGAAAATCCAATGGTCGGATTTCCCGCACTAGTTGTTTGAAATCACGGTTTCAAAATACGAACTGCACGGCCTCGTTTCGTTTTAATTTTATTTATATTTATATATTTATATAAATATAGTTCATTCAACAATTTCAATATCGTTTTCACTTCAAATATTTCACTAACGCCTTAAAATTTTGGAAAATTTCGCCATAACCTCCTTTGTACGGGAGGGCTGTGAAAATTCCCAAATAGCCACACGGGCGTCTCATGTCAAAAAGAAAAAGCCAAGCGGCTAGCCAACAGGCTCATAAAATCATCACCCAAACAAAACAGTAAATGTGTACCTATTTGTCGGGCACAAAATTTTATTCCTCTTCTCTAGCCCCTTTGCTATAACCTGTTCAATAAATATGCATGTACATATATACCGTTCTTATCATTTATCATTTTCCGTTCAACTTCATATTTGATTTCCATTTGGTTTAAAAACACCATTCACTCTAATGTTGCATGTATAGGCAAAAATCATATCATTAGCTAATTAATGAATATTTCAACTCATATATGTTTATTTGAACGAGTGGCTATTTTTAACACTTCACATTTCAACGATTCATGTATATAATAAAAATGTGATTTTTATTGTAAAACAATTCATTTCAAAACACTATTATTTTATATAGTATATATAGGTGATAAAAATAGGATTTTTATTATAAAACAATTTCTTTTAAAACGAGATTATTTTACATAGTACATATAGTTGATAAAAGGTGATTTTTATTATGAAACAATTTATTTCAAAATATGAATACCATTCAACACATGAATTTCAAATCAACGAATGAATATCGATTCAACACATGAAGGTTTTCTATAGTTTCTATATATAGATAAAAATGTGATTTTTATATTTAAAACACGAATACCATTCAACACATGAATTTCTAATCAACGAATGAATATCGATTCAACACATGAAGGTTTTCTATTTAATGAATAAATATAGTTTCCGCAAATGAAAATAATTCAAACACATGAATATCATTCAAAATTTCGGTAGCATAACGGCAGGGTAGTTAAAACCGGGACCGTTCCTAGTACGGCTCCTCGCTCTACCTTAAAACCTCGCGGTTTTTGACAATGGGGATCATGCATCTAGTTCGCACGCAGGCGGCATGTATATATTTATTTCATTTCCACAAACTAATCCTATGTGGTTTCAATCAAATATTTCTCAACCACAAATGGGTATTTTTCAACCACAATCAATCAATATCAACCACAAACAATCCCAAACAACCATTCGCTATCGATCAATTTTCACACCAATCACAATCAATAAATATCGTCCATGGTTTGTGGACGAGGGGCGTATATATATATATATATATATATATATATATATATATATATATATATATATAGCAATTCACTTTTATTTCAACACATATATAATTTTTACAACGCATATATAACTTATACATCGAACATACAACTTATACAACGCTTATACATGAGGTGTACAACGCTTATATAACTCATACATCGACTATATAATTTATACATCGTCGTTTTCCATATTGTTTATAAATTAGAAATCTCACAATGGTTTGTCGCTTTGCCAAAAATAGTAGAAGGCTCAGAAAAATATGCGGTCTCTTCTAGAATGTAGAGAGCATCGACACGGCCCTGGCGTCTCTTGTTTCACTGAATTTCAACCACATAGCAAAAAGATATGATTTTTCAAAGTTTGCAACGCTTTTAAACCGTTAATTTCAGTTCAAAATTTACAAGCCGTATACCTCTCTATTTCGTTCAAAACTAGGTTTTGATCTTGCCGCCAATCCGTTGTACTTCGTTCAGATCTGGTCACGCAGCGTCGAAGAGCTACGAAGCAGTTTCCAGCGCGTGGTGGTCGCGCCAGGTCCGGTGGTCGGAATAGGGCAGGGCGGCGGTTCGAATGGCCGACGTTCGTGGGCCTGGTTCTCGTGGTAGGGGCGACGTGACGGGGTGAATCGGGTATGGATTTGAAGAGGGTGGCGAGAGCTTTCAAATGGTGGTGGTGGCGCTCGATTTCGTGGAGAAACGAAGGAGCAATGGCACCGATAAGTTTCGAACGTGAGCCGCCTTCTATCGCCGTCGGGGAGAGAGAAAGCTCGGTTTTTTTTTTATGAAAGAAAATCCATGATTGGTCCATATTTATTATTTTCAAAAATTGGGGTTTTTACAAATGAACTCGAAATCAAACCCAACGACTTTCGCCCCTAGCGTTTTACCCTCATCCCGAACACAATGGGATATGTTTCCTAGGCCCATTCGACTGTTTCAGTCAGTTTTCCATTCAAATCAAAATATAAAATATTCAATATTTAATTTGAACGAACATTTCAATTTGCCAGGGTCACAAACTGATTCGAAAAATTCCAGAAAAATAAATCTAGCCATGTTTTGACGATACGGTCCCAACAAAACTAGTTTCGTCGAATTCTGAGACCGTTTGCAAAAAGGCCCATTTTTGGTCGATCCAATTTAACTGTAATTGACCAAAACACGTTTTCCTTTGTCATGCTCGCATACTAGCTTCAAAAATTATGAAATTTGAAACCTAGCAATAACTTCACATCCCGGATCCAACAAAAGTGGTTTCGTCGAATTCCGAGGTCGTATGCAAAATGGCCAATTTCACGGGCTATATAAATTCCATAGCGACCTTTCTGAAAATTCATTCGGCCATAATTTTTGCTTTCCGCTATGAAAATTTGATTTTTCAGATTCGTTAGAAAGGTATTCACTAACAGATTTAAATATTTTTTGTTTCGCTAAAATCCGTTTTGTTTTGCACCCGGTACAGTCCGACAAAGTTTTAATTCAATTTTTGAAACTGCAGCGCCATTTCAGGCCTTGTTTATAATTATAATTAATTATATTCGTTTTCAATTGTCGATTCAAACTCAGTTTTCATCGCCATTATTTAAAATATTTATTTTAAATATTTGAAATCCATTATTTTGGCCAATTTAAAAAATTTAAATTGGTTCAGATTTTCTGGGTCGTTACAACTAGAAACCACAAGCCAAGAGATACTAGTGCTCGGAAGGCCTGAATCCGAGACGCCAGAACCAAAATCAGTTAAAAACAATGCCGCCACGGGAGCTGGTCCCGGGACTATCTCGAGTAGCATGAGGGTGTTGTGCCTGTCCTGGCACCTCAACCTGAGTCCAAACAAACCATGTCAGCTCACCATGTCTGACACACTCTTCAAACATATCCCGAAGATGTTGACAATCCTTTGTGTTATGACCATCAAGATCATGAAACAAGAAATGCCGAACATAATTCATTTCTCTTTGAGTTGACTCCCTCCTGGGAGGTTTTCTGAAAGGAGCAGTGGGACAAACTTCCAAGTAAATATCTTCGAGCGTGTAAGTTACGAGTAGGTTCCCTCCAAGTCATGTTTCGATCATTCCCCGAAGAGGTTTACCTTTGTAAAATCCTTAGCTTTATCAGAGTCCGGTGGTGCTCCTCCCTTGACCAAATTATCCTTGAGAACCTTTTTATCAGTCCTCGCATCCTCTTAACAAAGAAACATTTCCGCTTCAAAGTAGAACTCACCAAGATCCCTCAACTGGTCTCGTTGCAGTGAGATCTTAAAGTCAGTCTTATTTAGAATACCTGAGACTGCTGCCATTAAAACCATGGATGGATCGGGTTTGTTGACCGACGCCACCACCGCATTAAACCTTTTCAAGAACTTGTGCAAAGTCTCGTCGGACTTCTTCTTGATAGGCGCCGTTAAAGTCATAACGTTTTTTGGACAAGCGATGTGAGCTCTAAACTGCTCGACGAACTTCCCAACCAAAGAATTCTAAGAGTGAATCGAATTTGTTTCTAACTGCCGAAACCACATTGCAGCAATGTCTATCAAGTAAAGCAAAAAACACTTTGTCATGATGTTATCCGAAGTAGAAAGAACTTCCATGTGGCGCACATAGCGCATCAAGTGAGTAGTCAGATCCTTCCAACCATCATAAGATTCCAACACCGGCAATTTGAAGTTCGGTGGATTCCAAGAATTCGTGATATCCAAAGAGAATGGACTACGAGTAACACGATCCAAACCTAAAGAAGAGGCAATGCCTTGAGAAAATCGACGAATAACATCCTTGATTCGAGATCCATTACCATAAACGAGCAACTGCTTCAAATTATCTAAGCTGACACTGGTGCCCCTAGTGTTTAAGTCCACATTAACAACCAGTTGATTTGCAATAAGAACATCTGGTTGAATTCCAACCTGAGGAGCCACATCGAGAACAATCCTTACTCAAGGAACAGTGGGAGCGCTACCATCCAAACCTTCATGCAAAGGCGCTCGAGCCATGTTACCAATGTCGGAACCCGCGACCTGTCCAACTATAGCGTCACGGGATTGAGTGACGTCCGGATTAAGGGTATTGCCCCCTCAATGAAGCAGGAACAACACCGGTCTGAGGATAGCTGTTTTCCTACTGATTAGTTTATGGGGTTGCCCCCAAGTCCCGAGTCGTGACTTGCGAAACACTAGTGCTTGTCCCAATTATATCTGCCTGGTTTGTTGGCCTTCCAACACTTCCAAGTCTAGTCTTAATCCGAGTGAGAAAGGTATTCATTGCCATCTCTTGTCGCTCGAATCGAGCGTTCAAATCCAAAGCCAATTCCTTAGTCATCCCATCCACGTCGTCCTGAGTGACGAAATTCGAGGGATTTCCATTCGAAGAAAGTTCTTGACTTATTTCACCTCCAATACCTTGAGCCTCGACGATAGCGTCGAGCTTCTTGCGCTTAATCATGATGAAAAGTGAGCAAAATTTGTTTCAGAAACAAAACCGAAGTCGAAATATGAAACCTAAGTCAAGATCCAAAACCAAATTTGTAGAACAAATCCGAGAACCAAAGCCGAAGTCGCAGTTGTTGCTCCGCATACCTGGCACGCGAAAGTGTTAACGTGAGAAATTGGTTACTTGCGCACGCCAACCCCCAAGAGTGGGTTCAGAAGAAAATCCTATATCAAAACAACCAAAGTACGAGAAATTTAAAAGGGCGCACAACTTTTATAGTGGTTCGAAATTAACGCCAACGTCCTCTTTTTAGTAATCATTTATCATAATTTTGTCGATTAAAATGTTTATCCAGGTTCAAACAATTTGAATGTACAAAGTTGTACAATAGAATAACAAATATCTTTTTTAATTTCCAACTTTGACTAAAGTGCCCGTCTTTTATTTGCATTATGCCAAAGTGTGTTGAATGAATAACAATGGCTAATGAAAAGCTTCAATGTCCAAGAATATCTAAAAATATCCAAAAGATGTCCAAAAGTCCAAGTGAATGCCAAAAGTTGTAGGCAAACTTCTATATGAAGTTTACAAGTCCATGAGGATTCCAAAGCCATAGAAATGACCATGGAATCCGTTAATGAGCTCCAAAGAAAGCTCTCCCATATTCCCAAGGTCCAAAAATACCATGGCAAGCCAACCCCTTTGAATGCCAAGACAGGAGGTATCTATAGGTGAAGTTTGCATGCATCAGCCAGAATTTCGTATCCTAAAGGAATGCAAAATTCGTATCCTCGGCCTTGTCAAATGCCAACAGCTGAATCCCCATGTCAAATCAATGGAAAAGGCTGATTTCGCCATGCCAATCATCCTTTTTTGAGTACCAAATCTGGTTTTTCCAATTTGGCTGATCCAAAGCCTGTGAGTTTACGCAAGCAATTTTAAGTGATCGTGCCGAGTAGCACAATAGTTTTTGAGTGATCAAAACCAGAATTTACCAAAATCAATATATTTTGCCTCGATGATTTTTGCCACGTGATTGGATCGAGTTACTTAAGGATTTTGAGCTGATCAGGCCGTGTCGATCATGTATTCTTACCATGCTAGATTAACCATGGTTATTAATGACTTTTCCAATTCGATAACGTCGATCTGGGAATCGACGATATTTCCAACCTTTTCCGAACACTTAACAATTTCAAACAAATCGCTTTGTATTTTCCAACAAACGTCCTCGAAACTCAAGCGCGCCGCTAATCATAATCTTGACGTGTGACTGCTTTGCCAAAAAGTGGGTCAACACTGGCCATTCACAATGTGGGGAATAGACATCATCGGAACTCTTCGGATGGCAAAAGGAGGTGCTTGATATGCTATAGTCATTGTTGATTACTTTACAAATGGGTCGAAGATGGGCCTCTTACGATAATCACAACCAAAAAGTAATCAATTTCATCATCTGCAACATCTTTTGTCGTTTTGGAGTTCCAAAGAGTACCATTTTTTATAACCGATCTAATTCGAGAGTTCTGAGTTCAAAGGCTTCTATCGCCGACATCGCATCGAGAAACGATTTTCAGCAGTAGTTCATCCTCAAGCCAACGTCAGGTTGAAGCTATCCAAAAAAAATCGTTAAATCCATCATTAAGAAGCGTTTGGAAAAGGATGGAGGCAAATGGGTAGATGATATCCCTCCAGCCCTTTGGGCTTAGCGGACTACCCATAAGTCAACAACCATCCATACTTCATTCTTCCAAGAAGAACAAAGCTGATGTAATTTTCCATAAATGTGGTAAGAAGCACCATTCAATGAATGTCGATTAGGCGGGGTCAATGCAGGTGCTAGAAAGACAAACGTTAGGTGCTTCAATTGCAACCGGCTAGGGCACACTATAAGAAGAGATATCCAGAAGTAGCTAAGGGGAAAGTTCTTGCTTTGGAACCAACTTCATCCAAAACCACCACTGTTAAGAAATGAAAAGATGTGTTGGAAGTCATGATTTTCATTCGTAGCATACATATTAGAGTATTTTTTGATACTGGAGTTTCACATTCATTTATCTTTAAATGTCTGATATAAAAGTTATCCCTAGAACCATCATATCTTGGCACTTCCTTTAGGGAATCTAACACGATAGAAACCTATGAAACTCTAAGGATGAGATGAGATAACCTATAATTTCAATTTCTAAGTTACACTTTTGCTTGTAATTTGTATGTGTTTGACTTTGTAGCCTTTGACATTATTTGGGTATGGATTGGTTGATTCGTTATGATGCTAGGATATTTTTCAAAGATAGGAAAATATCATTGAAACACCCTAGTTGTGGTAGTCAAATCTTATTGTTGGTGGAGAGTGTGAGTTCATAGATTTAAGCTTTGTGGGATGCATCAGAATTGTAAGACGAAGTAAGTTGAGTTCCTATGGTTAAGGAGCTCGCGCATGTCTCTGAGCAAGTGACAAGGTTACCTCCCTAGAGAGTTATAAAGCTCAAAATAGATTTCCTACCTGAAGTTGAACCAGTTAGTGGACCATCTAGAAAGATGGTATCTATAGGGATGAATAAATTATAGGTGAAACTAGTGGATTTAAAGGAAAGAGTTTTATCCGTCCAAGCAATTCGCCATGGGAAGCAGCTATAGTGTTTGTGAGAAAGCTAGATGGGACACTAAGGGTATGCATTAACTATTTAATTTTTAACGAGAAGATGGTGAAAAATAGGTATCTTTTGCTGAGAATAGAAGATCTGTTTGATCAGCTTAATGGAGCTAAAGTGTTTTCTCGGTTGGATTTGGCTACCGAATTTCATCAACTGTAAGTAGCATAATATAGTATTCTACTGATGTGTTTAGGACAAGATTTGAATCATACGAATGGACGGTTATGCCGCCCGGATTGACGAATGCACCTGCTTTCTTTATGGATTTGATTAACCTAATTTTCTAAGAGCACTTAGATAGGTTCGTGTTAGTCTTCATTGATGATATATTAGTGTATTACGAAGGAAAGAAAGATCATGAGATTCTTCTTCTGATTGTGCTAGAGACTTTGAGACAACATCATTTAAAAGCCAAGTTTTCTAAGTGTCATTTTTGAGAGAATGAAGTGAAGTTTTTAGTCATGTAGTTTCAAGCGAAGGGTTGTTTGTAGATCCAACTAAATTTGAGGCTATCAATTGTTAGAAGAGGTCAGAAAGTGTTACTGAAATTAGAAGTTTTCTTGGATTAATGGCTAGCTATTTCTGGAGATTCACTAAGTACTTCTCGCGGATGGCAGTGCCACTTACCAGATTGACCGGGAAGGATGTTAAGTTTGTTTGGTTCAATAAGTGCAAAGAAGCATTTTAGAGTTTGAAGCGTCTATTGATCAATATTCTATTTTGATTGTACTAAATGGTAACCAGGACTTGTAGTTTACACTGATGCATGTAGAATCAGGTAAGAAGTTGTTCTTATGCAAAAAGGTAAAGTGATAACATATGCTTCTAAGCATCTTAGATCACATGAGGTTAGAGATATCCAACTTATGATTTAGAGTTAACGACTATTGATTTGGAGATATTACCTCTTAGGAGAAAGGTTCGAGTTGTTTACATATTATAATTCTTTGAGGTACTTATTCTCTTAGGAAGATTCAAATATGAGACAATAGAGATGGATAGAGTTTTTGGCAATTAATAATTTTGGCATTGAGTATACACCTGGAAAAAAGAATTGAGTTTCTCATTCCCTTAGCGCGGAACATCAGGATATGGTGTTAGCTATGCTGGTGGAATGAAAAGAAAAAAGACCACAAGACTCCAAGTTAAATTAGAGATTGGTGTTTTAAAAGATCTCGGTCTTAACCATAAGGGATGGTTGAGAAAGAAGTGAAGGTTGTGCATCCCAAACTTTTGAGATCTAAGGAAGGAAGTTCTTAGAGAGTGTCATCGATCTAAGTTTATGATTAATCCTGGAGGCACCAGGATGTATCGAGACCTGAAGAGAAGCTTCTTCTACGAAGGAATAAAGAGAGATGTTGGCTTATTGGTAAGGTTAATAAACATTCAGCAAATAAAGTCAAACATCAGAAGCCGAGTGGATTGCTTCAACTGTTAGATATTTCTACTTTTAAATAGGATTCAATTTTCCATGGCCTTTATTGATAGGTTGACTAGGACAAAAAGAGGGAAGGAGTATTTGGGTCATAATGGATAAATTGACTACGGGTGCCCATTTTATTCCCGCAAGATCTACCGGGATGGCACCTGTGTTAGCTAAGTTGTTTATGAAGAATATAGTTAGACCTTATGAGATCCTAGTAGTATATTTAGTGATAGGGATGCACTATTCTCTAGCAAATTCTTGAAGGGTCAACAGTATTTGTTGGGAACCAAGCTCAAGATGAGTACCGCTTAGCATCCACTGACAAATGGAAAAAATAGAGAGAGCCAACAAGTTACTTGAGGATTTATAAAGAGCTGCATTCTAGATTTTGCTAGCTTATGGGATGACCGTTTATATCTAGTTGAGTTTTCCTATAATAATAGCTATCAGGCTAGTATAGGAATGACACCATTTAAGGCATTAGATGGAAGGTCGTGCAAGTCACCATCTTGTTGGTTAGAGACTACAAACATTTTAGTCCTATGTCCAAATTTGGTGAAAGAAGTTGCAGGGAAGATTGAGTTGATCCAAGGTTGGTTGAAGGCAGCTCGGGCGAGGTAAAAGGGTTATAGTGATAAAAGGCATAAGGATCTTGAGTTCTCTGTTGAAGACCTTGTTCTCATTAAGGTATAACTGATGCAGGGTAAACTGAGATTCGAGAAGAAAACGAATTTGACACTGAGATTTATTAGACCCTTTCCCATCATAGAAAGGATCAGGATGCTCGCGTATCGAGTAGAGTTACCAAATAAATTGGTAGGTATCCATAATATTTTTTATGTTTTTCGTCTTCGTAAATATATGCATGATCCAAAAGCTGGTATAGATCCAAGGATATTGGAGGACTTGGTGGTACAAACGAATTTGACTTTTATGAGACAACTAGTTAGAGCTGTAACAAGAGATGAGAAGAAGCTAACGAACAAAGCAGTCAAATTGGTGAAAGTCCAGTGGAGTGATAATGAGAATGACTATACTTGGGATACTGAGGATAGGAATAGGGATACTTACCCTTTTTTCTTCATTTTATGTTCTATTTTGGTTTATAGACTTGATATTTAGTTGGTCACTCTGGTATTGATAGCATTCTTTGTTGAGTGTCATGTTTGTTTTAGTCCTTGATTGAATTACGGAGAAGATTTTTTTCACGGAGGGGTGATGTAATACCCCTATTTATAGTGAACATTATTCAGGAGATTTATTTGGATTAATTAAATAAGAATAATATAGTGGGATGCTGAGATGAGATTTATAATTAATAAAATGGTTCGACCTTAGTAACTAATTGATTTTGGGTGCAGATATGACGCTATTCGCATATAAAAATATCCTTTGACGGTCTTAAATGGGATAATATTTACTAAGTTTGCTTAACTAATTTGAATTTAAGATTTCATGAGTAATTCAAAGGTTAAAATTGAGGGAGTTCAGTAAATAATTGTAAAAATGTTAAAATTCAGGAATTTAAAATTTGTTTTTTCTTGGATGTACGATAAATTATTAAGATAAATAAATCATATATTAAATTTTCTATTATTATTTATGTATATTATTTCTAATGTATGGCTTATTTAACTTTATATTTGAATGAAAAATTAGTTTTATCTCCTTTGTTAATATGAACATGGTATACATTTAAAATGTCATATTTAGTATTAATTTGATGCATTATCAACTATTTGTTAATTGAGTTTATTGATTAAATTCAAGAAAGTGTAATTAATTTAAATATATTAAGTTAAGTGTATAATAGTAAGTGATATTGTGGGGGATATTTCATAAATAACCAAGTAAATTTTGAAATATAGGTACTTTACGTTAGTATTACAAACAAAACTGGGTGAATATACTGATATAAATGAACTAAACTTTGAATTTGTGGTTTTTTGTAGTGTTCTGTAATACTTTTTATTATAACAAATAATAAATACATTATTACAGGAGTAGACAGATTGTCTAGCTACTACAATTGGTTTTTAAGGTGGATCATCCACCATAATCGATTTTAAAGTGGACCGTCCACTGTATCCTATCTAGACTACAGAACTGGAGCTAGACACTATTTCTAAACTACAAAAGACATTTCCTATAACAATTACAAACTCCAAAAAAGAGTAAATAACATGAAAAAACAATGCACAAAACATGCATACTGTAAGAAGCAGTGCACCATGATAATACAATACAGAGCTTACTGACTTGAAGTAATAACCAGCCTGGCTCATGCTCCCAGGGAAATAGCAACTTGCTACCACCAGATTGCCATACCCCTAGCAGCACATTACAAACTCCAACACCATTAAAGTTCAACCATCAACACACAACATTCATAAACCCAAAGCCAACAGATCAGCCTTCAACCCGAAACACACAAGACGATACCCAGTACTCACATACAATCGAACATCAAGAAGCATATCAACACTGACCAAGCACTGCTACATCTAGAAAACGACCAAACAAAGAGAGACTCAACACTGACTCAACAAGCTAGAGAAAAGTGCATAGCTACCACCCAGAGCATACTTGATAGATAAGTGAGCTTCAGAAGTACAACGTTAACGAGGAAGGAAAAGTCGCGAAGTGATTCATTGATCACGAATGCTAACAAAGGAAACTCCGTGTATGCATCAATACTTCAAGACCCAAACAGTCGTCACACTCACACAATCTAGCAATCACGCTACATAGATACACACCAACAAACACCAACCTAAACTGGTACACACCAACAAATACCTACCTAACTCCTACACCAAAACCCTAGCCACACTACAGCGTAGGACAAAAAATTCACAAAGTAGAGGAGGGACTCAGAACGTTGCTCACTTGGAAACTTTGTGACACAGTAGAGAGCAAAGGATCAGAGAAGGAGTAGGTGGTGAAGTCGCGAAGCAAACCAAAGAAGGTTAAAGCCAGTGACTGAGAGGGACACCAAGCAAGGGTCAGAAGGGAAAGCAGATGGGGGCTTTGGCTCGAGGGAGCGAAGGGGTTGCAAAATGGTAAAATAGGGGAATTAGGAGTGGCGAGGCACACAAATATGACAAAATATAGATATGAAAAAGGGTTCGTAAGTTCCACGATGACGAAAGCTGGAAGGAAGGAAAATATTAGAGGACGTTGGATCAATTATAAGCTGGAGGAAAAGAGGACGAATGAGGAGGAAAGAGAGCGAAGAGAGGAAGAAAAAAATCGCCATCGCAGTCGCCATTAACAGAACAACGAAGCCTACTTTAAATGAGTTTTTTTGTACTTTTTTAAATGAATTTGTGATTATTATTTGTGTACATAATTTTTGTTGCATGATTGACATATTTATTTATTTTAATGATTTTTTTCTTGTTTTTGTTAATATGAATATGGTTACTATTAATGTGGTTTATTAGGCGAATAAATGAATAATAGTTAGTTAAAATTATTTAAATAATTTTAATATTATATAGTTAATTATAATATATGACCTTAAATGTAAAATAATAGAAAAGAATTGAAAGGGCTTTATAAATGATTATAGAAATTTTTAGGTGTAGGTATTTGAAGTAAAAAAAAACAGAAATTTGTCACGCTTTGGCATTTATAAAAAAATATTAGCCAATCAAATTTAATTAAGTAATTTAAAATTTGGGTTATGTAGTTAATTTAAATATGTGGACTTAAATTTAAAATATTATGGGCTAACTACTAAATTATATGTAAATAATTGTATAAGATTTAAGATGTCCATGCGAAATTGTAAAATGTAGTGAGTTTTAAAATAATCTGAAAGAATTAATGTAGCAACCTGCATATTTAACGATAACATGTTTAAATGTTTTATTTAAATATAACATCGTTAATCTTTAATCGAGTGTATGACCAAAAAGTTACATTTTGCATATGGATGATTTTGGACTCGAAAGCACTTCCATTGAGTTCAAAATGTCGTGTACGTGCTCGAAAACTATAAACTTCGATATATTTCGAGTATATGAAAATTTGGACTTTGGTCTTGGATTTGGGTTAGCTAACCTAGCCAACTCACTTAAACCCCCTATCAGCCCTCTCCCCTTTATTCATCCAACCTTTCATCAAAGAAATAGAAAATGGGGAAAGGAATGAGAAATCAAAATTTGTAAGCCCTAGTTCATCTTAGGAATCCAATTTGTGAAGGAAATCTAATGTAAATTCACAGAGAAGAGAGGTAAGCTCCATCTCTATCTTCTCCAACTCTATTCCTCTTCAATTTCTATGAATTCCTAATACCTAACTCTTAGGAATTCTATTTACATGATCTTAGATTGAAGATTCTAGAGTTCTTGTTGATGAGCGTGTGATCTTGTTTGGTTTTGAAGCTCCTACTTCCTTCCTTAAGATCAAAGGTGAGTTCTTGCGAACTCACATCTATGACACAAGCTTGTATGCTTGTATAAGTGGTACCCTTGGCACGTATATATTGTGTGTGCAATGCATGTTTTGGGTTGTTTGTGTGTAAATGTATATTCATGAGTTCTGAATTCGTTTATATGATTTCAAAGTGCAAATCTTTATAGTGAATTGGGTTGATGTGTTCTTGGGTACTCACAATTTTGTATACGAGTTATCAAGGTTGGGTGTGCTCTTATCGTCTTTACATTGAGTACGCATTGTGTGTATCGTTTTGGTTTTATGAAATTGTTCATTTTGGAATTTTAAAAGTAAATCTCTTGCATTTTCATGAATGTGTGTATATGCATGTCATTTTTGTGCTTTAGAGAGTGTATGCAAGCTTTCTAAAACATATGGAGTCAACACGGGAGGTCTGGGATTGCCCGTAGAGAAATAATTAATTGCTTCAGGTCAGACGTCTAAACCGAAGCAACATACGTTTGTTCAAGCTCTCGGGAATTTGTTTTCTGCAACTCAGTCGTCTGTCCTTGGGTGATCAGACGTATGAGCCTGTATTTCTGCTGTTGACTGGTGGAAACCACGGTCAACAGTTTAGGTCCATTTGAGCTCATTCTCGGTCGAGTTCCGATCCATTTCGCCTTTTTTGTGACTTTTCAATTTTTCTGCTTCATAGATTTCTGCAGCTCAATTTTTATGGAGTTTTGATTTATTCGTTGAAAATAAATTTATGATTGATATTCATGAGATTTAATTTATGTCATAAAAATGTGAATTCCTAGTTTGATCGTTATTTCGATCACTATTATACGAGATTTGTCGCTTCGAAACTATATATAAAAAGGTTTTATATTATTAGTAGATACCAAATTCTTTTACCAAAATGGTTTCCAATCCTACTTCATTGTACGAAATTATTTTACGAAATCGTTTTATAAATTGTTTTCTAGTCTACTAGTATATATTTTATAAACATATTTCTCGTTCGTATGAGAAATCTAATTAAACGCCTTAGTAAATACAAGGATTATGAACCCTTGCGTTTGCTTTGACGGTTAATTCTTGGACTTGTTCGATTGAAAAATGTAGCAATTATCGTTTTGTGTTTTTAGTGGAATATACAACTTGTTCGTAACTATTCTAGTAGAGCAAGTGGTTATGGGACATGTACCTTAACTCTTATAATTACTAACTTGAAGTAATTTGCACCTTCCTTGATCATTTATGACCTTTCTGAGATTTAAACTAGCTTTATGCGATGTCTCTGAGTTGTGGAATTTGTTCCATATTTTTAATGATCTTCGGATCATTTTGGGGAACTTCGGTTCATTTCTATGGATTTATGCTTTTAACGGCCTTCAGACCGTTCTAGGAACTTCGGTTCAAACCTTAGCAGGGTCGCGACTCGCAGGCCTTCGGGCCATCTCGGAGCTTTGGCTCAACATATAGACTAGCTACCTAGAGATCGCGTCTCATCTCGATACACGTGTCGGTTGAGTCTTCGGACTCCCATCTTGAGGCCTACCCCCTTGTTTTCTCTGTGATTTCTGGAGTTCTGTTTTTTATTTCTGGAATTTGAGATTTTATTGATATTCATTTATCAATCTTAGTTTATTGATATTAATTTATCAATCTGGGTTTCTTTGACATATGTGCTGTCAATTTTTGTATTGCTTTGATATGAATTATCATTTCCTATGAGTAGCTATATAATTATGAATGATATATTCTTTTATAGCTCTGATATAGATTTGAGATATACCGTAGACATTTCTGGGCTTCACACTTACACATGAAATTGTTATTATCGTATTTATGTCTACATTTATTTATATCTCTTATTATATCCCAGTCTATGAGATAAGTACAGTTAGACTGATCCGTTTATTGTTTATCTTTGTGTAAATAATACTCGCGTCAGACCGAGGTATACTAGGTCACTCTTCTTGACTCCAGCATGGACTATCCTCCACTTTTGGGCAAACTACTTTAGTACTGCACTTTTTGAGTTATATGTATATAAGACTCCTTTGTATACATATTATTTTTGAGTAACCTTGTATATATTCTTTCGTTGTATAGTGGATCGACTATGACCACTATCTTGTATTTACACTTATGTGTTATATTCATATCTATTTCCGCCTTTGTGATATGAATATGTGTTTAACTCTGTTTTTATTGTTATGTATTTTATATTGCTTTCCGAATTAAATACAGCCGTTGTATAGTAGTTTTGAACTTGAATTAAATGTGTCAGATTTCCTCTTGAGATTTGAAAAGTAATACCACATTATCCGATACGTTTAACACTCGTACAAAGTTATTATACAGATGGTCGCTCCTCAACAGCCTTATTCTTCAGGTTAGTTGACACATTTGCTTGCAAAGGCCTTAGCTAACGCGAGTATAGAGGTGGGGCGTTACAATTAATAAATAAGTGCGATGTTATGAACTAATATGAAAATAAAATATCCAGAGATAATCAAGGAAAAGAGAGAAAACTTCTACAATTAATTAGAGCTTCAAAATCTTTTTCATTACAATTATTTAACAGACTGAATGCGTGGATTTTGAAGTAAAATATCGATATAGAACCAGGAAACATTTGTAAATAATTGTAGAATTGTTTAAAAAGTATATATTTTAATATAAAGTGGTATAAGAAGTTCAGTAGAAAACTTATGAAATGGCAAATCATAAAAGATTTTAGAAGTATCTAAACTTGGAGGGAATTAAGGAGAACATAAATAACTCATATTATCAATGAAAGAGCTTAAAATTCTTTTACTTTACTATTATTTAATATATTAATAGACAACAACTTCAACTTAGATAACAGATCATAATAATGACCTAGTTTTAGGTTTGCAAATTGTTTACAAAGTTAAGCTTACCAATATTAGGTCAACGAATTTGAAATTGTATATAAGAAAAGGAGCCAAAACAGGAATTGGGGGCAAACAATGAAGAATCAAATAATGGGACCCCAAAGCGAATGCAGAATGATTTGACCTCGAAAAATTAGGTACAGAAGTAAAAAAAAAAAAAAAAAAAAAAAAAAAAGTTTAAGGGAAACTTGAAAAGGCCTAAAAACGAAAATGGAAGAAACCAATAACAATCCATACACACATGGCCATCTTTTTATCATGTGTTGCTCTACACAACACATGAATCTATTAAATAATATTAAAATAGAAGAATTTTAAACTCTCTCACTAATTTTAGGAGTTATCTCCATACTTCTTAATTTTCGTCAGTTTCAATTCTTTTTTAGATTCTAATATCTGCCATTTTACAATTGTTTACTAATCTCTTATACTATTTTACATTCAAATATCTACTTTTAAACAATTCTACAAATATTTCTTTGTTTTCTTCCAATATTTTACGTTAAGACCTACATATTTAAATTAATTAATTGATGCAAACTTTAAACTAATTAATAAAAAAAAGGAAAATATTTTGACTTATATTTTGATATTTCCAATATGCGTGCTACAGACACGTCAACAGATTGGTAAAAGAAATACAAATATATATAAATCGTATATTTAAAATATATAATAACAAATTTATTTTATAATAATTCATTCACAAATTTATCATATATTAAAATGCAGAATTTCATTAAGTTCAGTATAATTGAATTCCCTTTTTTACAATTAGTTAGAAACCCTTCTTAGTTCTGTCTTAATATTTTATACTCAAGTTCATATATTTAATTAACTGTGTAAATCGTAAATTCAAACTATTTAAATATGTGATTAACTATCCTTCATTAATCTATCTAATAAATCCTAAAAATACAATTATTTCAATATATGCAATATCCTATACAATTAAAAATAATAACAATATAATTTCTTTAGCCAAATGAATAGCATATATATATATATATATATATATATATATATATATATATATATACATACATACACGATTTTTATTTTTATTTTTGAAAATAGGACATATATGTATACTTAATATAATATCTATTTTAATTTCCAATTCGTTTATCCTAAAAAAGGTTGTTATTTATTACATAACAGATTTTTATTTTTAACAATTTTTAAAAGATAAATTCATATTTTACAACATTAAGATGTGAACGCACAAATTAACTGATTAAAAAATATTTTAAGATTCCTTCTAATACGTTATAAACCGCACCCAAATCACAACTCGCCTTGATGCAACATAACATTATTTTGCAATTATCACAATTGTAAAAATGACCCTTACAATAACATGAATTTCATGGTAAACTACAAAGATAAAATTATTTAAAAACTAAAAGTAAATAATAAATAAAAGCTCTTCTCAAATACAAATACGTACATAGCTTTCCTTAGTGTTTTTTTTTTTCTTCACTTTTTTACATTTATCTCTTTAATTGAATTAGTCATGTTGATTACATAATATTTAAATAACTTAAATTATTTAATAATCATCTCTTCTTTATATAACTTGTCCAAAAATGAGAGTTGATTGTACATACGAAAACAATACAACAAGAATGATAAAGTTGTTTGTTATCTCATGTATATAATAAACATATCTCATATAACATAAATTATTTACATATACATTATTAAGAAATTTAGTTTAATTATTTGTTTTCTTCGACTAAGGCATTATATATATATATATATATATATATATATATATATATATATATATATATATATATATGGAAAAGCCTATTTAGACACAAATTTAGACACAAGCAATCTCAGCCACAAGATCTTCCCCTGAATTCTGCCTAACACATAAAGACAAACAAATCATACGATCCAGATTTGATGTCCCTAATTCTGTGTTTAATTTTATGTCCCAATAGCCGCTTCCTATATATATATAATTGAATATTATTTTAGTTTGTAATTGATATCACAATAAAATTTTCAAAATTGTATACAACATACCATTTTTAACAATAACTACAATATAATTATTATTGTTAACGCATGGGTTACACACTGGTAAACTATGAAAAATAAAGACAGAAAAAATTTGCCTATGGAATTGTTACGCCCCATCAAGGCGTTGCCCTAAACAGCGTTTGCTTGGCATAGCTCCTGAGTCAGGCCCATCCATAAAATGGTGGGATATCAAGGTAAAGACAGATTATAAAGCGGAAGAATGAAATTATTAGGCATACCAAAGCAGAAGCCAAATTACCCTACTACCATAATGTTATTTCATGGTCCAAGCAAAAACATAAAACACCAGCGCCGCTTTGAATCTTCGATGTAACAAATACAAACTATCAAATACTCATCCAAGTCATTTTCAAACAGTTGGTATTGCCGACTTATTACAAAACTACACCACCAAAAAATGTATACTAAAGCCTTATTTTCATCCCATCTACCAAAGTCTTGTAATAATGTCACATTTCCCCAACTTTTTAGATTGGTCTAAACTGAGATTTCAAACACTTACAATTTGCAAGATTGATCTTTTCAGATGGTATGTAATAAATAGACATGTGCGCAGTGAAATTACAGGAAGAACCGTCGCCAAGTTTTTGTTTATACTGGGGTATGAAGCTAGCTAGTGTTGCTTTTCGCTGCCTTTTCATCTCACATGATACAACAATTGTTTGGTCCAGATGCAAGCATCTCTGGTGATCTGCACAAAAAAAAATTGGAATAGATGAACACATCTGCGTGCAATGACATAACTCATAATTATGACATATTCCAGAAACATGCTGAAATAATTCAAAAATAAGCGGACAGTAGTTTGAACACAAACACAAAATATATGACATAATAGATCCTTCTCCATTGGATCTCGTTGAATTCACATATGGTATTGAAACCAAGAAGCAGGCAAATGGTTGGGATTCACTGTGTCACAAATAATGTCAATGTTTTGTGTCCCGATATATTACTCCAAAAAATAAATAGATATGCATTTCCACCATATAAGTTTTGTTTCCTTGTCATCCATCAATTTTACCCTTTACTTCTTTAGTTTCTTCCTCATTCAATCCCCATTTTTTGGCTCTCATGGTAAATTAAATACAAAAAAGCTTGTGCCTATTTCAAAGGTCGTTTCGCTCTTAAAAAGTCAACAACTGAATGTCAATTTTTTGATTTATAAATCAAAAATGAAAAAAATTCAAACTAAAATTCTGAATTTAAAATTTAAAATGGTAAAAAGAATGAATTGGAATATTCAATGTTCAAAAATCTTGAATCTGAAAATTGGTAGACGTTAAATAGAAATTCCAACAATTCAAATTTTGAATTTAAACATTCAGACATTGAACTTGAAAACATGAACTCTAATCAATATTCAAATTTTAAAATACAAAAAAAAAAATATAGTCATTTTAAATTAAAAATTGGAAATTTTAAGATTGAGATTAAATATTCAATTTTTTTAACAATTAAAATTTGAAAATTAGGAACACATAGTTCTGAAATTCAAACTTAAAATTTTGGAACTTTGATAGCTTCAAAATTTGAAATTTTAGATTTGACAATATCAAATCACAAATTTTAAAATTTCAAAAATGCAAGTTTGTAAACTTAGGTAGTGTTTGGTTTATTTTGTGTTTTAAGTTTTGAGTTTTCAACGTTAATTACGAAAGATGCGAAGATTTGAAGTATAGCTGAGGTAATGAACCGAAGGCAGAGAGGACGGAAAGACGGTGTATGGATGAATTTGCTATCATTCTTCCGTTGTTTTTTAAATACGGAAAATAATAATAAGTTGTTTTGTGTGTTAACTTCGTTTTGCAAAACAATCGTTTTTTCACGATACATGTGCGTCGCTCGTGCTTTTGTATATACAAAAACCGAAAATTAAAAGTTACAAACCGAACACACCCATTTAGAAATTTCGAGATTCCATTGAGATTTCAATTTTAGAATCTAAAAATAAACTAAAGTAAGATTTGTAATCTCAAAAATTCAATTTTTTGTCTTGAAGCAAGAATGATCCTCATGTGAGAGGAGCACTCACAAGAAAATTCAAAATTTGACTTTTGAACTACCCATGGTTTGAAATTCCGGCCGAAACCACGGAAATCCGGCCATCTCGTTCCGGTTCCAGTCATAACCGGAACGGAATTTGGTCAGAAAACCGGTTCCGGCCATAGCTGAGGTTAGCGCACTTTTTTTTTGTTTTTTTTTTTTTGATTTTTTTTTTAGGGCGAAGAAAAAGAAGGTAAACGGTGTAATAGAGAGTTGAGAAGTGGAAAAAGAGCTCGTGGATCTGCCGTTTGTGCCTTGGGAGAGAAGAGAATAGTTGAAAACAAATTATGGTAGCTGAATTTACTTTGTGCCTTGGGAGCAGTGAAAGCACTTTCGATATCTTGGGGAAGAAAAGTCCACTGTACAATATTTCTTATATGTTTCCCTACGGGTGCAGATTACAAACATTTTCCAAACATTAAGCTATCGTTCATATTATGCTGGAAGCAGCTTGCTTTTCTCCCTTTCACGCTCATCGCAAAAACTGAGAAAATGTATATTTTAAGTTTGAAGCAAATTTGCAGTTAATAGTAGTTATTTAATAATAATATAAAATAATCATTTGCAGCACTTGTTTATTATATTATTCCTAATGTATATATACTAGAGATAAGTTTATATAAATATTAAGCATTTTACTTTATATACACTAGAGATAAGTTTATATTAATTTAAAGCATTTTACTTTAAAAAGGAAAAACACGAAGAAGAAAAAATATTCAGAACACGTACTCTGAAATATGAACGATTGTATTAATCTAAGTACATAGAAAATAAAATATCATGGTTAGAAATTCCGGTCGGCAAGTCGAAATCTCATTCATTTAGGTCCGGTTTTGACGGTGACCGGATCAAAATATCAAAATCTCACAATGACCGGGACGAAAACCAAAAGCAAAATTTTAAACCTTGACTAGTATTGCATATTTATCTGCGTATCTACAAAAAAAAAAAAAAAAAAAAAAAAAAAAAAAAAAAAAAAACATGTTTGGGATTACTGGCTTAGTAGTAGTAGTAGTAGTAGTTGTTGACGACTTTTGAACTTCTCATAATTGAAGCTTGAAATTTTGAACATTTGAGTTCTAGAAAAATTCAAATGGTAAATATTTAATTATTTTGGAAATTTCAAAATTTCAATTTGAAATACTAAAAATTTGGAAACTTCCAAAAATCTAATATTAAAATTTGGAAACTTTACATTTTGGAAAATTGGTATTTTAAAATATAGCGTTGGACATGGTGAACTTATGATTCGTTGAGCATGGCTGACGGTACAAACTGAAAAATATAGCATGAATCTACTAGACATACAATTGTCCTGCCAGGTTAGCCATGTCAAGATCTGGAGCAAGCTCTTTAACTATATCATTTGGAGGTTGACCACATTCTTGCATTCTCTGCATCAGATCAACTATTTTCTGGAAATTATTAGAATCATGTTCGTACACGTCATTGAGTTGAAGTATGAGCTCGTATTGACGAGAGTATCGATCCAATTCTTCTGGATTTAATCCAGCTTTGTGTTCATCCAACCACTTTGGATATCTTTCTCCTATTTCCTTCATGGGTTCATGAAGTATCTCTTTAGATAATAACTGCTGCATCATTGTCTCCACAATTGATTCCATATCCTGCATACACACAAGCGTAAATTTAAGATATCAGAACTTAACCAGCATTTTTATTCATGTTAACTTGTTTACTAAGGTAAGATACAAGAAGTAAATGCCTAATGGTACTCAACTTTGGAGTCCTTCAAACCATGGTTTAAGATTCCGGCTGAAATCCCAAGATTCCAGCTATCTCGGTCCAGTTTCGGCCGGTGGCAGGACGGATCAGGTTAAAATCCCATCCCGCTAACTTATAGTTCAAAAAAAAAAGAAAATACAACAAGAAAAATTATTACAAGCATTTTTGCCGCCGGCTTCAGAGCACAAAGCAGCAATTGTTGTCATTGTCGATTACAACAGTTCTTGAGATTTGATAATTAAGTGCAAATTCAAGCGTCAATTTCATAGCACAATGTGAAGTCCTAGATTATTTTATCATGTACCCTAGAGAAGACGATGTCATTCAAAAATTGAGAGGGTAGGGCATGCGGTTTTTTAAATTAGGGGAGAAGAGAAAATGGGAAAACTGACATAGAGCGTGGACTAGGGCTTTGAAATGAATTAATTTTATTTAATCAAGGCTGGATGTAACGAGAAAAGTTGGGTAGGACTATTTTAGTTCATTTACATTAAAGTAATTGAATTTTGTGAAATTCAATTCTATTTTGTTATTTAGTATAAATATATTGGATTAGACTATTTTATATTTTATTTAAATCGATCATTATTAAATCTCCATTAACAAATTATTGAAAACCGAAATCGGGACCGTAACCAAACCTGAAACCTCTAAAATCGTCTGAGATTATGAAAATTCAAATGAACATAGCCGAGACCGAATCCGACTACTTGAATCTTGCTCAATCAACACACCATTTTATAAAAATCGCACTTAACTTCAATACATTATACTATAGAAATGCAGATTTTATAGGTGCACTTCGAATATAAATATTTCCATACAGCCAACATGTGACAATAGCAACAAAAATGACACATTTTGTACAAGCTTATGATTCGAAAGCCCAAGGATAAAACATCATGTGATGAGCAGACAACCTGGTTGATTTGTAAAGCTCCAATGACAAAATACTAAGTCATGTATCCTAAAATTGATGTGAACTGTTTGATTACATGAACAAATTCATAAACAGATGTTACTTTCAGGTAGGCTTACAATGAAATTAAAATATGAACGGATACCCAAGTATGGGAATAGAGAAATCTCACAACCACGGTAACAAGTGAATTTGTGGATGTGTGCAGAGCATCCCCAATGATTCTCTCTTCATATTCCCAAAGTTTGTCAACTGTCTCACCGTATGGAAACAAATTTTCACCCCATTGTTTTATTTTAATACACCAAGGAACATGGCATACAGTTACTTGGCCTTTTGACACAACTGTATCTGGCTATTCAAGCAAGAGCGACTTGATTATTATTGAGGATACATCCCAAAAGGATGACCTGAAGGTCGGAAATCAAGTACAGACAAGATCATGAGGCAACGGTCAAGCGAACTCAGCAGAACGACGGTCCTGAAATTTTGCTTTAAGTACGAATCGGTGCTCGCCTTAATCAAGAGATCGGCGGGGATCCGATAGTCAGCACAGATTCACTGAAGATCGCTCAATATCCAACAAATGTCAAGGCGACAACACAAAACAACTCAAAAATAAGACACTGGCATACAGAGAGCACACACCCCAATTGTATGTGCTAAATCATACACCCGTCGAAGCGGTACCGATCTAATGCACATAGGTACTGATCGGGTCGCATGTCAAGTTAAAAGGCCAAATTTTTGTGGCAAGGTCGTCTTCAGTCTGAGCTTCTTCTGATGAAATTTCAATGCGAACTAAAGTTTGGATCATTTAACTTTTTTTTTTTCCTCTAAGTAATTTGTACTCACCGAATCCATAATGACCCGACTACTGTAATCATCAAATTTCAACAATAAAGAGTTAAAATAGTTGAAGTGGACATAGGTAGTTTACAGCTCAACCACTATAAGCTTCTGTGTGATTTCTATGTGTTGTTTCTATTATTATTCTTCTTTTTAATATTAACATCTACGTATTTCTTTCTCTACATTTCTTTTCTTGGATGTTTATATCTTTTTTGGTGCAAACACATACAAAAATTAAAATGAATGTATAGTTCAAATGAATAAGTGCACATATGATTAATATGTAACTCATTTTTGAGACCAAAGTTTTCAATATCGGATCTTGATCGCATCTCGTCTATTTTACATATAATATCTTGTATCAAATGAGATTTAATGTTATATAGATTAAAAGTATATCCCATGTTTACATCTTGGATTGACATCTTGGACTTTAAAATCAATCTTGGGAGTACTCAAGGTAAGTTAAGCATCTAAAACAGATAATTCAGATATTCTTACAGTAATTGTTTCCAAAATACATGGTAGTGTTTAGTTTAGCATTTTAAGTTTTGGGTTTTCGTCCATACAAAAATGTGTACAACACGTGTATTACGGAACACAACCATTTTACAAAACAAAGTTAACCACAAAATAAAAAACAACTTTTATCTATTTTTCATGTTTTGAGAAATGAGAGAAACACGGAGAGCAATTCTTCCTTCCATAATTGCTACATCCCCTCCGCGGTCTCCTCCATCTTGCTTTCATTCTAACGATCCTCCTTTCACATCTTTAATGTTTTGTAATTAATTTTGAAAACTCAAAACGCAACTCATTTTAAACCAAGCACGCCCTAAACTTTCTAAAATACATGGTTTTTTATTTTTATTTTTATTTTTTAAATACCCGATTGATTGGTAAACTCTTAAGAGAATTAAGTTGTGCATGTCCATTTAAACTTGTGGCATTTATCGTCCCAGATATTGTTTTTTAAGAGAATGTATGCAAGACAGGCTCGAACCTGAGTATGTCATCAGACATAGGTACCTCTTTTAACTGTGTCACACCTACGGACGGGATCATTAATTTTATATCGTCTGGTAATCATTAAATAATGCTCGGATATGTATTGATCATATAAACTTGATGTATATATTAAAACATGATAGTATTAATTTCTCTTCCCAAAGTAAAGTGGTAAGATGATTGATTTGATATTGACCGGATGGACTCTACTCAATATTAAAAATAAATAAATAAATAAGAATATTTTATATTTGCTCATTCCTTAAATAATAAAAATGGAATCAAAGGACTAATAAAAAGTCATCAAAATGCGGTTTCTTTTAGATCCACATAAAAGGTAAAAGAGGTATGCAAACCAATAAACATAACTTCGTATGAAATCATCCATTAAGATCTTACCTCAAAATTTGCTTGAAACCTTAAATCTTGAACCATATGAGTGTCAAATAAGATGTAAACAAAACATGATGTTCTGGTTTTGCTAAATTTTGTCTTGTTCAAGTTTGAAAATTAGATCTCGAGCGAGATCTTGGGTCAAATATACGAGATTTGAAACACAATAACATCAGGTCCAAAATAACTTAACTATTTTGCTCTAATATACATATGTAATACTTAGGCACGTTATGCAAACATTAAGGTAACCAACAAGAGATTTGCATCCCCCAAAGAATCTTTAGATAGGTCCAGTTAGTCACCATCCCATGTGGGATCAGATGGACATAAACCATACCCTTACATGTGAAATAGTATGATATTATAGTGTGTGTGTGTTTTTTTTTTTTTTTTTTTTTTTGAATAAACTCTAGAAGAATCCTGCGAACCAGTCAACTTCCGAGGGAAATAAGTTGTGTTCGTCCGTTTAAACCCATGACACCTATAATTACTACCTATAGTTATTATTATGTATTATTTTTGCAAGAATGGGTCTGTTATCAGACTTAAGTACCTCTTTCCATAGTGCCCCACCTGCAGACGGACGGAACCATTTATTTCATACCTTCTTGTAATCCTTAAATAATGCTCTAACGATGTATTGATCATATAAACTCGATGTATATATATTAGAACATGCAGATCAAGCGAAGATGCTGAATTTTAGATTATCTAATTGTTGCAAACCTTTCAAGTGATACAAACTAGTTACTGGGTTAACTATGTCATGGAGTGAATCAATGAACTCGGTGCTTATCTTGTACTTTTTCCCCTTGTTTCTTATGAACTAAATTACTCTTTTTTTCTTGCAATAATATGAAGTGCCTACTTTATTTGAAATAAACGAGAAGTCTATGCTTGCTTGACTTCAAGATCTTCCCGATCATGACAATACTTATATCAAGCCAATATTTAATATCAAGCTTAATTCAATGGGTTACCCAAAAATCAAAACCTATAATTTAATTTTCACAAATGACAAACACACGAGTGGAAAGATTAGAAAACATGATATTATGTTTCAGTCTACATTTACCAGTTACAACAAAGTACAACTCTTCGAAAGATGGATCAATATACATGAAATAATTGAAGCACATTCCCAAATGCCAGTTTCATACTCGGTTATCAGTTTCAATAAAAGTCCAATTACACTAAACAGGCTTAGGCTTTGTTTTCCAACTAGGTGTTTCCTAGATACAGCAAAATAACAAATTATACATTTCTGGCTGAAAGACTTAGGACGATGCTATTTGCACCCACTTAAACACTTCTCTCACTTAATTATCATGTTGGAAATTTTATGAATTATTTGAAATATGAAATAAGTTTATGATGGCTCCTATTTGTGAATAGTCCCACATCACGAGATTATAAGAAAGATGCAAGTATTTATACTTGTTTCTAAGAAGTCATGTTGGGGCCTTGGGCTCCCAATGCATGCTTTGTTGTGAGGAGGGAGACCATGCATCATGACCACCACACGCGCGCGCGACCGACCGAATCGACTCGGCCCGGTTCGGTTCGGTTTGGGCTTGGGCCTTGGGCCTTGGCTATGTGGTGTAGACACTTATATTTTTGGTCCAGAAAACACTGCGTTTTTCGAACTATTTTTTAATACAGAGAATATTTCTGAGCCGACTTTTATTTATGAAGCGGTAAACTCTTGACCCAGTATTTTCAGCAGATCCTATTTTTCTTCCTCTGCCCATTATTTCTGATTAACCCTAATCTCCGTCTATATATTATCTTCAGTTGTAGACGAGATTACCACAGAAAAAAAATACTATTTCTCTCCTCCGCCATTAAAATATTCTTACAGAATTTTTCGAGCAGTTATTAATTTCGAAAGTGCAAATCTGCACTGATTTGTTGTGCAAAGCAAATCAGTTATTAATTTTAGAGACACTGTTTTATCCCAGAGGCGGCGGCGGAAGTACGAACTGGTTTTGCACCACCGACCAGATCGCTGAATCGTCTTCAAGAGAGCGACCTAGTCCGCAACTCAGCCATTGTTTCCCAACAATTTGAAGACGATTCGTGAAACAATGGCTTTGTCTGCTGCCCCATTCAGTCTCGGCGACCTAATCTCAAATCGCACTGCTTAAGAACAAATTCAGTCAACTTGATCAGCATCTGGATCCTCGAGCCAGCGGTAGAGATCTGGACCCCATGGTAGTTGTCGATGATGATTCATCGCGACAAACGATTGGATAGTGAAGACTGCTCATCAAATTGCAACCGGACAGTTGCATTATTTTCCAACAAAGTTCTGCCGCAAGTGGTAGAAGAAGCTGGATAATAAAAAGGAGTAATCACTTGGAGAATCAGACTCCATGAAGGTACATTCTATTAACGAGATTTATTCTCTATGCTGATTATGTGCAATAAAACAAATATGGAACCATAAATGGTAGACAATTTTTAAACAGGATGCTGCTCATAATTGTTAGATTTAGGAATTTTCAAGTTACACCTAAGATAGTTCCAAATTTGCTTGGAATATGAGCAGTTAAGATAAAGAAGTTTTATGTCTTCATGAAGGTATTGAGCACAAATTACACTTAGGATCGGTAGATACATTCCAAGTGATAATTTTATCTTTGGTAGTGAACTTATTATTTGAAACCAGCAATGCGTTTAAGGACATTCTGGGAGCACATGTACAATCCCAAATCAAAGAATTTGACCGAACATGGTTCCATACTGAATTAAAATCAAAGTTTTCATTACCAATAGGCAACTAATGCTAGATATCACTGTCTTTTGTGAGATTTCCTCTGTGAGATACATAGCGTAAAGAATGCTTATGCAGATTTTGATTTTCTGACTTAGATCGAGATTGAGTTCTAAGTATCTATTAAGACTGATAAGTAAAAATGCAGAAATTAATTTTTTCTGTGATTCAATTATGTTAGTATCTGAGTTTATGAATATTTTCCTATGAGAAAATATAAATTTTCAAACATATGAACATTTAAAATAGTAAGCATCCACAACCGGTCAGTAAATAATATAATGGAATCCGCGAGGAAACCATAAACGACAGCAACAACCAACCCAAATGAATGATTCTGGACAGTTATTTTATAATACAAATGTAGAAAACCAGGTCATATGGCACAAAAGTGTCGGAACAGGCCAGACCCTGCACCGCAGGCAAACCTGACTGAGGAGCCTCTAACGGCTATGATTACTGAGATTCACCTTGTTGGTAAATCAGAGGGTTGGTGGGTAGACATTGGTGTTTCTCGCCATGTTTGCTATGATCGTGACATATTCACAATATACACGGTTGCTGACGATCAGAAAGTGTGTTGTGAGATCCTCACACCACTTAAGCTGTAGAGACTGGTAATAATGAAAATAAAGCATATGATTGGAAAGACATTGATTCTTAAAGATGTGATGCATCTGATATGTTTGAAATATTCAAAATTGAAATCAAGCAAATAAGAAAATTAAGAGACTACATAGTGATAGAGGAACAGAATACGAATCAAATTATATTCTGGATTTTTTATGTGATATATTGTACATAAGAGAACTGCACCCTATTCACCTGAAATGAACGGTAAAGCTGAAAAAATAGGTCCTTTACCGAATTAGTAATTGTCATTTTATTAAATTTCGATGCAGCAAAACATTAGTGGGGGAATATTTTATAGACTGTATGTTATGTTCTGAATAGAATCCCCAAATCTAAGAATAAAATTTCGCCTTATGAAATTTTAGAGAAATATAAATCCAATAGGTCATACTTTAGAACTTGGTGTTGCTTAGCATATGTTCGCATTCCAGACCCTAAGAGAATAAAATTGGCAAGTAAATCATACGAATGTGTATTTATAAGCTATGTTGTTAATAGCAAAGCATACGGAATTTATGACCTAAATACACATAATATATTTTGAATTTAATGATGCCAATTTTTATGAAACGAAATTTCCTTTTAAATTAAGGAATAGTGGGGGCACATCAAGTATGCCTATTAGAACAGAACTTAATAAAAGTTCTGAAACTAAACCTAGAAAAAGTAAAAGAGCAAGAACCGTAAAAGATTTTGGTTCATATTTTTTGTGCTTTTACTATAGAGGAGGATCCTTTAAACCTCCAAGAGGCCTTATCTTCTTTAGATGTCTTTTTTTGGGCAAGAGACTATAAATAATGAGATGGATTCTCTGGAATCCAATAAAACTTGGCATTTGATAGATTTACCTCCTAGTTGTAAATCTATAGGTTGTATATGGGTACTTAAAAAGAAATTAAAAACCTGATAGCACTATTGATAAATATAAAGTACGACTAGTAGCTAAAGGTTTTAAACAAAAAGAAAATATATATTTCTTCGACACTTTTCACCTGTAACTAGAATTACATCCATTCGGGTATTAATCCCACTTGTCTCTATTCATAATTTATTAATACACCAAATGGATGTGAAAACCGCATTTTGAATGGTGAATTAGACGAAGAAATTTATATAGACCAGTCTGAAGGATTTGTAGTACATGATCAAGAACATAAAGTATGCAAATTAGATAAATCATTATATGGTTTAAAACAAGCACCTAAACAATGGCATGAAAAAATTGATAACTTTAATCATTTCACATGGTTTTAAAGTTAATGAAAGTGACAAATGCATTTATTACAAATCTGAGAATGACATTTGCACGATTGTATGCCCTTATGTAGATGACCTACTCATTTTTAGGTCAAACATTCATGCCATAAACTCAGTCAAATCTTTATTAAGTGCCAGTTTTGATATGAAAGATCTAGGTGAGGCGAGTGTAATCCTTGATATTAAAATTACTAGGTCCGAAAAAGGGATTTTCTTTGGATCAATCTCATTATATTGAGAAGTCTCTAAAGAAAGACAATTACTTTGACTGTAAATCTGCATGTACATCATACGATCCCAGTGCAAAGATATTTAAGAACACTTGTGAAGGTGTAAGACAGTCAAAGTAAGTGAGCATCATTGGATGCCTTCAGATGCCACTGATTGTATTAGACCCGACATTGCCTATGTCGTGGGATTATTATGCATGTTAACTAGTAGACCTAGTATAGAGCATTGACATGCTATTGAAAGGGTCATAAGATACCTTAAACGAGCCATGAACCTTGGATTATATTATGAAAAGTTTCCAGCTGTACTTGAAGGATATTCTGATACAGACTGAAATACTTTATCTGTTGATTCAAAAGCGACCAGCGGCTATATATTTAGCATCGCTGGAGAAGCTGTCTCTTGAAAATCCAAGAAACAGACTATTTTGACTTAGTCTACTATAGAGACTGAGATAATAGCACTAGCTACAGCTAGTGAAGAAGCAGAGAACTAAAGAAATCTGCTAGTTAAGATCCCTATATGGAAAAAATAGACACTAGTGGTGTAATCGATTGTGATAGTTCCGCGGCTATTGCAAAAAATATAGAACCGTTATAACAACGGTAGAAAACGACGTCGTAAGCACAATACTGTAAAAGAACATCACATATATAGTGATGAAAAAAAATTGACGACTATTGAAAGAAAAAACAGAACCGATATTACAACGGTAAGAAATGACAGTCATATGCACAGTATTGTTAGAGAACATCACATATAAGGTGATGATAATTTGGCAGAACCTTTGACGAAAGGACTGTCCAGAAAGAAAGTCCTTAATAATTCTAAAAGAATGGGACTACTGCCCTGTGATTGTGGAATCACGCACAATGGTAACCCGACCTAAATGACTGGAGATCCCAAGAACTAGGTTCAATGGGTAAAAACAAGTTGTGTAGTGATAGTAGATGAACATGCTAAATTTTAGATTAAGAAGCATGTATTCCTGAAGTGATTAGAGGATGAGTTAATAAAAACTCTTAATGAGATTTATACTCTATTTGGAGTGGAGTACCTACCTTCAGGAGTGCTCTTGATAGACTCACCTTTGTGAATGTGGAAATGTGGTCGTTTCCTATGAAGTTTTGGGCAAAACTTCTAGAGCGTTCACTAAACTGGGATAGACGTGCATGGCCATAAACGCACGGGCTTATTTGATTGCACTATAGAAAAGATTGTGTGTGGTTTGATGTCAGGAATAGAGTTCAAGACTACGTGTCACTCTAGTAAAAACTGAATCTTATTCACTACGCAAAGGTTCAAGTCGGATGACACCTTTGTTTATGCACAGTCTTATGTTTTTAGAAACTGCTCGATAATATTTTAAAAATTCAAGTGGGGGATTGTTGGAAATTTTATGAATTATTTAAAATATGAAATAAGTTTATGATGGCTCCTATTTGTGAATAGTCTCACATCATGAGATTATAAGAAAGATGCAAGTATTTATACTTGTTTCTAAGAAGTCATGTTGGGGCATTGGGCTCCCAATGCATGCTTTGTTGTGAGGAGGGAGACCATGCATCATGACCACCACACACGCGCGCGCGACCACCGACCCGACTCGGCCCGGCTCGGTTCGGGATTGGGCCTTGGCTATGTGGTGTAGACACTTATATTTTTGGTCCAGAAAACACTGCGTTTTTCGAACTATTTTTTAATATAGAAAATATTTCTGAGCCGACTTTTATTTATGAAGCGGTAAACTCTTGACCCAGTATTTTCAGCAGATCCTATTTTTCTTCCTCTGCCCATTATTTCCGATTAACCCTAATCTCCGTCTATATATTATCTTCAGTTGTAGACGAGATTACTACAGAAAAAAAAATACTATTTCTCTCCTCCGCCATTGAAATATTCTTACAGAATTTTTCGAGCAGTTATTAATTTTGAAAGTGTAAATCTGCACTGATTTGTTGTGCAAAGCAAATCAGTTATTAATTTTAGAGAGACTGTTTTATCCTAGAGGCGGCGACGGAAGTACGAACTGGTTTTGCACCACCGACCAGATCGCCGAATCGTCTTCAAAGAGCGACCTAGTCCGCGACTCAGCCATTGTTTCCCAACATCTCACACATCAAATATTTCATTCACTCACCTTTTTCGTCTTTTTCTTTCAATAACAACATGCCTTTGTCCTCTCTTCCTCTACAAACAATGGAACAAAAATTTATTCTTTTAATTTTTTCATGGACCCATTCTTTTTATATATCCAATAATGCTTCATCAGTAAATATGAATCCAACTAATTTAATCATGGTAATGGCGTTATCGATTTTAATCGTACATATTCTAATAACTAACAAACTAATATATCAAATAATAATTTTCACCTCAAATATGATGCTATTACAAAACATAGTGATCAAAAATATCTAATTGTTATTAGTTTTGTTTCACAAGAAAATGAAAAACGATCAAAGCATCTGCAATAGAAAGCCTTATTGTATAGCCAAATATATTTAATTATCATTATCACTCTCTACAACATTAACGAAGATCAAATATATTGATTTACATGCATACTCTAAATCTAATTAGATACTTCAACTCATCCAACTCCTAGCATGAACACAAAAAAAAAAACTTGTGTTGTTTATCTCGATTTTTTGCCATTAACCAATGGTTGAGAGGATTTAAAATAATTTTTTGTCGTCTCAATCAAAAATATGACTCCTCGGCATTAGGTCATAACTCAACACAATGGAGACCAAAGTTTTAAAGCGCAAAAAGCGTACATGAGGCATATTCAAGTCTACGAGACGAGGCGTAAGCTTCAAAACATTGAGACATAAGCTTTTAGGGTAAAAATAAAACGCAAAACATATAAAGGAATTCTGACATTTTAAATTAACTATGCAATAAATAAAAACCATATAACTTAAGATCCGATTTTCAACAAGTATACAATTTTATTATAGATTAAAAATAAATAATTGAAACTCATATGATTCAAATTTCGATGGTCAAAACTATTTGAAGATTCCATAAAACTCCAATTTTGTTTCATTCTATCAATTCAAATTGATCCGCAAAATTTATTCTAAGATTTAACGATCTTTATTGAAAACATTCTTTAAATAACAATGAGAAAATCCATTATATTTTTCTTGATCGTTGTTTTATAACAATCTTACTTGACCACGTCGACATTAAAATTGAAAAATAAAAACAATGCTAATTTTTATTTTCTTAATTTTCATTAAATAATTAAAGTTTAATGGTTTTTATCGATGTCAATATATGCAACTAAATGTAAAAAGGCTTTTGAGTCATATACCTCATTGGTTTGAGACGTGGAAGGCGTATGTTTTATGCATTTTCTATGCCTTAAGTTGTTGAGGCGCGAGCTTTAAAGGTAAAAAGCTTTTTTGAATAAGCATCAAGGCGTTTTATCTTTTATTTCCTCGAGGAGCTCCTCGAGACGAGTACTGAGGCTAGTTTTTTAAAACAATGATGGAGACTAAGAATTCATCTTCCCACCGCCACCTCCTTTTCATTCCCTTTCTTCGTTCGTTTCTCCCTCTTCCCCTTATCACTTCGTCTCTCCTAATCTTCCTTGGTTTTTCTCGTTATTGCCAATCAACCTTCTCTGCTCTTGCCCGAATCCTCGTGCGTTTTATTTTCTCAGATCTGAATTCCATATCTGTTTTTTTTCCTTTCGGATTTGTTGTTTGAGTTCTAGGTTCTGACATTTTCTTTGGTCACCTATTGTCCTCGGTGGTTCTTTCACCGCCAGATCACGGTGGTGGCTAGAGTGCTATCCCTGGGTTGGCCGATTTGTCCATCTAGGTGGTCACGGCATGTACTTATGGTCGCTGATTCTGTCCACTTCTCCTCCTCCCTTTTGACGAATCGCCCGAAACCCTTTGTCTTACCAACTTCGCCTAGGTGTCTCTTCTGTGTCTGCCTCCACATTTTAGCGAGGCCCCCTACTACTTCTAAGTTTTGGTTGGTCTTATGGTACGAGTTTCTCGACTGCTTGATGAGGTAATGTGGTGATCTAAGTTCAGCTTTTGGCTGTAGCTTTGGTTTTGGAATTGGTTTTAGTATTTTGTCTTAGGTCGTTTGTGCAGTGGTTGCAGGAGCTATATTCCGATTTACTTGCTGGTTTATGGTCATTTGATGATGTTGTTTTGATTAGCAGCTTGTATATGTGCTTGTGATTCAGTGTTCAGGGGCTTATCTTCCTCCTTTTGCTCCTTCATAGCTCTTACCATCTTTTGTTGGTCTAGGCGATTACCTTGTAACGGGGCTGGTTTAGTGTGGTGGTAGAAATTGTGCGTGTAGTGCAACTTCTTTGTTTCATGACCTTGGGTATCTGATGTAAGTGCTTCTGCTAAGCTAGTGCTGTGGGACTTGGAGTCTCCTAAGTTATTCTGTCTTTCTGGTTGTGTCATTTGTGCTTGTAATTGGGCTTCCTTTGGGATTGTCAAGTGCAACAGTCCCAATTCGCATCTGTTTTGTGCAACAGAATTTACACTTGTAGTGTTTGAGTGTGTTTGTATGTAAGGGACCGTGTGTGGACTTAACATCCTGCGTAGTGCTACAAAATCCTGATTGTGAAATGTATTTATTACGTTGTTGTAATGAAAAGTTAACAGTCCACTTAAATTACCGGTTGGTCTTGCAAAAAAAAAGTGTTTGAGGTTTACATTTCATTTTATTCCAGCTTGTTTACTTCGAAACCCTCTTTCCCATTTAAGGTGGGTGTGAAGTAATTTTTATGGTTTAATTTATTAAATATTTAAGTGGCGTTAGTGGATGTTTAGGTTGGTGTAAATAGCAGTGCTCAACATAAGACTCAGAGATCATTGACGAGCTCATTTGAGTTTGTATACATATTCTTCTGAGTTCCTATATAAAATAATCACATAAGCTAACCCAAAATAACACTACAGTGCAGCAAAGGCAAAAGGACTACCTCAGAGCCAGCCATCTCTTCAAATTGTTTAACAAAATCTTCCATCTCGTTATCAATCCCTGCTCCTCCACCTCCTATGCTACTTACAGATTCAAGCCCCTTTACCGCCTCTTTTGTCTGCTTCCTCAGCTCTTCCAACGCCTCCGATGCATGATCCTTCTTCTTAATACTAATAGATTTCTTCTTCTTCATAGACCCCAATTCAGGCAACCCTAACCCTAATCCCGACGGCGTTGACGATGACGTTGATGCTCTACTACCGTTCGTTTCGTTCGGCTTCGTGGATAGATTAAGAGCGGAAAAGTCGTCGAGAGCGCCTGCAGAAATCGAGGAAAGAAAAAGATTTTACCAGTTTAGAAAGAGAAACGGCTAGGAAAGGTTACTGGGAGAGATGAACAGATTCAAGCTTACTATCGAGAAGTTGATCAAGATCGTCGGTGCTTTGATCGGCAGCCATTTTCGTACAGATTGTAGATAGTGGCCCACGGAAAGAGAGGATAAGGGGACTTGTACTATTGTGTAAAGGTTCAGGGGTTCGGGATTGGGACTCTGGTCATAGTAGAACAAGTGATGCGACCATTTTTAGAAAGGGCAGGTTGGGTAGAGCTCTCGATAACTACGTTTCCTTCTCAACTTGGTAACGACATAAATAATAGACTTTCTAAACTGCTCGGGGTCGTCCAGAAAGACAGGTAAATGATTGTAACATTTGCTATCATACTCAGTCAAACAAATCGTGACCTCTCATTGTTTATAATCGTCACTCAGCTGCTTCGCATCCATGCACCTTGCAAGAATCATATCATGCGAAGAACTGCCAACAGCTATAGAAGGACCACCAATTGACTGCTGTCTAGATGCTCTATGACTGATGATCCCCCCAGCATCATCCCGAAGATAATTGTTATAAATACGTGCTTCGAACTGTAGCTGAAGGGGAGATTTTGTGAAATAACAAACTGACATTTGTTAGTTTGCATGCAACCATCAAAAATCACATCAACTGCCTAAAATGAGCAGGCGATGCATGTTTGCAGTTGCGTATCTCGATGCGTACATATTCCACCACTCGTCGGATACTGACTGTGTCATGTTCCTCATTGCAGAAGCCATATGGAATCCATAGCAGCATGTTCCATGGGTTCCACTCATGTTTCAAATTGTCAAACATGTTTTTAATTTGCCCAGCGTTGTAATCCAGGTCAGTTCGTTGATTGAACAAGGCGGTAATCCGTTGGTACCACTGTGCAACACGGTAAGCACGTGTATCAACATTTTCGAAACAAACATTGATGAGTGCGTTGGTCCCTTCATCGTTTCAATCAACGATGGTGCATGTGGAAGAAACAGTAGAGTGTTTAGACATCCTTAAAAAAAATCAATTCAAATAATAATTCATAAAAAATGAGAATATATATATATATATGGAAGATAAGTTTAGAAAAATGTAAATATTAATTTTTTTACCTAAAACAATCGAAGACGAAGCTTGCAGAAATTGATGAATTTTTGGATTTTATGTATAGAGTTTGGTGATTTGGGAACAAAAATGGATTGTTTATATAGGGGAATGAGGAGATAAATCAGTTGGAATTTATTTTGTTTGTGTCAGACTTCATCCGATGTGTCGTGAAATGACCCGAACTTCCCCAGTCTCCGAAGAGAAGAGGAAGAACGGATTGCTTTGAGAACAAGACGAATCAGAACACAAACAAAAGAACATTTCATTGCTTATTACAACAATTCCATCAGAATACAAGAATACACAGATTATGAATAAATATTACACATTTACTAAATATCAGAGATTTACAAGTTACAATGCAGCGGAAAATAATACAAAACACAACTGAAAGGAATATACGGATAAAGAGCTTTCTGAATATCATTCCAGCTATAAACTAGGATCCTATGAATATAAATCTGCAAAACCAAAACTACTAGCTGCCCGAGTGGAAAATAGAAGCACCCAGAGTTTAGGATAAAATAGTAAATTCCAGGTCAGCCATGTGACTGGTGTGAGAACTAAAACAGTTATTAGTTTGATTTTAAAGTTAGGTAAATCAAGGGACCACGCCGTATAACACGGAACGGGTTTACCCCCAATAATACCAGTGCATAAAACAAACAACGCAATGCTAAACAAAGAACAATGAAGCTATTATAAGACTCAGGTCCCATCACACAATGCAACGCAAGCCGGAGGATAGAGTTTTTACCTTATAATAGCCAAAAATGCTTGGTACGTGAAATTTCATCTTTTATTATTACTATAAGTGTATAGTGTCAAAATAATTTTAATCATAAGTATCAATCATAGACGGCATGAGTGCCCCATCCCACTATGCCGCCATACTAGGCTCTACAATCAAAACAACAAAATGTTGTATTGGAAGTTGGATTTCCATCTGTGAACCAAGGCAAGGGATCGTCCTTACTGCTTCGAGACTATCTAGCCCGAGCCTCAGGCAAGTACTATGTCAATCCTTTAGATCGTCGAGGCCGGTCCACTCGATGTGAATTAAAATACTTGAACACCGCATTTCCCCGCCCTATGGGGCGTAAAATGGTCATATCCCGACCAAACTATCGGCCCCGGAACGACCGATATAACTGAGGCGCCTCGCAATCCATCATCCCCTTAAGTAAAATGTCAAGGCTAGTAAAACGCTGACACCACTCCTAGCTAGAAGGAAACGCATGCCCTCCTTGATGTCCTCTCCCGTTTCTGGTTCACACCGGGGTGTGAGGCTCGCGAATTAACGCTACACAAAGCTACGCTATATTAAAGTCGTGCTTTGATCATCAACCACAAGACTCTGCTTTTCAACAGAAGCCTTGATCATTTGCATCTCAGCATGCCACACAGGTAATTCACGCTATGCAACAGATGTCAATCAATCACACAGAATGAAATCCGATGTTAAACACACATCCATTTACAAGTTCGTTCTGGGTCTGAACGAAATCGGAGGCAACTTATTCCTCCCCCATATGTCCAATACAGGGGAGAGGTCCTCGCATATTCGGTCGGTCTCCAAGTACGTCTGGACGATCACCACTTATTACCTTGTCTTGGGTGTACAGCCCAATCAAGACATCAGTAATCATCCAAACGATGTGAAGATATAATGACCCGGATTTTTCGGTCGACTAATTTTAAATATTTAATATGGATTTAAATATTGAGTTGATAATATAAATGAATTTTTATATTGAGTTATCGATTTAATAATCGATATACGACTTAATATCTAATATATTTAATCGATCGTAATACGAAGTTAATTCAATTCGAAGTTAAAACTAAACTGAAAATAGTTTAGATGATCAATACAAACTCCTGTTTAAATTTGAATAATAGTATTAAATTATTATCGAAAAATTTAATGGTTTGAAATTTAATTTATACCAATTTAAATTAATATATGTTAAGGATGATCGAACTGGACTTCGATACTTGTCCCAATGTGTTCAGAATAGTGTTATAACCCTAGGAATGTCATTTGTTGGGTTCAGAAAGGAGTTCGAAATCGTGGGGTATTTTAGTTAAAGGGCATCGGTCCAGAAACAAATTAAAATAAAAATACTTGTCCCATGTATGACCACGTTTCTCAAATAAAAATACTCGTCCCTTATATGACCACGTCTTCCTCTTCAAAACCACAAGCTAAAAATGGCCCGTCCTTTACTCGAGTTCAAATCGAGTAGAAACCATTTTCATGTTTCATTCCTCAAACAAAAGCTTCAGCAAATATAAAATAGAAATGGCGGCTCAGATTAAAATACAAATCGAAATCAAACTTCCTTTTTTTCCTTCAAACTCGAAGTCGTGAGTTCAATTTTTGCCCAGAATAGAATCAATAAATCACGAGGCTCGGCACCGGAGTAACGCTCGCGAGTTTGAAGGTTAGGTTAGTGAACGGTGGACGCAATTTCTGATATCACTGATGGGTGTCGTGATCGAATCGCCAGTACTCGAAGCCAAACTTCGAGCTGCAAAAGCATCGCATCAGAGCATTTAGGGGACTCGTGGTCATCTGAGGTGGAATCCGATCCTAAAGCGATCGTACTAAGAAGTAGGGGGCGTTCACATTTGTAGTAGTTGGGATGTCGATGTCAGCTTGGTTAAGCGGGATTTCCAAAGGGGTTAGGGCTGATGAGTGAGAGGTTCGAATTGGGGATTCCGATGTCTGAAGTGTTTGGGAGCGATACAGAGACCACGTATTGAAGGACGGTAATTTGGATTCGGTAGTGATGAACTGGAATGTGGTGTGGTTAGTATGGTGGTTCCTGCAGTCTTGTGACTGGCTTGGTAAAAAGAGGAGAGTTAATCCACTGCTTGATTTTGGAGGTGAGGGCAAAAGGGTCAAAGTGAGTGGTTCAGCGTTAGGTTCGATCCTGGAAATTGTGGTAGAGACTTGGATGTGCCGAAAACAGTTAACCGTAAGGTAAAATAAATTATTTAGATTTAAAAGTTAATACAATAAGTTAGTCTAAATTGGTAATTTATTTAATTAATAGTCGTATGGATTGACAACTGAAATATATAATATTTTTGTTAATACAAGGTATAATTTTTAAGTGGTTAGTAAGAAGGGTTCGCGATTGCAAATATGGAAACAGGCGAATTTATTGGAGTAAAATACATGGTGAGTAAATCTCACTCGTTAAATTTATTTTTAGCATTTAAAAATAATTTGTTGATTGTTTGTATGCATTGAAATATTACTGTGGTTATTTAAATATATATTAGTTATTTAGGCTTGGCTATTATATATATATATATATTGGGTGGTTGGATAGTTCCCGCAGTATCATTAGCGGATGCCCGCAGTATCATTAGCGGATGACCCTATACGCCCCACGCTATGATAGTGGATGACCTTCTATACCGGGATATCCTGCCACGAAGCAGGATGGGTATTATTTCTATTGACTAACGTCTGTGGATGCAGGAGAACAAGTTGGAGGAATCCAACTGGATTCCTCAAAATTTTATTAATTGTTTGTTTTCACATATTATCATATATATATAATGTGTTGATTGAAAATTGGGTTGTTTGATTGTTTAAATATCATTGGGGCCAAAATGTTGATATATAAATATTAGGGAAAAGGATATTTGAAATTTAAAGGGAGAAATCTATTTTTCTAAAATAGAAATCGAATTTCAATTAGGCTATAAATATATTAACTTGTTTTGAATATATAAAACAAATAGTGAATTTATAAATGTTGTTTATAAATTAATAATGCAGAGAAATGAATTTATAAACAGTGTTTATAAATAAAGTGGAAAAATTATCATTGGATAATTTGAATATTTAAATTCAAATGTGAATTTATAAAAAAAGAAATGGGGGAATCGTTTTAAGAAATAAACTTATTCTGATGTTCAGAATATAAATTAAACTAAAATAAATCCGTAAGGATTTATGATTTTGAATTTGATTAATTCGAATTTATTTAAATAGAATTTGAATATATAGAAATTAAAATAGAATTTGAATATAGAGAATTCAAATAGAATTTGAATATATAGAAATTAAAATAGAATTTGAATATAGAGAATTCAAATAGAATTTGAATATAGAAATTTCAAAGAGAATTGAAAATAGAATTTGAAAATAGAAAGTTGAAATCATTTCGAAATGGGAACGACGAAATATATTTCAGAATGCGGATTTTTAAACAGAATAGAAAATAAATCCAAAGGATTTATAATTTGTAAAAGGAATTGGAATTTAATATAGAAGAAGTATAAATAAATATATTACCGAGTTAGGAAAAATCGACGACTATAGATAATCAGAATTTTTGAGTTGAACTGGAAAAATTGGTTTGATATATATTGAAATATATTAGAATGAAATTAGAGTTTATATATAAACGAAGTTAAGACATTTATATATTAAAAATAATTAAAACAAACTCATCGCGGCGCGGTAGTTCGTAAATTGGCGTTTCGAACTTCAATTGAGTATACAGAACTCAATTGAAGTCGTAATTCTTTGAAACAAGAATCGTCAGGACCGATTTGATAATAGTTTTCTAATGGAAGAGAAAATTCTGGATTCCGTCTTATAGATTTTGAGTTATGTAAAAATCAAATTTTCAAAAAAACAGCGCCAGAACCATTATAAAGCCATAACGATTTATTTAAATAAATAAAAGGATTTTAAAGAAATAAAATCCGAATTGCCATTAGAAAAATCCAGACTGGAGATATAGAATAAATATGAACTTCAGTGAAGTAAGTGAAATGATTTTTGAGACAAAAATAAGATTTTTAGTTATTGAATAAAACTAACAAATTTGAATAATAATTACTTAATCGAAATTCGTTATGAAAATGGACTTTGAATAAGTAAAGGAGATTTGAGAATTTTTATTCGAAATCGAATATGGAACTTGAGTCGAAATAGAATTAAATTAATTCATAAGCAAGATAAAAATGATAATTGAACATGATATGTTCAAATAAAAAGTGGAATGGACAAAGGAGCTAATAAAAAGATTAATTAGCGAGTTGAGTCAAAAATGACCGGATTGAGTTGAACTAAATTTGAAATGGACACATATGTGTTAGACAGGTATGGAATGAAGTATATGAAGTGTATGAAGTTTACAGATTTAGTGCCCGACAATAAGTACACGTATAAATTCCATATGAGGTTTTATGCGCCGAATCGGCAAGCCACTTGGCTTTTTGATTTTCTTTTTGAATGAAAAGGGCCTAGAGAGCCGAGTTGAGATTTGAAATATTTGCCGGTACAAAGGAGGTTATGACGAATTTTCCGGAAATTTAAGGAGTTAGAATATTTTTAAGAAAATTTGATAGTTAGAAATCAACGTATCGATATATATATATATATATAATTCGATAAGGAAATGAACTTAAAAATATAATATTATAAAAAAAGGAAATCTATAAATTAGATTTGTTAAAAATAGAAAGAGAAGCGTATACGTGTTTTAGAAATGGAAATTGGTTTAATATGGTGTTGATTTTTCAAATTAGCGGTCTTGTCTGTTTTGAAGTTAATGATGTTTTCTGTCAAGGTCTGAGAGGTAATTATACCCCAACTTGATTGATTTCATTATTAGCTGATAAATAGCAAGATTCGGTCTCGAAGAGAAATGTTTAAAGAGATTTAGTCCAATGTAGTATTTTGGGTTGTTGTGACAATGTTTTACATAACATTCGTTTTAACCCGAAGAAGTGAAAGTTTGGAAATATAATAATAAATATTTCCTAAGTATAGAAATGAATGGTCGTGAAAGAGATTAGTAATTGGAATATTTTCCAATTATTAATAGAAGATATTTTCTAAATATAGAAAATGAAAGAAGGCGATATATGGAAATGTTTTCCAAAGAACATAAGAGACCGAGATGATAATTGAAAATATTTGTTTAACAAACATTGATAAGGAAATGGAAAGGGTGATTTAATTAATGAATATTAATTAAGGGGCCCAGTAGTTGTTTGATGGTTGGAATGTTTGTTTATTTTTCTTCGATAGTTAAATAACCGACTATCGAAGTATTTGCTAATATCGTTGTCAATATGGAGAGACCGGTTGGATTATTATCTGAGAACCACTCCATATTGGCAGTAACGTTGCGAATCAGATTATATGAAGATAATCGAAGATGGAGTAAAGTGCAAGGGCTTTTTCTATTAATAAAGATTGTGCCTTCGGTTTCGTTCAATCCTAGAACGAACGTATATGGATGAATGTCTGACAAAGTATTTCCAATGATCGAATATGTTGGTATGTATAAATATATATGGTGGCAACGGATTTATTCCTTTAGCATAATACCCAGAATATATTTGTGTAAATTGATTAATGATTAACGGATCTGACAATGTGGCATTCAAAGTGATTGTGCTATCAATGAATGGCAAGTAAGTGTAGCCTCAGGCCTTAACAACCGGGAAATGACAAAAATCGGACAGGCAGCATGGTTGTGGGTAGCTTCCATTAGGGTGTATCATCACCTATCTAGAGATTCATTTAATTCCTTATTCTATTCGATGCTGTCCCATTCGGGAAACGGTTGCTGATCCCAACCGTTGGTGATATACATTCGATACGCTCAAGCGAAATGAGTGGTCGGTCATATGTGGCTGGGTTACAAGATGTTCTTGTTGAACCTAGTGTATTCTCCTCTAGAGATACACTATCGGAAGGTGGTTCCATACCTTGTCATAGTTGGAAGTTCATTACCCAATAAGTGCTTGCGGTTTTGATTGTATATTATATATGTGGAACGTGAGATGCAAACGTTCCACTAGATTTCTATTTATTTGATTTAGACAATATTATAATATCTAAAGAGTTTGGATATAAAGATTATCGTTTCTTTCAAAAAGATTTGAAAGTTATATCAAGTGTTTTGGATTCTCATAATGGAAAAACCCGTTCCGTGTTATACGGCGTGGTCTTATGAGATATCATTTAGTTTCTAAAACTGTTTTAAATTGTTTACTCATATCAGTCCCCTGACTGACCCAGAGTTTATTTTGTTTTGTTTTACCTAAACTCTTGGGTGCCCAATTTTGTATGGGCAGTCAAGTAGTTCAGGATTTTACAGATTTATCTGAAGGAGCTTGGAGCAGGAGGCTTCAGTGTTAGTTATATAGTGTGTTGTTCCGCTGTGTTGTAAGTGTTGTACCCTGATAATGATATGTGTATACAGTACAAATTTTTTATTTCAAAAGTTGTGATATAATATATTTTGTTCCGCTGCGATGTGAGATTCTGTGTTGTTATTTTTGTTCTTCTTCTACCTTTTTCTTCTAAAAAAATGATTTGTATTTTCGTGATATTTGGGTTGGATGTGTGATGTATATAGTCAACTCTGATATTACGGATTTGCGGGACATTACAGAAGACCTCCGGTCTTCAACCACCGTCTTCATCCTCGATATGTCGTCGAATCAGTTATTTAGAATGGGATAAACCCGGTCTTTCTGAATAACTCGTGTATATAATAAACAAGTGCTATAAAAACATGACATACACCTAATTCCAATCCAGAATATTTCTTTATCCAAATATTCATATACTTTGGGAAAGGTTCCCATTAATTTTATCAAAGATAAATTCTTTAAATTTATTATTTAATCTTACTTTGGATATCAATTCAATCTAATTAAAGATGCATTAAAACTCCACTTGGTTTTAATCTTCCCAAAAATCAATATTAGCGATTGTTTAACTTGGGAAATCATATCCTATCTTTAACGGGGTTAAAGAACCAAGTCCTTTAAAACACGGTTCACGATAAACCCAAAATCACATTCCATTCCATCAGCCTTTAACTGTAAATTAGCAAGTGAACAATTCCCTAAGTATTAACCCCGAAGGCCGAAACCAACATCAGATCAATACCCAGAAAACCATTCAACTTAACTAATCTCCAGTTAGTTTCTGATTTTCTTAACTTCATTGGGTCTAATAACAATATTATTAAAGATACCATTCACGACAACCCAAAATCTTATTCCTATCTTTAACTGGGTTAAAGAACCAATGTCCTTTAAAACACGGTTCACGATAAATCCAAAATCACAATCCATTCCATCAGCCTCTAACCGTAAATTAGCAAGTGAACAATTCCCTAAGTATTAACCCCGAAGGTCGAAACCAACATCAGATCAATACCCAAGGAACCATTCAACTTAACTAATCTCCAGTTAGTTTCTGATTTTCTTAACTCCATTGGGTCTAAGAACAGTATTATTAAAGATACCATTCACGACCACCCAAAATCACATTCCATTAACAATGGAATCTTCATGGAAAACAAATCGATATAAACTTCCTTATCCAACCGATAATATAAATGGAATAACGATAAGGCCTTTTATATTCCATATATATCAACCATCTTCCTCTACAGAAGCTTACTTCGATTATTACCAAATCGAATTCCATTCAATTCCAATTTAATATGCTAAATTGGAAAACTTTACTTTGGAAAACCTCCTTTAAATCTTAACAAAAGATTTATAAATTCCAAATCTCATTTCACTGTAAATCAGGTTAAAGAACGAATGTCGGTAAAAGCACAGTTCACGATAAACCTAATTCACATTCCATTTCATTCAAATTATTAAAAATAATTGGAAATTCTAACAATCTTAATTAAAAGATTTATTCTCTTCACATGGGGTTTAAGAATAGTGTTACTGAAGACATTGTTCACGACAAACCCAAAATCCCATTTGATATTAAATACATGGCTCTGAATAGAAAATATATCGGCTTACATTCAATATCAAATACTACAACCAACAAATATCGTATTGGAAATAACGATATAAATATATCTTTCAAATTTCTATAACAATATTTGTATAATCACGAAATCCAACATCGAAATATTCCGAAGACACTTTCGATTCAAATCCATTTCCAATTTATATATAGGAAATTCTGGTTATTTTTAAAATCATTTCAAATCCAATTTATTTATTTTAAAAATAATTGGATTATAATTCTAGTTCAAAACTAGTTCATTTCGATAAAAATTTATTTTTATCTTTTCAAATATGGAATTGTCATCCCAATTCTTTCCAAATCATTTCTTATGATTTTACACTAATTACTGATATTTTTAAAAAATTTATCAAGGCCCGTACAGTCGATTTCCATAAACGGCCATCGAACTGCACTTACAGCGACCTTTTCCAAATTTGATTTGGATATAATTCCAAATCCAACCGTTAGATTTCAAATCTCTAATATTCGTTAGAAAGCTCTTTTCGATACGAACCCAACGATTTCGGTTTTAGGAGAATCCGACAGCCGGATCTCTCGTAACGTCCATTCGAAGTCAATGGTCGAAATTCGCGAACTGGCGGAGCGCGGCGCGTTCTATTCATGCCATTATATTATATATAATATATATATATATTATATATATTTTGTCGATTTCCATTTAAAATGTATTTTATAAATCGTTTTAAATTCGTTTTCAAAACGATTTCAACTTCATATTCAATTTCAAATCAAAATTGAATATTCCATATCATTAATATGTAAATGATAATATTTTCAAAACACTAGATTTCGAAATCAATTCCTTTTCGATACTCATTATAAAAATGAATAAAATCGATATAAATATCGTTCACATCAAAATGACGTTAATTTAATCAACACAACTTTATATATTTAAATATATTCGTTCCATCCCAAATCAGACATCAAAATCAGATTTTGATCTTTTACTGAATATTATTTTGAAATATTCATCATTTTAAAATATTCATTCTTTCTGAACTGGAATCAGACACAGTCAATTACCATATAATTTGATTTATATGGATTACACACACATGTACATAACAACAATCCAACACAGTCAACCATCATCCAAAGTGCATTTTACACTGCATAAGCATCAAATATAAATATATATAACGCTTATAACAGCTTGTCAACCAATTGATTGACATACAACTAAATATTGGGATTAGTGTATGTCCAATATCACCCCAATACCCGTGTGGGGTTTCAATCAATCAAACACAGATTTTATTTGTGCAGTTGGGCGATGTGTAAAATTTATCATCCCAATCAATATCAGTCAAATGTGTGTACATAAACAAATCGTCCGATTTGTTTATGAATATTTATTTTATTCATATACACGTTAAAAATTATATTTTTAACTATAAAATATTTTATTTCCATTCCACATCACACAATCAATTTTCACAACGCAATCAAACAAACAAACAAGTCGTCCATGGTCTGTGGATGATGGGTTCGGGTGCTGCCAAGCACCATCTGCATCCTAGTATATATTTTAACTATAAATAAAATTAAAGTGAGAAGTTCTCACAGAGGGTTCCACTCCTCCATTTTATTTCTGAACAGTTCTAATTTCGTTTTGATTTCAGTTGATACCATTGCTATCTTTTCCCGCTGTTCATAGAAAAAAACACATTTTCAATATGATGTTTGTATTAAAAGAAATCACGTTTTCATATCGCTACTTTCTATGTAAAAATCATATTTTTATAACGATGTTTATATAAAAATTATATTTTTACAACGCAACTTCCCATATAAAAATTATATTTTTATATCTCCATATATATATATATAAAAGATCACATTTTTATTTAACCATTAAAACAATAAAAATCGTATTTTTACTTACCTTTCGTACATATAAAAATCACGTCTTTGTAGTTTTTCAAAAATCTGATCTTTTTACTTTTAAAAATATAATCTTTTCGCTATAAAAATCAAAGCTTTTTCGATATAAATTCTCAACTTTTTCTATTCAAAAATCTGATCTTTTCCTATTCAAAAATCTGATCTTTTTCTATAAACAAGATCAAATTTTATATTTTAAAACAAATCTAATTTTATATTTTCAAACATCATGCTATTTTTATTTATAAAAAGCTAATCTTTTTATATTATACAAATATAATCTTTCTCTATATAAAAAATGTAATCTTTCTCTAAATAAAAATTAAATGAAAATCAAGTCCTTATGTTCATGAAAACTGATTTAAACACATTGCTATTTAATTTAATTACGCTAAGAATTTAAAACAAATTAAAAGTAAAACTTATAGTTCAAAGGGGAAGGAAGGGGGTTTGACGGACGGAGGGGGTGTTGCAAGGGTCGGTGGAGGCAGGCGCAGGCTGAGGAGAGGGCTGTGGTGACAAATTTTGGGGTCTAGGGCATCGGGGTCTGCGGTTCTTCGATTTAGGCTGGAGTTGGGCGGAGATGGTGGCGGCAGAGGCGAGGGGGAGTCGGAGGGGAGGCGTGCGGCGGCCTGCTGAGGAGCACGACTGTCAACGACGAAGAAAGGCGGGGGCGAGATCGGGGAATCGGCGGAGGATTGCTCTTTTTTTTGTTGAAGGGGGCGTTGACCGTATTGTGAGGGGAGAGGGGATTAATAAGGTTATATATAATATATTTAATTATTTTATTATCCACAAAGTAACTTTTTAATTCGAACTCCGATTCCAGTCCAACGACTGTCGCCCATAGCTAATTACCCCCATTCCAAACACAATGAGATATGTTTCGCAAGCCAATTCGGCTGTTACGATCAGTTTCCGTTAAAATCAAAATATAAATCTATATATTAAATTTGAACGCACATTTCAATTTACCGAGGCCACATACAGACTCTAAAAATTCCCGAAAAATACTTTCTAGCTTTGTATTGACGATACGGTTCTAACAAAACTAATTTCATCAAATTTGGAGATCGTTTGAAAAATGGCCATTTTCTGGTCGATCCAAATTGACTAAAACCGACAAAACACGTTTTACTTCGCCACGCTCACATATTGCTTTAAAAAATTATGAATTTTGGAATCTAGCAATAATTTGACATCACGGATCCAACAAAAGTGGTTTCGTCGAAAACAGAGGTCGTTTACAAAATTTCCATTTTTAAGGGACAAAATTCCATAGCGACTATTCTGAATTTTCAACTAGGCATAACTTTTTATCCCCACTATGAAATTTTGATTTTTCAGATTCATTGGAAAGATATCTTTAAATAGATTCTAATATTTTTGGTTTCGTTAAAATCCGATTTATTTTGAATCCTATACATTCATTTGAAATTCGAAATCGAATTTTCAAACTACCATGCCATTTTCAGTTCCTTTTATAATTAAAAATAAATATTTATATTCTAATGTCGATTCAAATAAATATTTACATTCTAATTCTATTCAAAATAAATTTCTTGTCATTATTATTTAAAATAAATCATTTTAAATATTCAAAATTCATTAAAATTACCAAAATAAAAAATTTAAATTAGTTCGGATTTTCCAGGTTGTTACAATCTCCCCCACTTAAAATCTTTTCGTCCCCGAAAAGGAATGGAGCTGAAAGTTGTTTAACTAACCAACTCAACTTTCAATTTGGCTTTCATTCTTCAACTTTTCAGTTTCTAAGAATTTTCCAATTCTTCAAAAATTTGGCTACCACCCTAAATTTTCGAAAATTTCGCCATAACCTCATTTGTACGGGAGCACCGGAAAAATCCCTAAACCGCCACACAGGCCTCTCCAATCAAAAAGAAAAAGAAACAGCCAAGCGGCTAGCCAATCGGCTCATAAAATCATCAAAAACCCCAAGAAATACAATAAACATGTACCTATTTGTCGGGCAAACAATTTTATTCCTCTTCTTTAGCCTTCTTGCTATGACCTGTTCAATGTATATACATGTACATGCATGCAATTTCAAACAATTTTCAATTCAGTCCAATATTCGATACAATTTGGCTAAATGGTTCAAATTTTAATTAATCAACCAATAATCAAACAACACAACCAGCAATCAATTAGTTGATTATCGTTTCAAATTCATAATTTATTTATATATAAAAATTCGTTTTTGATTCCAAATCACAACAACAGACCTTATCTAGTTTTGGTTCTCACACCAGTCAATTGGAAACATATAGCTATCTCACTTTCGAAGCTCGAACATAATTATTGATGATGGAGCTCCATCATCAAAATCATCTCCGGGCGGCTAGTGTGTGACTCTATATCTATCCAGTATATTCAAGGCTTCATATACACGTGGATCAGACATATATTAAAATCTCTATATACTTGACAGTCCAAATCAATTTAAAATGAAATATTCAAATACGTATATTATGGTTTAAATTTTCCAAACAAAATTTGTTTTTTTTAAAAAAATAACACTCTTTGGACTCTTTCTAGGATACTACTGATCCCATCTCTAACGAGTCATCCTCATTGGATATTACCAATCCAATCTCTGATGAATTCTTTCGTTTGGTTCTAATATGTTGTAACACCCCGTATTTTCTATTAACGTTATAGTAACGAATTAAACAATACTTAATTTAAAATGTGATAATTAAGGGAAACGGGTTATGCCATTGTGTTCGTCTCGGAATTCTGGTTGAGATAGAGTCTGAGTTTGCGTAAATTGGACTTCGTATGAAGAAGTTATGACTGTCGGAAGTTTCCAGAAAATTCAAATAAATTCAAACAGCTCGAAAACAAATTCAAATTCGAATCAGAAGTCAGAAGCGGGCTGGGCAGGAAAATTCCCGCCCAGGACCCAGGTCGACCAGAGGGTTGACCCTAATGTCGACCTCCCCCTACAGGTCAACCTAGGGGTCGACCTGCCCCCCTCCCCCCCGGGGCAGATCTGAATGATGACGATTTTGTGACTCAGTGTTGAGTCACTAGGGATGCGGTGTCACCCTATCTTCACTGGATGGCTGTTGTCAACCCTATGATCATCCGACGGCTCAAATTGAGTTGAAATTCTATATAAACAACCCTATGCTCAAACCTAAAAATCACACAAAAATAATCCTAGAACTATCATGCTGTCAATGGAAAACTTGGAGTAGCCGTCACCAATTCAAAGACAAGATAAGAACTTGAATCAAAAATCAAATTAAAAGATTATCAAATTCAACGATCTACATCAAAGGCGAGCTTACCAATTTCAGAATTCAGATTTCAGAACGCAAGAATTACTTTTTAGTTTGTAAGTTGGTTATTACGCAGATTTAAACGTTCTTTCAATTGAATCATGACATGTTGTAATTTGAAGATAGAATGATGCTTATGTATAAGATTTAATTCTCATTTATCTTAAAGTATCTTTGTAATTAATCATGTCTATATGCTTGTGGTGATGAACATGTTGTATATTAATCATGTCTATATACTTGTGGTGATGAACATATCGTATGTTATTGGAATCTATTATGATTGGGTAATGGATTTATTTTGCCATTTAAATGTTGAAACATGTCATGTTATAAATTGGTGGTTATTTGCAAGTTTATGATCTAAAACACATGCTTATATGTTAGATCAACACTCATGTATATTCATGTTAGGTTGAATCTAATTATGTTATAAAATTTGGAATTGTAGTCCTCTTATGTTTTTAACACAGAAGTATCATGCTAAATTGTGATTTGAATATGTTTATAACATCCCTCTTATGTTTAACACATATAAGTTATCATGCTAAGTTGCAATTTAAAGATGATTATAGTAGCTTTCTTATATTGACATACATAAGTTAAAATGCTAAGTTATGGGTTGAAACTGTGATTATATGTTAAACCTCCATGCTAGACCTTTGCCAAGTTTACATGACAATTAGACCCAACTTAGTCACAAGTTCACCTTTACTCATTTAATTAAAGTTAATGATACTTCTATGCCAAGTTACACATGACAAGTTGAAATATATGCTATTTTTGTTTATTTCATGTTCCTTGTTTATTACCCCTTTCTTGTTTATGAGTTGGGCTAATTTACTAGCCCAACATTTTATGTGATTCATGCGTACGTTCCACGGGGGTAGCGATGGGAAAATATGAAAATTCACGGTATAGATTTGTTCATAAAATGGTATATTTGATATACCATTTATGGTGAGCATAATCAAAGGATAATTATGGCATGATTAAACTAAACTTAATCTACATAAAGAAATTAGACATATATAGAAAATTGTGAATTTAAAAAAAGACGAATATGCCTAACCCGAGGTTAGATTGAGTTGTGGTGTAAATCTGCCCGGAACCGACCGACATATCTAGTGACCACAACAAGACCTATCTAATGTGGGTGGTCAGTGCATCAAGCCCAAAAAGAACCCGAGGTTAGACTGAGTTGTGGTGTAAACCTGCCCGGAACTGACGGGCTCATCCAGTGACCACAACAAGACCTGTCTAATGTGAGTGGTTGGTGCTTTAATAAATTAAAGCTAAGTCAGGATTGGTAGGGTTAAGTCAATTAGGGAAACACTTAACCGATTCAACATGTTAACTAAACGAATGGGTGGGGTTAGGTAAACTTGGACACTTAACCAAATGAACATGTTGATTAGAAAACCTTAGTAGCGGGACCCATTTCAGCAGTAACCCACATAGATGTATCATGGTACCCTGAAACTAGGCAGGGTGGGGCACGATTACTGGGCTGATTATAAGCGGTCAAAAACGTCGGCGGTTGGTGGGTCAGTGTAGGTTCCGGCGGAGTTTGGGCGTGCATTTACTCCGGAGTGGAAAAATCAGGCACTGGGCATCAGTAGTATACACTGTGCACCTTGAATCGTGTCGGGTTGCCACCAGAGGGACTGATACACCCCATGGTGGGACCAGCACAGGTATCTACAGTCAAGTAGGGCCGAATGACACATGATATGAATGCATGCGAGTAGAAGCTGATCGTTAAGGGGATCATTTGTTATAAACACGTAGGGCTGGTTGAACCAATGGTTAAGTAGGTGCACAGACTATAGTAATGTGTGCGATCACATGTTCCTCTTATCTTATATTAGGGTATTGTCATGTGTTCTGTTATTACTGTAATGATCCCTTTCCTTGTTTAAATACTAGTAATCACCGAACTTACTAGACTTATTGTCCGACCCATTTTCTTTCGTCCTCTTTTCTTCCGTTCCCCCCCTAGGTCCACAGGGAGGGAATACTGCAGCTTAGTCAGACTCTTTGCAAGCTTCAAGAAAGTAGATGTATGATTTGGACTCTTTCTCAATCTTGGCTATGGCTCTTGAATATTATCCTTGGGGATTTATGCAGTTTTATTTATGATTTATGCTTCTTTATTAAATAATCAAGACAGAAATTATGTTGTAATGTTTTGGAAGTTGTTTTGGGACAATTTGATGTAATGCTTTTGTATTGAACCACGTATTCAATAATTTGAATTCCGCTGCTTATACTTGTCTGTCTTGTAAAATTTTCTGTGTCTTGTACCTATAACCCTCCACCAAAGTTTAGGCATTCCCTTAGTGAGTGACCTTAACGGAGGTGGGGTGTTTCATGTGTCTTGTTCTCGAGCTCTGTAAACCAAAGCTCTGATACCAAAATGAAACGACCCGAACTTCCCCGGTCTTGAAGAGAAGAGGAAGAACGGATTGCTTTGAGAACAGGACAAATTAGAACACAAACAAAAGAACATTTCATTGCTTATTACAACAATTCCATCAGAATACAAGAATACATGGAGTATGAATAAATATTACACATTTACTAAATATCAGAGATTTACAAGTTATAATGCAGCGGAAAATAATACAAAACACAACCGAAAGGAATATATGGATACTGAGCTTTCCGAATTCATTCCAGCTGTAAACCAGGATCCTGTGAATATAAATCTGCAAAACCAAAACTACTAGCTGCCCATGTGGAAAATAGGGGCACCAAGCATTTAGGTTAAAACAAGAAACTCCAGGTCAGTCATGTGACTGGTGTGAGAACTAAAACAGTTATTAATTTGATTTTAAAGTTAGGTAAATCAAGGGACCACGCCGTATGACACGGAACGGGTTTACCCCCAAGAATACCAGTGCATAAAACAAACTGCGCAATGCTAAATAAAGAACAACGAAGCTATTATAAGACTCAGGTCCCATCACACAATGCAACGCAAGCCGGAGGATAGAGTTTTTACCTTATAATAGCCAAAAATGCTTGGTACGTGAAATTTCATCTTTTATTATTACTATAAGTGTATAGTGTCAAAACAATTTCAATCATAAGTATCAATCATAGACGGCATGAGTGACCCATCCCACTATGTCGCCATACTAGGCTCTACAATCAAAACCGCAAAATGTCATATTCGAAGTTGGATTTCCATCTGTGAACCAAGGCAAGGGATCGTCCTTACTGTTGTATATAACATTGTATACACAATTATATGATTTTTGTTTGATGATAACAACCAAATATATATTATTATAAATGTGTTAATAACTGTACTGTTCTGTATATTCATTACAGATAGGATTTCTGTTTAAATAAAATACAACAGTACAAAAATTTAAATATTCACACAGTGTTTTATTTGAACAGGATATTTTATTTCAATATCAAATAGTACAGTTTTTACAACTCCATTTATTTGAACACTTCACTGATACAATTCATTTCATTTTTCATATACAAAACTCCTTGTTACATCACTCATAACTCAGTTATATATATATATACAGACTCATATTCACATGTATACATTTAGACACTTATACACATTGTTCACTGGTACAGTCTTCAGTCTTCTGCCAGCTTCACTGTCAGCCCAATAACAGTCAGTCCAGTCTTCATACCTGTCACATGAAACACAGAAACACACAGTACACTGCAATAAAAATAAAAACTGTATTCATGCAAATATAAATTTTATTAAAAAAAAATTGCCTCAGTTTTCTGGTGTGTTTCTCATCATTTTTCCGACTCGATCAGATTTATTAAAACCGACTGATGGCTGCATGTACACAAAAACGAGCTACATCAAAAACGAGCTTACCAATTTCAGAATTCAGATTTCAGAACGCAAGAATTACTTTTTAGTTTGTAAGTTGGTTATTACGCAGATTTAAACGTTCTTTCAATTGAATCATGACATGTTGTAATTTGAAGATAGAATGATGCTTATGTATAAGATTTGATTCTCATTTATCTTAAAGTATCTTTGTAATTAATCATGTCTATATGCTTGTGGTGATGAACATGTTGTATATTAATCATGTCTATATACTTGTGGTGATGAACATATCGTATGTTATTGGAATCTATTATGATTGGGTAATGGATTTATTTTGCCAGTTAAATGGTGAAACATGTCATGTTATAAATTGGTGGTTATTTGCAAGTTTATGATCTAAAACACATGCTTATATGTTAGATCAACACTCATGTATATTCATGTTAGGTTGAATCTAATTATGTTATAAAATTTGGAATTGTAGTCCTCTTATGTTTTTAACACATAAGTATCATGCTAAATTGTGATTCGAATATGTTTATAACAGCCCTCTTATGTTTAACACATATAAGTTATCATGCTAAGTTGCAATTTAAAGATGATTATAGTAGCTTACTTATGTTTTGACATACATAAGTTAAAATGCTAAGTTGTGGGTTGAAACTGTGATTATATGTTAAACCTCCATGCTAGACCTTTGCCAAGTTTACATGACAATTAAACCCAACTTAGTCACAAGTTCACCTTTACTCATTTAATTAAAGTTAATGATATTTCTATGCCAAGTTACACATGACAAGTTGAAATGTATGCTATTTTATGTTTATTTCATGTCCCTTGTTTATTACCCCTTTCTTGTTTATGAGTTGGGCTAATTTACTAGCCCAACATTTTATGTGATTCATGCGTACGTTCCACGGGGGTAGCGATGGGAAAATATGAAAATTCATGGCATAGATTTGTTCATAAAATGGTATATTTGATATACCATTTATGGTGAGCATAATCAAAGGATAATTATGGCATGATTAAATTAAATTTAATCTACATAAAGAAATTAGACATATATAGAAAAATGTGAATTTAGAGAAAGACGAATATGCCTAACCCGAGGTTACATTGAGTTGTGGTGTAAGTCTGCCCGGAACCGACCGACATATCCAGTGACCACAACAAGACCTGTCTAATGTGGGTGGTTAGTGCATCAAGCCCAAAAAGAACCCGAGGTTAGACTGAGTTGTAGTGTAAACCTGCCCGAAACCGATCGGCACATCCAGTGAACACAACAAGACCTATCTAATGTGAGTGGTTGGTGCTTTAATAAATTAAAGCTAAGTCAGGATTGGTAGGGTTAATTCAATTAGGGAAACACTTAACCGATTCAACATGTTAACTAAACAAATGGGTGGGGTTAGGTAAACTTGGACACTTAACCAAATGAACATGTTGATTAGAAAACCCTAGTAGCGGGGACCCATTTGAGCAGTAACCCACACAGATGTATCATGGTACCCTGAAACTAGGCAGGGTGCGGCACGATTACTGGGCTGATTATAAGCGGTCAAAAACGTCGACGGTTGGTGGGCCAATGTAGATTCCGATGGAGTTTGGACGTGCACGTACTCTGGAGTGGAAAAATCAGGCACTGGGCATCAGTAGTATACACTGTGCACCTTGAATCGCATTGGGTTGCCACCAGAGGGACTGATACACCCCATGGTGGGACTAGCATAGGTATCTACAGTCAAGCGGGGCTGAATGACACAGGATATGAATGCATGCGAGTAGGAGCCGATCATTAAGGGGATCATTTGTTATAAACACATAGGGCTGGTTGAACCAATGGTTAAGTAGGTGAAGAGACTATAGTAATGGGTGCGATCACATGTTCCTCTTATCTTATATTAGGGTATTGTCCTATGTTCTGTTATTACTATCATGATCCCTTTCCTTGTTTAAATACTAGTAGTCACCGAACTTACCAGAATTATTGTCTGACCCGTTTTCTTTCGTCCTCTTTTCTTCTGTTTCCCTCCTCAGGTCCACAGGGAGGGAATACTGCAGCTTAGTCAAACTCTTTTCAAGCATCAAGAAAGTAGATGAATGATTTGGACTCTCTCTCAATCTTGGCTATGGCTCTTGGATATTATCCTTGGGGATTTATGCAGTTTTATTTACGATTTATGCTTCTTTATTAAATAATCAAGACAGAAATTATGTTGTAATGTTTTGGAAGTTGTTTTGAGACAATCAATAAATAATTTAAATTCCGCTGCTTATACTTATTTATCTTGTAAAATTTTCTGTGTCTTGTACCTATAACCCTCCACCAAAGTTAAGGCATTCCCTTAGTGAGTGACCTTAACGGAGGTGAGTCATTTCACTTGGTATCAGAGCAAAGGTTTACTAGATCAGATAAGAGTTTTTGAAAATTATTTTCAAAAAAGAAATATAAAGAAGCATTTTACAAGAAAGTGTGTTGTTTTAAATTTAAAAAGGCATAATCCCCAAAGCCATATGCACTATCTTTCTATCCTTCGTTTTGAATCTTTTCTTTTTCGTTTCAACGTGTCTGGGAATCTTAACCGTCCAGAGGGTGTACCGATACCTGGCTGGTTCAGGAGGTACTTAGAGGCTAGGGCCAACGACGCAGGCCCAGCAGATATTCCTCCTTCTCCAGCTGCAACGGTTCCTCCTCCTCCTCCTCGTGCAAATGCTTTATCAAAGATTTGTAGGGACTTTAGGGCCACAGGTGGAAAGGATTTCAAGGGAACTGAATCATTCGTAGAAGCTAGGAACTGGCTCAAAGAAACTGAGGATCTGTTCGTTATCTTCGAGGTGGATGATAGGCAGAAGATACAGCTGGCTGTATGGTTGCTCAAAGACGAAGCTTCCTATTGGTGGGAAGTCACTAACGCTGAAAGACCAGTTGACACATGGATGGATTTCAGAATAAGGTTTGAGATGAAATTCCTCTCACAAGCTGAACGAAGTTTACAGCTGGAAAAGTTCTTATCTCTTAAGCAAGGAAGTATGACGGTCAAGGAGTACGTCAATCAATTCAATCAGCTGGCCCGATTTGGACTGGACTTAGTGAATACTCCTCATAAGAAGGCTCTCTGTTTTGTCAAGGGATTGAATGAGTCACTTCACAGCTTGGCTATGACCCATATACCTATGGGGGCTACTTACGAGAGGTTAGTGGACATGGCACTCTTACATGAGGAAGACAAGGGAAGATTGAGGCAAAAGCGGAAGTTCCTCAAGATAAGAAGGAGGAGGGGTCGCAGAATAAGAAGGCTGATTCAAAGAAAGGCGGGAAGAATAACAAACCCCGTGAGAAGAGAAAGTGTAATTTCTGTGGCATTCCTGGGCATCTGATCAAAGACTGCAAGAAGAAAAAAAGGAAGATGGGTGACTGTTTCCACTATGGTGAGATAGGACACATGGCTAGGGCCTGCCCAAGGAAGCAAGGGCAAGGAGCTGGACCTTCTTCTGGAGGACAAGTTCACTCTCTCACGGCTTCTCCGCAAGAACGAGGTAGAAATATTTCTGTCGAAAGTTTAGTATATCTTTTTGATCATCTTGTTCGTACATTATTTGATTCTGGCGCATTGCACTATTTTATATCTACTGCTTTAGTGGAATCTCTGCACCTAGACACCAGCATAGTAGAGGATCCCTTGGTTGTTTCAAATCCAATTGGGGGTTCAACTTATTTGTCAATGGTCTGTTTGGATTTGAAATTATCTATACTAAGCGTTGGGTTTAAATGTAATGCCTTTGTTTTGGGCTTCACGGGCTATGGGTTGATTCTAGGCATGGACTGGCTATCCGGTAATGGTGCCGTCCTCGATTATGAAAAGAGAGTGGTTAGACTCGTGACTCGCCTCGGTAACACTCTCGAAATTTCTTGTAATCCCATGAACTCCGTTATACTTAGTTATCTAGAATATGTTGATGCGTCTGTTGAGAACTTGCAGTCTGTAAAGGTAGTCCGTGAATACTCGGATGTGTTTGAAGAGGTAAAGGGCTTACCTCCGAAGCGGGAGATAGATTTCCGCATATACCTCGTGGACAACGCAAAACCCGTTGCTTTACTAGTTAGACACATGGCTCCGAGGGAGAGGAAAGAACTCAGCAAGCAAGTTAAAGAATTGCTTGACAAGGGGTTTATAAGGCGGAGTATTTCTGAATGGGGTGCTCCAGTAGTGTTCGCAACTAAAGCGGACGGTTCGCTTCTCCTGTGCGTTGATTATAGGGAGCTAAACAAGCTGACCAAAAGGAATAGGCACCCACTCCCGAGAATATATGATTTGTTCGATCAGCTTGTAGGTGCATCGGTTTTCTCCCAATTAGATTTGGTTGCTGGGTTTCATCAGCTAAGGGTGGCTGAAGACAGCATTGATAAGACCGCGCTCAGAACTCCAGATGGTTTCTTCGAGTGGCTTGTCATGCCTTTCGTCTTGACAAATGCACCCGCTTACTTCGTTGATTTAATGAGAAGGGTGTTCCGAGAGTTCCTCAAAATGTTTGTGGTGGTCTTCGTGGACGATATTTTGATCTTCTCAAAGAATGAGGAAGAGCATGCTCAGCATCTAAAAGAAGTCATGGATACTCTCCGCGCACATCAGTTGAAGGCGAAATTCTCCAAATGCCATTTCTAAAGAGAATAAGTTAGGTTCCTTGGACACGTGGTGTCAAAAGAGGAGATAGCTGTGGACCGCGCGAAAGTGGTTGCTGTGCAAGATTGGAAGGTTCCTCGAAACACAACCGAAGTCCAAAGCTTTCTCGGGCTAGCAGGCTTTTATCAAAAATTTATCAAAGATTTTGCAAAAATCTCTGCTCCACTGACAAGGTTGACAAAGAAGAACCTATCTTTGGGATTTGGATTGCGATATTGCTTTCCAACGTTTGAAAAGGGCCCTAACAACAGCCTCAGTTCTGACATTGCCTGATGGAAGCAAGATGTTTACAGTTTGCACAGATGCTTGTGGAACGGGACTAGGCGATGTTCTAATGCAAGAAGGGAAGGTAGTAGCTTATGGTGGAAGGCAGTTGAAAGTACACGAGAAAAACTACCCAACCCACGACCTAGAGTTGGCAGCCATCGTTTTTGCGCTTAAGTCTTGGCGCCGTTATCTCCTAAGTGAGAAATTTGAACTGTATACTGACCATAAATCGTTGAAATACCTTTTCTCGCAGAAAGATCTCAATTTGATGCAGCAAAGATGGATGGAGTTTCTTGCCTCGTTCGATTTTGAGATTTCCTACACTCCTGGCAAGGGCAATGTAGTAGCAGACGCCTTAAGTAGAAAGAAGTTGGCCTTAAGCCCTCTCTTTGTGGAAAGGCAAAGCTTGGAGTTCATAATAAGCTTTAACTTCAAACCCTCCTCTGACTTTGTACCTGGCTTGCTAGCAACGTTAGAAGTGCGACCAACTCTATTAGACTCAATCGGAGCCGCGCAAGGAGAAGACCCTCAGCTAGCCGATGTGATGGACAAGTTAATTAGGGGTGAGACTTCCAGTCACCTCAATAGATACTCCATTGATGCTAAGGGCTGGTTGAGACGAGATGGAAGACTATGCGTCCCCCAAGCAAGGGATTTGGTAAAGGCGGTTCTAGAAGAGGCACACCATTCCAAGCTGACCATACACCCAGGCGGAGACAAAATGTATAAAGACATCAAAAGAGTTTTCTTTTGGAATGGCATGAAGAAAGACGTAGCTGAATTTGTTTCTAAGTGTTTAATATGCCAACAAGTTAAGGCAGAGCAGAAGAAGCCTGGTGGTCTGCTCCATCCTCTAGAAGTCCCACAGTGGAAATGGGATAGCATTTCGATGGACTTTATTGATGGGTTGTCTAGGTTAAGAAGGGGCAATACCAGTATTTGGGTAATAGTGGACATGCTCACAAAAAGCGCCCACTTTGTACCCGTCAAGAGTAGAAGGACTGCCTCATCTCTAGCATCCATATATCTTAAAGAGATAGTTCGACTCCATGGGATACCCTCCAGCATAGTGAGTGATCGAGACCCTATCTTCATGAGCGAGTTTTGGAAGAGTTTACAACAGGCTGTAGGCACACAGTTACGCTTAAGCACGACCTATCACCCTCAAACCGATGGCCAGACGGAAAGAGTCAACAGAGCATTAGAAGAACTCTTGAGACTATGCATTCTTGACTTCGGAGGTACATGGGAGGATCATCTACCTTTGGTGGAATTTGCTTACAACAATAGCTACGAAGCCACTATAGGCATGGTGCCTTTCGAAGCTTTATATGGAAGACCGTGCAGGTCACCAACTTACTGGTGGGAGTCCACAGACAAGCTCATACTTGGACCAGACATGATTAGGGAAACTTCAGAGAAAGTAGACTTGATACGAAGAAGAATGAAGACTGCCTAAGATAGACAGAAGTCCTACGCAGACAAAAGAAGAACTGACGTTGAGTTCGAAGTTGGAGACAAGGTGTTCCTTAAAGTATCTCCTTTGAGGAACGTCGTTCGCTTTGGATCCGCAGGAAAGTTAGCACCAAGATTTGTAGGGCCGTTTCCTATCATCAAGAAGGTTGGGAAGATGGCTTATAGGGTACAGCTCCGCGAAAGGTTGGCTCGGGTTCATAATGTCTTTCATGTCTCTCACCTACGGAAATGCTTACACGAGTCTGCGGAAGTGGTAGAACCAAGTATGCTAGAGGAAGTTGAAGTTGAACGAGAATCAACTGTGAGGAGAGTTCCAACCCGTATCTTGGGAACAAAAGTCAAAAAGCTACGCAACCATGAAGTTAAGCTTGTCAAAGTTCAATGGAGCGACACCGAGGAAGACGCGACTTGGGAAACTGAGGACAGAATATGCTCAGCCTACCCTTTTCTTTTTGAGGGTACATCCTTAATCTCTTTTTCCTTAAGTTTATGCTCGTATCTATCTTTTTAGGTATATCTCCTCGATCCTATCCTTTATCCTTAGGTAGGAACCTATTTGGATGTAAACATGTAATTGAAACATGTTATAATTAATGGTTGTAAGTGGTTGCAAGTGGTTGCTAGTGGATGCATACATACACACATTAGGTATTAGATCGGCTCAGTCACTCCCATATTGCATATGCATATATGTATTGGTATATGGATTGAAACTTGATGTGTTATCATGTGGATGTTGCATTTGTATGAATGATTATGCACTCATGTAGGAAATTTTGAGTAGGAAAAATTGCATTCATAATGGACTCATGGCACTGACATAATTTGCATTAAGGAGGTCAACTGAATCAGTAGACCGCCTGATTTTGCACTAGATAAGGACATGTACACACACAATGTGTATGATCATGAAGCATTAGAAATCTTTTAAGGACAATGGACGCCTGTGTTTGACGGATGAGTAGATGGGTGATTGGATGGTAGGATATAAGTTCTTCTCGACTTGAAGATTTCGGGGACGAAATCCTAAAAGGAGGGGAGATTGTAACACCCCGTATTTTTTGTTAATGTTATAGTAACGAATTAAACAATACTTAATTTAAAATGTGAGAATTAAGGGAAACGGGTTACGCCATTTGTTCGTCTCGGAATTCTGGTTGAGATAGAGTCCGAGTTTGCGTAAATTGGACTTCGTATGAAGAAATTATGGTTGTCGGAAGTTTCCAGAAAATTCAAATAAATTCAAACAGCTCGAAAACAAATTCAAATTCGAATCAGAAGTCAGAAGCGGGCTGGGCGGGAAAATTCCCGCCCAGGACCCAGGTCGACCAGGGGGTCGACCCTAGTGTCGACCTCCCCCCTACAGGTCGACCTGCCCCCCTTCCCCCCCGGGCAGATCTGAATGGTGACGATTTTGTGGCCCAGTGTTGAGTCACTAGGGCTGAGGTGTCACCCTATCTTCACTGGATGGTTGTGGTTAACCCTAGGATCATCCGACGGCTTAAATTGAGTTGAAATTCTATATAAACAACCCTATGCTCAAACCTAAAAATCACACAAAAATAATCCTAGAACTATCATGCTGTCAATGGAAAACTTGGAGTAGCCGTCACAATTCAAAGACAAGATAAGAACTTGAATCAAAAATCAAATTAAAAGATTATCAAATTCAACGATCTACATCAAAAACGAGCTTACCAATTTCAGAATTCAGATTTCAGAATGCAAGAATTCCTTTTTAGTTTGTAAGTTGGTTATTACGCAGATTTAAACGTTCTTTCAATTGAATCATGACATGTTGTAATTTGAAGATAGAATGATGCTTATGTATAAGATTTGATTCTCATTTATCTTAAAGTATAATTGTAATTAATCATGTCTATGTGCTTGTGGTGATGAACATGTTGTATATTAATCATGTCTATATGCTTGTGGTGATGAACATATCGTATGTTATTGGAATCTATTATGATTGGGTAATGGATTTATTTTGCCAGTTAAATGGTGAAACATGTCATTTTATAAATTGGTGGTTATTTGCAAGTTTATGATCTAAAACACATGCTTATATGTTAGATCAACACTCATGTATATTCATGTTAGGTTGAATCTAATTATGTTATAAAATTTGGAATTGTAGTCCTCTTATGTTTTTAACACAGAAGTATCATGCTAAATTGTGATTTGAATATGTTTATAACAGCCCTCTTATGTTTAACACATATAAGTTATCATGCTAAGTTGCAATTTAAAGATGATTATAGTAGCTTTCTTATGTTGACATACATAAGTTAAAATGCTAAGTTATGGGTTGAAACTGTGATTATATGTTAAACCTCCATGCTAGACCTTTGCCAAGTTTACATGACAATTAGACCCAACTTAGTCACAAGTTCACCTTTACTCATTTAATTAAAGTTAATGATACTTCTATGCCAAGTTACACATGACAAGTTGAAATATATGCTATTTTTTGTTTATTTCATGTTCCTTGTTTATGACCCCTTTCTTGTTTATGAGTTGGGCTAATTTACTAGCCCAACATTTTATGTGATTCATGCGTACGTTCCACGGGGGTAGCGATGGGAAAATATGAAAATTCACGGCATGGATTTGTTCATAAAATGGTATATTTGATATACCATTTATGGTGAGCATAATCAAAGGATAATTATGGCATGATTAAACTAAACTTAATCTACATAAAGAAATTAGACATATATAGAAAAATGTGAATTTAAAAAAAGACGAATATGCCTAACCCGAGGTTAGATTGAGTTGTGGTGTAAATCTGCCCGGAACCGACCGACATATCTAGTGACCACAACAAGACCTATCTAATGTGGGTGGTTAGTGCATCGAGCCCAAAAAGAACCCGAGGTTAGACTGAGTTGTGGTGTAAACCTGCCCGGAACTGACTGGCTCATCCAGTGACCACAACAAGACCTGTCTAATGTGAGTGGTTGGTGCTTTAATAAATTAAAGCTAAGTCAGGATTGGTAGGGTTAAGTCAATTAGGGAAACACTTAACCGATTCAACATGTTAACTAAACGAATGGGTGGGGTTAGGTAAACTTGGACACTTAACCAAATGAACATGTTGATTAGAAAACCTTAGTAGCGGGACCCATTTCAGCAGTAACCCACATAGATGTATCATGGTACCCTGAAACTAAGTAGGGTGGGGCACGATTACTGGGCTGATTATAAGCGGTCAAAAACGTCGGCGGTTGGTGGGTCAGTGTAGGTTCCGGCGGAGTTTGGGCGTGCATTTACTCCGGAGTGGAAAAATCAGGCACTGGGCATCAGTAGTATACACTGTGCACCTTGAATCGTGTCGGGTTGCCACCAGAGGGACTGATACACCCCATGGTGGGACCAGCACAGGTATCTACAGTCAAGTAGGGCCGAATGACACATGATATGAATGCATGCGAGTAGAAGCTGATCGTTAAGGGGATCATTTGTTATAAACACGTAGGGCTGGTTGAACCAATGGTTAAGTAGGTGCACAGACTATAGTAATGGGTGTGATCACATGTTCCTCTTATCTTATATTAGGGTATTGTCCTGTGTTCTGTTATTACTGTAATGATCCCTTTCCTTGTTTAAATACTAGTAATCACCGAACTTACTAGACTTATTGTCCGACCCGTTTTCTTTCGTCCTCTTTTCTTCCGTTCCCCCCCTAGGTCCACAGGGAGGGAATACTGCAGCTTAGTCAGACTCTTTGCAAGCTTCAAGAAAGTAGATGTATGATTTGGACTCTTTCTCAATCTTGGCTATGGCTCTTGAATATTATCCTTGGGGATTTATGCAGTTTTATTTATGATTTATGCTTCTTTATTAAATAATCAAGACAGAAATTATGTTGTAATGTTTTGGAAGTTGTTTTGGGACAATTTGATGTAATGCTTTTGTATTGAACCACGTATTCAATAATTTGAATTCCGCTGCTTATACTTATCTGTCTTGTAAAATTTTCTGTGTCTTGTACCTATAACCCTCCACCAAAGTTTAGGCATTCCCTTAGTGAGTGACCTTAACGGAGGTGGGGTGTTTCATGTGTCTTGTTCTCGAGCTCTGTAAACCAAAGCTCTGATACCAAAATGAAACGACCCGAACTTCCCCGGTCTTGAAGAGAAGAGGAAGAACGGATTGCTTTGAGAACAGGACAAATCAGAACACAAACAAAAGAACATTTCATTGCTTATTACAACAATTCCATCAGAATACAAGAATACATGGAGTATGAATAAATATTACACATTTACTAAATATCAGAGATTTACAAGTTATAATGCCGCGGAAAATAATACAAAACACAACCGAAAGGAATATATGGATACTGAGCTTTCCGAATTCATTCCAGCTGTAAACCAGGATCCTGTGAATATAAATCTGCAAAACCAAAACTACTAGCTGCCCATGTGGAAAATAGGGGCACCAAGCATTTAGGTTAAAACAAGAAACTCCAGGTCAGTCATGTGACTGGTGTGAGAACTAAAACAGTTATTAATTTGATTTTAAAGTTAGGTAAATCAAGGGACCACGCCGTATGACACGGAACGGGTTTACCCCCAAGAATACCAGTGCATAAAACAAACTGCGCAATGCTAAATAAAGAACAACGAAGCTATTATAAGACTCAGGTCCCATCAAACAATGCAACGCAAGCCGGAGGATAGAGTTTTTACCTTATAATAGCCAAAAATGCTTGGTACGTGAAATTTCATCTTTTATTATTACTATAAGTGTATAGTGTCAAAACAATTTCAATCATAAGTATCAATCATAGACGGCATGAGTGACCCATCCCACTATGTCGCCATACTAGGCTCTACAATCAAAACCGCAAAATGTCATATTCGAAGTTGGATTTCCATCTGTGAACCAAGGCAAGGGATCGTCCTTACTGTTGTATATAACATTGTATACACAATTATATGATTTTTGTTTGATGATAACAACCAAATATATATTATTATAAATGTGTTAATAACTGTACTGTTCTGTATATTCATTACAGATAGGATTTCTGTTTAAATAAAATACAACAGTACAAAAATTTAAATATTCACACAGTGTTTTATTTGAACAGGATATTTTATTTCAATATCAAATAGTACAGTTTTTACAACTCCATTTATTTGAACACTTCACTGATACAATTCATTTCATTTTTCATATACAAAACTCCTTGTTACATCACTCATAACTCAGTTATATATATATACAGACTCATATTCACATGTATACATTTAGACACTTATACACATTGTTCACTGGTACAGTCTTCAGTCTTCTGCCAGCTTCACTGTCAGCCCAATAACAGTCAGTCCAGTCTTCATACCTGTCACATGAAACACAGAAACACATAGTACACTGCAATAAAAATAAAAACTGTATTCATGCAAATATAAATTTTATTAAAAAAAAAATATTTGCCTCAGTTTTCTGGTGTGTTTCTCATCATTTTTCCGACTCGGTCAGATTTATTAAAACCGACTGATGGCTGCATGTACACATGTGTACACGTGTGCACTGCCACGCCATTCAGCGAGCAACTGAGGAGTAGCCTCATGGGCCATCTCGACTCAGTGTAACTCAGCATGAATAAATAGTGAGGACAAAACAACATTCACATGGAATGGTCGAGGCAGTTCAAAAACAAGGCAGCAAAGAAGCAACAAAAGACAGTGAAGCTCAACAATGAAGTGTGCATGTATATACATATACAAGTGCAAGTACAAGTGCATGTACAGTATTGTAATCAAACAGCAAGAAGAACCAGTCAACAATCACAGCTCAAGTCAACATGGAGCAAGAAATGTATTCAACAAACATAGCTCAACATATACAAGTATAGTGTACAAACATGCAACAGCAAGTTCAAGAGTTCTTTTTCAAGTGTACTTGTGTATGAATGGTGTTCAACACAAGTTAGTGGTGTACAAACTAGTAAATGGTGTAAACAACTTTGGTCTATGAAGTGTGGTTAAGCAAAAGTTCATAACAAGAATTCATCAAGCTTCAGAAGTATCAACAGCAACAATGAAACAACATATGAGTTCAAATGGGCACAACATGTTTATGTACAGCAATACAAGAATCATGGAGCAGCAACTAAAAGCATGGCGGATACATAATGCATGGGTAAAAAGACAAGTACAAGCAACTGGAAGTATATACACAAATGGATGATACACACATACAACAGACAGACCAAAATCCAGGTGCACAATATAATGGTCATGGCAATATAGTGAAGCAGATTGCACAACCAAGCATAACAGGATGAACAATAGAGCATGGTTCAGTAATGTGAAATGGTGACACAACATGATGATCAAAATTTGTCATGGCAGCTTCAGGACATCAATGGATACAAGACAATCAATTGCATGTAACAGGACAAGGCAGTTTCAAAGTAATGGTGCAACTACATGGTGACTAGCAGAATGGATATACATGTGATGTAGCCACAGTGGTGAAGATATGTGCAAGTACACATACAGATGTGCACAGCAACAAATCAGGGGCATTAAACAATCAAAGCAGGGATTGGTCTTCTTTTCAGAATTAAACAAACATGACATGATTTGGCAAGTTTTTATATTCAACTGTGAAGGCAAAATCAAAGCCAAAATTACAGCAAAGAAAAAGCATGTGACCAAGACAAATCTCAGAAATAAATTTCATAATTAAAATGGTGTATTTTCGGCAAGAAATCATCTCTAGTTATCACAGTGTGTTTCTGAGCAAAATTGGTGATATTTCTTTAACAAGAGATTTTCAAAATGGTTCAAGCAAAACCCAGAGAATATCTTTATTTGTTTCCTGTTTTTGATTCAATCAGGAAATTCGTTTAAAAGCTTTTTACAGGAAATTTAAAACTGCAAATTCAAAAAAAAAAGGACGAGCCAATTTTATTTTTGGCAAGAAATCTTTTTCGGTTTAATTTCATTTCCAGATATTCAAGGCAACAGTTTTTTCAATCAAAGGAACAAATCTGTTTTCTTTCTTAAGGGATCGAATCAATACTTTCCTGTTTTGATAAATATGCTTTCAGAAAAATTCAAGGCATCATTCAAAAGAAGAAACCAATTCAAAGCTATTTTTTCAGAGAGATTCTATCAAAGATTTCAAGGGCCGATTCAATCATGGCAACAAGGAGTGAAATCACGCAAGTAAGCCAACATCGTTCCAGAGTATTTCAGTAAACAAAACTTGGCAAGGTATCTCAACAAATCATGTAAGGGACAAATTAAAACCGACCAGGACTGGATTTATTTTGTTATGGCAATTCAATTCAAAGCCGAGCAAAATCAGGCAATAAATCAAAAGGGGCAACACAAAATCAGGTCAAGCTACTTAATTGAAATCAGAGTTTAGGGTTTTCGGATATACCCCATATTTATACACACCAAATTCATCATAGGCAAGACATAGCAAATCGAAAACCAACCCAACATTTCAAATCGAAAACCCAAGCATCAATAAATAAAAAGGCAGAGCAATTGAAGTTTAAATTCACTTACAACGTTTCATTAGGGTTTCGATCGAGTGGCAGAGAGGGAAGCCAACTCGAAGTGCCAGAAAGCAACGAAGAAGTCGAGCACCAGAGAACATCATTCAATCGGGCATCGAAATCGATTTGGGGGATCATTTCAGAAAACCCTAGCTTCTCAAAGTCGGCCGCCATTTTTTCTTATTTCAGAAACAAAGAGATCGGGTGTAAAGAATTGAAATGGGCCGGCCATTTACAAAGGGGATGACCCTTCTATTGTTAACTCCTAGGGTTTCACTTTTGTTTTAATATTTGCGTTATTTTAATTCGTTGTAAAATCAGTCTGAACAGTCTTCTGGAGTCTGTAAAATTCTAGAACTCAGTTATGGGTTAACTGTCAGTTTCAGAGTCTGTAAAATCTGGGTTATATGTTACAGGTTTGTAATACGGGAAAATCTGATTGAGGGGATATCGATCAGTCTACGGTTTTGAGCGTAGGGTTAGAATAGGAACGAGAGTCGCGAGTGTACATGGTCTTGTATGCGAGATCTGTTCTATCGCCTAGTAGAAACCTTAGAAATGCAGCAGTAAGCAGGGTTTTGCCGAAGCTGGGTATATTTGTGTGTGATTTATTTTCTGCATTTTGTTTCTGCTATATTTTGTGATCAGTTTATTAATATATATCTCGTTAGATTTTTAATTCAGTCAAAAACTGTGAAAAACCCTATTCACCCCCCCCTCTAGGGTTATTCTAGATCCAACAAGTGGTATCAGAGCAGGTATTTTTCTTTAACTCTAGAGTCATGGGTAACCCTAGTTGTCAGTCTAGTGAGAGTCAGTCCAGTTCATCTCCAACTATTTTCATTGGAACATATTTTACAAACTGGAAATCCAAAATGGAATTTTATTTAAAATCTGTTAATATTAAATGTTGGGATGTTATTATCAATGGTTTTGATAGTGTAGATATTAATTTCAATGCTCGTGCTATGAAAATTATATTTGACTATCTTAGGACTGATCAGTTTAATCTTATCTATCATTGTTTATCTGCACAGGAAATCTGGGATACTCTCAATACGAAGTATGGAAGATCTGACAACGGTAGCTCAAAACCCGAGAAAGTCAACTCAGATTCAGAATTCTGTTTAACAGGATTTACAAATGAAAATTCAAAAGGATCAGATGATGGAGAATCAACAGATGCTGAAGTTGAAAATTTCTCATACGAAGATTTGGTTTATATGTGTGTTTATTTAACTAAATCTGTTGATAAACTCAAATCTAAAAACAAATCTCTGAAATCTAGGAATTCTGAGTTGACCAGCAAAATTGATGATTTGGAATCACAGCTTGAATATTTTAAAAATTCTTCAAATTCAGTTTGCAAAAATTGTTTGAAATTGAAAACCAATCTTGTTCATCTCAATAAAAATATTCAAAAGTTTGAAAATGAAATTTTAATCTTAAATGAGAACAAGACTGAGTTATCAAATTTGAATAATCTTTTGCAAAAGGAATTTGAAAGTTTTAAGACTAATATATATTCCAAATTTGAAATTGCTGAAAAGGAGAATTTGTTGAAATCCGATTTGATTTTGAAAGAACTGGAAAACGAGATTGAAAAATCCAAGAAATTTGGGTTTGAAAAAAAAAACTTTTTGAATCTGAGATTGTTGAGTTCCAAACCAAAATTAATTTGCCTAAAGATGAAAATTTGGTTTTGAAATCAAATTTTGAAAGATGTAAGATCACTGAAAATAATTGTTCAGATTTATTGAAAGAAAATGGTGATCTTAAAACTAAAATTCAACAACTTGAAACAACTCTGGCAAAATTTTCAAATGGTGAGAAATCTTTAAATATGTTGTTGAAAAATCAATTTTCATTGGGAAATAGAAGTGGACTTGGTTTTGGGAAATCTGAGTTTTCTGAAAGGAGAAGCTCAAACGATTTTAAAAATCCTTCAACTTTCTTTGAAAATAATCGGCTTGATAATTTGAACTTTGTTAATTCCAAAGGATTTTTGAATCAAAAGCAAAATTTGAATTTGTTTTGTAATAATTCATCTAAACAATCCTGGATCCCAAAAGGAGATAAAACAAACCTCGTTAAATTCAAACAGATCTGGGTTTCAAAGGGAACAAAGGTAAATTCAGATGGATTGTTATACAAGCAAGTCTGGGTACCGAAAGATGTTAATAAAACTGCGAGTGGTTTTTCTAATTTTGTTAGACCACTCAATCCTCTCAACTGTTAGGTACCGAAGAAGGGTGGCTGAGGAACTACTGTGCTGAAAAAAAAATTCAAATCAAGCTGATTTATACTTCTGTATCATTTACAGTTCCTTCAGCCAAAATCTGTTGAGTTAGAGATTCTGTTTGACACTGGATTCTGGTATGATCTCTAAACTCACCTCTGTAAATATTTTCTGTTTTGATTTTTTTTAGTTTATTTCTTCATCTTCTCCCTTCTATCTCTTTCTTCTGTCTATTCTGATTTGATTTATCACTGCCATTTTTTTTTGCTTCTTGAATTGCAGTATTCATGATATTCTGAAAAAAAAAATGTGTGTATAGAACTATGATACTTTTAATCATGTCCAGATACTAATTTTTTTTTTGCAATTGTTTTGAAGTTCTTTTTTCTGTTTTCTGAATTCCTAACGGTGTTGACGTATTCTTGTTATATCTTGAACACTGTTAATCTGAATTCTAAATTGTTTAGAAGATCTAAAAATTATATGGAAATTCACACACCTTTGCTGTTCTAAGTTTATTCTAATTCATTTTAGAAAAGCTCAAGATATTATACTCATTACAGCACACTGTTATTTATCAGTTGTGACAATTCCAGTAATTTTTAGATTGGCTTGAATATCTTTTTTTTGAAATGCCTTGTCTCAGTGATACATCTTAAAATTCATTTTTATTCATGATTAGTACAGTTGAAATTAGTTTGTTTGAAATCATCTGAAATTCCTGATATTTTGAATCTCACACACCTCCTAAATTTGAAATTATCAACCTTGTGTGACTGATTCATTATATCCCAGAACTTGACATTGATTCAAGTGATTTCAAATAAATTACTTTATTTTTTTCTAGTTCATGAATACCTCTCAAATTTGATGTAAATGATCTGAATTTAATCCCACACTTTTCACAGATACTTGTGAAAATTTCTTTTGTAAAACTGGTCTTAAAATTCTTTGTTATTCCATGATTATTTGGTTTGAATATCTGTTTGTTTAAAACCATTTGAATTTATTGATTTACTGAATATCACACATATCTCGAATAAAAAAAAAATACAATATAGTGTGATCAATTCATTGAATCCCGATATCTTCATCTTCCATCAAATGATTTCAAATAAACAGTATTTTTAATCTTGGATCATGAATCATATTCTGTGACCATCAGAAATGTCTTGACAAGTGTGCTTTGAAACGATTTTTGTGCCGCTCTGATACTGGTGTGAAAATGCTCTAAATGACTGCTTGTATTGAGAAGAATTGTTTGCTGCTCTGATACTGTTTTTCAAATAATTGCTTGTTCTTATCTGAAGTTTTGGAAAATGTGCAAATTTGTTAAGTCTGTCTGTTTGGGCTTTGTGAATAAAGACACCAAGTGGTATCAGAAGTGCTTATATTTGTTTCACTCATCTGTACTGAGATTCAAATTTTCAAATTTTCACATTGTATAGATCCACACTTTTTTTTGCCTATACAAATAAATGTGCTAAATCTGTCTGGCTGGGTTTGTGTTTAAATTTCTTTGGTCTGAGATGTCCATGATAGTCCATCAGGGTGTAATTAAATTCCTCGATAAAGGAGACTACAATTGGTATCAGCCTTCTTCACTCATCTGTTTTTTTTAATTATCACCCTGTATAGATTCAATTTTTTTTGTATAAATCTATTTAATTTCCTCTTGTAATTGATTTTCAATTTTAAAATTATTTATAGATTATTCATTCAGAAATTGAAATCAATATCCGAATTGAACTGTATTTATAATTCATCAAAATTATTATCAGATTTTGAAATTGTGATGAACTATGACTGCAATATATTTCACAACAAGAGGAGATTTTATTTGGATTTTCATGATGGTTGAATATTTATTATAATATCTTTGAACTGGCAAATATTTCACGACCATCTCCTTTATCTATCACCCGTCTGCCATCCATCATGATTTTATATTATTGTGGAGAGTTCATTTTTTTTTAAAAAAAGGAGGAAAAATCATCTTGTGCTTAAAAAAAAAATAGTGAAAATACTTGTGATAGAATTTGGACTATGTTATTTTTCATAATCAGTGACGATTGAAAATTTTCAATGATCTCGGTACAGTTGATCATATTTCATAATATAATTAATTTAGAAATTTATTTCACAGTCCATTTCTGTACCTACCACATTTCTATCACTCATATTGGTTTTATATACCGAGGAGTTTTTCCTTTTAAAGCTGAAATATATATATATATATATATATATATAATAAATATATAAGTGTGTCTCTAACCTCATTTAAAAATCCAAGCTCTGGTCATGTATGGTTAAGAGACAACTTATAATTTAAACTGTGACTGACCCCATTTAAAAATCCAAGATCTGGTTATGCGTGGTCAGTGTGCTCTTAAATTAAAAGAAAAAGAAAATAATCTGAATATAATTTTTTTTTTTGAAATTCTCCTTGGTGTTTATAAAACCAGCCTATCAATCCATCCTTCTAATCTGTGAAATGTGTTAATATCTTATGATGTATTATGATTTGTTGATTGATAGCTACTGGGATTTGAGACTATCTGATTTTGTCACTTAAGTTGAATTTATAATTATAGTCCAAATCCATCACTGTTTTGTGCCTCAATTTCTTAAAATCTTTTTGAAAAATAGTTGGAAAATATTCATATTTTTTAACTCTCTCCATATTATATAAAATTCATCATACATCCGTAATTCTCTACAATGTGAAATATACCACCTATTCTTAGTTTATTATGATTTTTGTTTGACTGATTGAGGTTTATGATGACTGCTCTTCCTCTTAAGCTGAAATTATATTATTTAGTCATTTTTCATCTATACTTTAATTTCTGAATCCTTTTGATGATAACAAAAGGGGGAGAATGGATTGAGATTTTGATTTATGAGTGAATATTTTATAAATATTATTAATTTGAAAATTTATTATTATTCGTATCAGTCATTTCACTCATGCACGGTTATAGGGGGAGTTTAGTTGTAGGGGGAGCATTCAAATAGGGGGAGTTTCTGTTGTTCACTGTGAAACACATTTATTATATTCAAAATCTTAATATTTGTTTGTCATCATCAAAAGGGGGAGATTGTTGTATATAACATTGTATACACAATTATATGATTTTTGTTTGATGATAACAACCAAATATATATTATTATAAATGTGTTAATAACTGTACTGTTCTGTATATTCATTACAGATAGGATTTCTGTTTAAATAAAATACAACAGTACAAAAATTTAAATATTCACACAGTGTTTTATTTGAACAGGATATTTTATTTCAATATCAAATAGTACAGTTTTTACAACTCCATTTATTTGAACACTTCACTGATACAATTCATTTCATTTTTCATATACAAAACTCCTTGTTACATCACTCATCACTCATAACTCAGTTATATATATATATATATATATATATATATATACAGACTCATATTCACATGTATACATTTAGACACTTATACACATTGTTCACTGATACAGTCTTCAGTCTTCTGCCAGCTTCACTGTCAGCCCAATAACAGTCAGTCCAATCTTCATACCTGTCACATGAAACACAGAAACACACAGTACACTGCAATAAAAATAAAAACTGTATTCATGCAAATATAAATTTTATTAAAAAAAAAATTATTTGCCTCAGTTTTCTGGTGTGTTTCTCATCATTTTTCCGACTCGATCAGATTTATTAAAACCGACTGATGGCTGCATGTACACATGTGTACACGTGTGCACTGCCATGCCATTCAGCGAGCAACTGAGGAGTAGCCTCATGGGCCATCTCCACTCAGTGTAACTCAGCATGAATAAATAGTGAGGACAAAACAACATTCACATGGAATGGTCGAGGCAGTTCAAAAACAAGGCAGCAAAGAAGCAACAAAAGACAGTGAAGCTCAACAATGAAGTGTGCATGTATATACATATACAAGTGCAAGTACAAGTGCATGTACAGTATTGTAATCAAACAGCAAGAAGAACCAGTCAACAAGCACAACTCAAGTCAACATGGAGCAAGAAATGTATTCAACAAACATAGTTCAACATATACAAGTATAGTGTACAAACATGCAACAGCAAGTTCAAGAGTTCTTTTTCAAGTGTACTTGTGTATGAATGGTGTTCAACACAAGTTAGTGGTGTACAAACTAGTAAATGGTGTAAACAACTTTGGTCTATGAAGTGTGGTTAAGAAAAAGTTCATAACAAGAATTCATCAAGCTTCAGAAGTATCAACAACAACAATGAAACAGCATATGAGTTCAAATGGGCACAACATGTTTATGTACAGCAATACAAGAATCATGGAGGATACATAATGCATGGGTAAAAAGACAAGTACAAGCAACTGAAAGTATATACACAAATGGATGATACACACATACAACAGATAGACCAAAATCCAGGTGCACAATATAATGGTCATGGCAATATAGTGAAGCAGATTGCACAACCAAGCATAACAGGATGAACAATAGAGCATGGTTCAGTAATGTGAAATGGTGACACAACATGATGATCAAAATTTGTCATGGCAGCTTCAGGACATCAATGGATACAAGACAATCAATTGCATGTAACAGGACAAGGCAATTTCAAAGTAATGGTGCAACTACATGGTGACTAGCAGAATGGATATACATGTGATGCAGCCACAGTGGTGAAGATATGTGCAAGTACACATACAGATGTGCACAGCAACAAATCAGGGGCATTAAACAATCAAAGCAGGGATTGGTCTTCTTTTCAGAATTAAACAAACATGACATGATTTGGCAAGTTTTTATATTCAACTGTGAAGGCAAAGTCAAAGCCAAAATTATAGCAAAGAAAAAGCATGTGACCAAGACAAATCTCAGAAATAAGTTTCATAATTAAAATGGTGTATTTTCGGCAAGAAATCATCTCTAGTTATCACAGTGTGTTTCTGAGCAAAATTGCTGATATTTCTTTAACAAGAGATTTTCAAAATGGTTCAAGAAAAACCCAGAGAATCTCTTTATTTGTTTCCTGTTTTTGATTCAATCAGGAAATTCGTTTAAAAGCTTTTTACAGGAAATTTAAAACTGCAAATTCAAAAAAAAAAAGGACGAGCCAATTTTATTTTTGGCAAGAAATCTTTTTCGGTTTAATTTCATTTCCAGATATTCAAGGCAACAGTTTTTTCAATCAAAGGAACAAATCTGTTTTCTTTCTTAAGGGATCGAATCAATACTTTCCTGTTTTGATAAATATGCTTTCAGACAAATTCAAGGCATCATTCAAAAGAAGAAACCAATTCAAAGCTATTTTTTCAGAGAGATTCTATCAAAGATTTCAAGGGCCGATTCAATCATGGCAACAAGGAGTGAAATCACGCAAGTAAGCCAACATCGTTCCAGAGTATTTCAGTAAACAAAACTTGGCAAGGTATCTCAACAAATCATGTAAGGGACAAATTAAAACCGACCAGGACTGGATTTATTTTGTTATGGCAATTCAATTCAAAGCCGAGCAAAATCAGGCAATACATCAAAAGGGGCAACACAAAATCAGGTCAAGCTACTTAATTGAAATCAGAGTTTAGGGTTTTCGGATATACCCCATATTTATACACACCAAATTCATCATAGGCAAGACACAGCAAATCGAAAACCAACCCAACATTTCAAATCGAAAACCCAAGCATCAATAAATAAAAAGGCAGAGCAATTGAAGTTTAAATTCACTTACAACGTTTCATTAGGGTTTCGATCGAGTGGCAGAGAGGGAAGCCAACTCGAAGTGCCAGAAAGCAACGAAGAAGTCGAGCACCAGAGAACATCATTCAATCGGGCATCGAAATCGATTTGGGGGATCATTTCAGAAAACCCTAGCTTCTCAAAGTCGGCCGCCATTTTTTCTTATTTCAGAAACAAAGAGATCGGGTGTAAAGAATAGAAATGGGCCGGTCATTTACAAAGGGGATGACCCTTCTATTGTTAACTCCTAGGGTTTCACTTTTGTTTTAATATTTGTGTTATTTTAATTCGTTGTAAAATCAGTCTGAACAGTCTTCTGGAGTCTGTAAAATTCTAGAACTCAGTTACGGGTTAACTGTCAGTTTCAGAGTCTGTAAAATCTGGGTTATATGTTACAGGTTTGTAATACGGGAAAATCTGATTGAGGGGATATCGATCAGTCTACGGTTTTGAGCGTAGGGTTAGAATAGGAGCGAGAGTCGCGAGTGTACATGGTCTTGTATGCGGGATCTGTTCTATCACCTAGTAGAAACCTTAGAAATGCAGCAGTAGGCAGGGTTTTGCCGAAGCTGGGTATATTTGTGTGTGATTTATTTTCTGCATTTTGTTTCTGTTATATTCTGTGATCAGTTTATTAATATATATCTCGTTAGATTTTTAATTCAGTCAAAAACTGTGAAAAACCCTATTCACCCCCCCTCTAGGGTTATTCTAGATCCAACACTTACCGCTTCGAGACTGTCTGGCCCGAGCCTCAGGCAAGTACTCTATCAAGTCTTTAGATCGTCGGGGCCGGTCCACTCGATGTGGATTAAAATGCTTGAACACCGCATTTCCCCGCCCTATGGGGTGTAAACTGGTCATATCCCGACCAAACTTTCGGCCCCGGAACGACCGATATAACCGAGGCGCCTCGCAATCCATAATCCACATTAGTAAAATGTCAGGGCTAGTAAAACGCTGACACCACTCCTAGCTAGAAGGAAACGCATTCCCTCCCTGATGTCCTCTCCCGTTTCTTGTTCACACCGGGGTGTGAGGCTCGCGAATTAACGCTACACAAAGCTACGCTATATTAAAGCCGTGCTTTGATCATCAACCACAAGACTCTGGTTTTCAACAGAAGCCTTGATCATTTGCATCTTAGCATGCCACACAGGTAATTCACGCTATGCAATCGATGTCAATCAATCACGCAGAATGAAATCCAATGTCAGACACACATCCATTTACAACATCGTTCTGGGTCTGAACGAAACCGGAGACACCTTATTCCTCCCCCGTATATCCAATACAGGGGAGAGGTCCTGGCATATCCGGTCGGTCACTAAGTACATCTGGACAATCACCACTTATTACCTTGTCTTGGGTGTACAACCCAATCAAGAAATCAGTAATCATCTAAACGATGTGAAGACCTCCGGTCTTTAACCACCATCTTCATCCTCGACACATCGTCGAATCAGTTATTCAGAATGGGATAAACCCGGTCTTTCTGAATAACTAGCGTATATAAAAACAATTGCTATAAAAACACAACATACGCCTAATTCCAGTCCAGAATATTTCTTTATCCAAATATTTATATACTTTGGGAAAGGTTCCCATTAATTTTATCAAAGATAAATTCTTTAAATTTATTCTTTAATCTTCCTTTGGATATCAATTCAATCTAATTAAAGATGCAATAAAACTCCACTTGGTTTTAATCTTCCCAAAAATCAATATTAGCGATTGTTTAACTTGGGAAATCATATCCTGTCTTTAACTGGGTTAAAGAACCAATGTCCTTTAGAACACGGTTCACGATAAATCCAAAATCACATTCCATTCCATCAGCCTTTAACCGTAAATTAACAAGTGAACAATTCCCTAAGTATTAACCCCGAAGGCTGAAACCAACATCAGATCAATACCCAGGAAACCATTCAACTTAACTAATCTCCGGTTAGTTTCTGATTTTCTTAACTCCATTGGGTCTAAGAATAGTATTATTAAAGATACCATTCACGACAACCCAAAATCTTATTCCTGTCTTTAACTGGGTTAAAGAACCAATGTCCTTTAAAACACGGTTCACGATAAACCCAAAATCACATTCCATTCCATCGGCCTCTAACCGTAAATTAGCAAGTGAACAATTCCCTAAGTATCAACCCCGAAGGCCGAAACCAACATCAGATCAATACCCAGGAAACCATTCAAATTAACTCATCTCCAGTTAGTTTATGATTTTCTTAATTCCATTGGGTCTAAGAACAGTATTATTAAAGATACCATTCACGACAACCCAAAATCTTATTCCTGTCATTAACTGGGTTAAAGAACCAATGTCCTTTAAAACACGGTCCATGATAAACCCAAAATCACATTCCATTCCATCAGCCTCTAACCGTAAATTAGCAAGTGAACAATTCCCTAAGTATTAACCCTGAAGGCCGAAACCAACATCAGATTAATACCCAGGAAACCATTCAACTTAACTAATCTCTAGTTAGTTTCTGATTTTGTTAACTCCATTGGGTCTAAGAACAGTATTATTAAAGATACCATTCACGACCACCCAAAATCACATTCCATTAACAATGGAATCTTCATGGAAAACAAATCGATATAAACTTCCATATCCAACCGACGATATAAATGGAATAATAACAAGGCCTTTTAAATTCCATATATATTAACTGTCTTCCTCTACAGAAGCTTACTTCGATTATTACCAAATCGAATTCCATTAGATTCCAATTTAATATGTTAAATCGGAAAACTTTACTTTGGAAAAATCTCCTTTAAATCTTAACAAAAGATTTATAAATTCTAAATCACATTTCACTGTAAATTGGTTTAAAGAACGAATGTCGTTAAAAACACATTTCACGATAAACCCAATTCACATTCCATTTTATTCCAATTATTAAATATAATTGGAAACTCTAACAATCTTAATTAAAAGATTTATTCTCTTTACATAGGGTTCAAGAACAGTGTTACTGAAGACACCGTTCACGACAAACCCAAAATCCCATTTGATATTAAATATAAGGCTCTGAATAGAAAATATATTGGCTTATATTCAATATCAAATACTACAACCAATAAATATCATATTTGAAATAACGATATAAATATATCTTTCAAATTTCCATAACAATACCTGTATAATCACGAAATGAAACATCGAAATATTCTGAAGACACTTTCGATTCAAATCCATTTCCAATTTATATATTGGAAATTCTGGTTATTTTTAAAACCATTTCAAATCCAATTTATTTATTTTAAAAATAATTGGATTATAATTCTAGTTCAAAACTAGTTCATTTCGATAAAATCTATTTTTATCTTTTCAAATATGGAATTTTTCATCCCAATTCTTTCCAAATCATTTCTTATGATTTTACACTAATTATTGATAGTCGATTTCCATAAACGGCCATCGAACTGCACTTACAACGACCTTTTTCAAATTTGATTTGGACATAATTCCAAATCCAACCGTTAGATTTCAAATCTCTAATATTCTTTAGAAAGCTCTTTTCGATACGAACCCAACGGTTCCGGTTTTAGGATGGTCGGATCTCCTGTAATGTCCATACGAAGTCAATGGTCGAAATTCGCGAACTGCCGCAGCGCGGAGCGTTCTATTCAGGCCATTATATTATATATATAATATATATATTTCGTTGATTTTCATTTAAAACATATTTTATAAATCGTTTTAAATTCATTTTCAAAACGATTTCAACTTCGTATTCAATTTCAAATCAAAATTGAATATTCCATATCATTAATATATAAATGATAATATTTTCAAAATAGTAGATTTTGAAATCAATTCCTTTTTGATATTCATTATAAAAATGAATAAAATCGATATGAATATCGTTCACATCAAAATGGCGTTAATCTAATCAACACGGCTTTATATATTTAAATATATTTGTGTCCATCCCAAATCGGACATCAAAATCAGATTTTGATCTTTTACTGAATATTATTTTAAAATATTCATCATTTTAAAATATTCGTCATTTTAAAATGTTCATTCTTTCTGAACTGGAATCAGACACAATCAATTACCATATAATTTGATTTATATGGATTTCATACACACATGTACACAACAACAATCCAACACAGTGAGTCAACCATTATCCAAAGTGCATTCTACACTACATAAGCATCAAATAAAATATTTAACGCTTATAACAGCTTGTCAGCCAATCGATTGACATATAACTAAATATTGGGATTAGTGTACGTCCAATATCACCCCAATACCCGTGTGGGGTTTCAATCAATCAAACATAGATTTTATTTGTGCAGTTGGGCGATGTGTAAAATTTATCATCCCAATCAATATCAGTCAAATGTGTGTACATAAACAAATCGTTCGATTTGTTTATGAATATTTATTTTATTCATATACACGTTAAAAATTATATTTTTAACTATAAAATATTTTATTTCCATTCCACATCACACAATCAATTTTCACAACGCAATCAATCAAACAAACAAGACGTCAATGGTCTGTGGGCGACGGGTGTCGGGTGCTGCTAAGCACCGTCTGCATCCTAGTACATATATTTTAACTAGAAATAAAATTAAAGTGAGAAGTTCTCACCGAGGGTTCCACTCCTCCATTTTATTTCTGAACAGATTAGATTCGTTTTGATTTCAGTCGGTACCATCGCTATCTTTTCCCGCTGTTCATAGAAAAAAACACATTTTCAATATGATGTTTGTATTAAAAGAAATCATGTTTTCATATCGCTACTTTCTATGTAAAAATCATATTTTTATAACGATGTTTTATATAAAAATTATATTTTTACAACACTACTTCCCATATAAAAATTATATTTTTATATCTCCATATATATAAAAGATCATATTTTTATTTAACCATTTTAACAATAAAAATCGTATTTTTACTTACCTTTCATACATATCAAAATCACGTCTTTCTAGTTTTTAAAAATCTGATCTTTTTACTTTTAAAAACATAATCTTTTCGCTATAAAAATCAAATCTTTTTCGATATAAAAATCTCAACTTTTCTATTCAAAAATCTGATCTTTTCCTATTCAAAAATTTGATCTTTTCCTATTCAAAAATCTGATCTTTTTCTATAAACAAAATCAAATTTTATATTTTTATAACAAATCTAATTTTATATTTTCAAACATCATGCTATTTTTATTTATAAAAAGCTAATCTTTTTATCTTATACAAATATAATCTTTCCCTATATAAAAATGTAATCTTTCTCTAAATAAAAATAAAATGAAAATCAAGTCCTTATGTTCATGAAAACTGATTTAAACACATTACTATTTAATTTAATTTAGCTAAGAGTTTAAAACATATTAAAAGTTAAACTTATAGTTCAAAGGGGGAGGAAGGGGTTTGACGGACGGAGGGGGTGTTGCAGGGGTCGGTGGAGGCAGGTACAGGCTGAGGAGAAGGCTGTAGTTACGAATTTTAGGGCCTAGGCGCCGAGGTCCGCGGTTCTTCGATCTGGGCTGGAGTTGGGCGGAGATGGTTACAGCAGAGGCGAGGGGGAGGCGGAGGGGAGGCGCGCGACGGCCTGCTGGGGAGCATGGCGGTCAACGACGAAGAAAGGCGGGGGCGAGATCGGGGAATCTGGGGAGGATCGCTCTTTTTTTGTTGTTGAAGGGGGCGTTGACGGTATTGTGAAGGGAGAGGGGATTAATAAGGTTTTATATAATATATTTAATTATTTTATTATCCACAAAGTAACTTTTTAATTCGAACTCCGATTCCAATCCAACGACTTTCTCCCATAGCTAATTACCTCCATTCCGAACACAATGGGATATGCTTTGTAAGCCAGTTCGGCTGTTACGATCAGTTTCCATTAAAATCAAAATATAAATCTATATATTGAATTTGAACGCACATTTTAATTTACCGGGGCCACATACAGACTCTAAAAATTCCCGAAAAATACTTTCTAGCTTTGTATTGACGATACGGTTCTAACAAAACTAATTTCGTCAAATTTGGAGACCATTTGAAAAATGGCCATTTTCTGGTCGATCCAAATTGACTGAGACTGACAAAACACGTGTTACTTCGCCACGCTCACATATTGCTTTCAAAAATTATGAATTTTGGAATCTAGCAATAATTTGACATCCCGGATCCAACACAAATGGTTTCATCGAAAACAGATGTCGTTTGCAAAATTTCCATTTTTAAGGGACAAAATTCCATAGCGACTATTCTGAATTTTCAACTGGGTATAACTTTTTATTCCCGCTATGAAATTTTGATTTTTCGGATTCATTGGAAAGATGTCTTCAAATAGATTCTAATACTTTTGGTTTTGCTAAAATCCGGTTTATTTTGAATCCTGTACATTCGTTTGAAATTTGAAATCGAATTTTCAAACTACCATGCCATTTTCAATTCCTTTTATAATTAAAAATAATTATTTATATTTTAACGTCGATTCAAATAAATAGATACGTTTTAATTCTATTCAAAATAAATTTCTCGTCGTTATTATTTAAAATAAATCATTTTAAATATTCAAAATTCATTAAAATTGCCAAAATAAAATTTTTAAATTGGTCTGGATTTTCCGGGTTGTTACAGATTGGATGTGAACGAAAAGAATTCAAATGTTCGGTTTGAATGGGTAGTTCCGTGGGGTCCACGTCTGACGTGCCAGCCGTCGATGCCAACGTGAACTATCTATTCCAGAAAAAGACTGCTTCCTGAGTTTGGTTTATTTTCTAGTTTTTGGTTTCCCTTCCTGTAAAAATGCAAATAATGCATATATATAGTGAGAACAGTTGTTTTAGAAAATGAAATTAACATGCAAAAAAGAAAACAGTTTTTATTTACTTTTCGTATTTCCAAGAATAACGAAAGTACGAAAGATGATTCATTCTTTCATTGTCCTTCCATCCCCTTCGTCATCTCCTCCATCTTCTTTCTATCCTCTCTATTGTCCTACAAGTTTTCTCATTTTTGTAGTTAATGTTGAAAATTCAAAATACAAAATAGAATAATAAACCAAGAACTACCTTTTTTTTCTTTACCATGTAATATCCAGCTTTTAAGTTCCATGTTCGCAAACTTACGCATTACATCGATTTACTCATGAGCTTGCTTGCTTCTATCTTGATGTCTTTTCTCATTCATAAGCAGCGTTCACTTTATGTAAAACGAATTTAGTTTTACTATTTCTCTTCATTGCTTTGACGTCTATTAGTCTATAATCTACATCGCATCTTTTAGTGAGCACTTCCACCTTAATTCTCCCTCAATTGGGTTTCTCTATACAGTGAATCACCCAGACTGGACGAGTACATTGATTTTGATGCTTTATTCTTTTCATGCCTCTTTATTTGAACTTTTTATAGGTTTTTCGTATTATCTAGGTTCCGTTTTTGTTGACTCGTTGGCAACTTGTAAAAAATCCTAATTGACAATAGTGTGGTTTTCTTGTATCATTTTTCTTTGCAAAAAGCTTTATAAAATTCTCGTTCGTTATTCTTTTCTAACGACTACAATAAAAATAAATCAATAAAGAATCATGTATTAACAAACTAATAAAATAAATAAATTTATCAAATGTTTTTCACTTCTCATTCCACTAGGGTTGCTTTCCTTCTTTTTTATATATGTGATTCATAAAACTGAGTTTAGCGATTGATTTTTCCTATTTGACCTTGAATTACTGACAAAGAACGTATTTTCAGTTGCTTAACGTGACCACCTATATTTGTCGTATCGGGGACCGTAATATGATTTTATTTAATTCCGGTGTGGTCGTATCATCATGATATTTTGATATGTGATTCGTAGGGGTGTGATACATGTCAATGATTTTTACCGAGTCCTTTTGTAACCATTTTACCTTTATGACTTATTGTTTTAGCTAAAACTTTTTATAGGAACTGAAATGGGTGTTCTAACTGGTCTCATTAGATCGGGATGGTGGTTGACATTTTGTAAAGTGGCCACATTAAGAAAACTGTTAGGTGATTAGGAGAAATAGTTGTTTTAAGTTTTCATTTCCACATAACATATTCTTAAACAACTAATGGGTTGATCAGTGACCCCATAAGCTAATAACCTACAGCTATAGAAAGGGGTTGTGGGGAGATAGTCAATACTTTTCTTCTCATCTGAACATTAAATTTGATGCTTGCGATTCTGCGGTTCAACCTAATCTCTCAAACCCTAATCTCTTTCTTCGTTAAATCATTATACATAATATCTAGAGGTTAATCCACATTAAAAGAGATTGTATCTCATCATTTAGCGTCATAATTGAGCATTTTCTTCGCTATCCATATTAGATTGTCATCAAATTGTGCTGAATTCTAGATTTTGGTGAGTGATAGAAATCTGTTCCACAGTTATTACATATTAAATGTGTAATTAGGTTGATTAAACACCTTAAATATTAATTCTACCTAAAACCAGATCATATTTCATTTTAAATTTAGACATTCTGTGATAATCTAATTTTGACAATTATTAAGTAAATTTGTTAGATTCAACATGATTAGTACATGATTAGACTCAAATTACGATAGGTCATGATTCATGACTGTATATGTCCATATGTTTATGTATGCCTGAAATTGCATGAATTATTGTGTGAATATGTGAAATTATATGTAATGCTTGATCTGGTCGTTTATAATTGCTTGAATAGGACTTAGAATCAAAGATGGTGCAAATCGAAAGTTCAAATCGTTGAAATCAGATGAAACTTGGTAGAGAAGAACTGAAGGAGGCTAGAAGGCAACACTAAAATTTTGGAGCCTAAAATGGCTAAATATGAGGACTGACACCGATCCATAGCCTATAGACTAGCACCGGTCCATCATATTACTTCGGATGGATGTGATATTTTGGGCGAAAGCTTCGGTGTCTCGAGGAGGCTTCGGTTAAGGTATGATTGAATTTGGATAGGTCAAGATGAAGAAATTTAAATATGAGTTGATGGACTGGCAGAAACAAACTACGAAAGTTGGAATGGTTTGAAACTTTGCAAGGGTGTTCCTAGGAGAAGCATGAATGTATGGATCAAAATACTTAGCCAAATTTGGCTAAGTGTACGGACCGACATCGGTTGCGCCTGCATAGGTCCATTGGATTGAGGCAAATGGGCATAAGATCCATGGTGATGTGGCTGTTGTCTTGTGGAGGTCTTCGTTTGTTAATCATTTTGTCAGGTTATGAGATATGAATTGGAGAAGCATGGAGTCTTTGACTATGAACCTAGATGGAAGTGGTCGAGGACGAATGTGACAGGCAACTCAGGATGGAATGTGGTTGCAGAATAATGGACTAGTTCGATTGGGACTTGACATGAATTATGGAGTTGTGGATGGATTGCATGATTGGTAGCACCAAGGAATCATTAATAATCAGGAGAATTCTAGTAGACTCAAAGCAAAGCTATCGTGCATATGCCAATTAGAACTAGTAGTGATGGTTGAGCACCCTGTGTAGCTCCGTAGTATTACCTAGTTGCTAGATAGTTGGGTCCTAAAAAAAACGTATTGAGCTATAGGTTCCACAGACACAAAAATCTGTCTAGATCTAGGGTTTCCATTAGCCCTTGACTAACGACAATAGCTAGTCCTTTGGATATCAATGTATTCAAGGCTTTAGATGGTGATAACTTGGATATTGTTTGATGGATGTTATGCAAGCTTTGGATGTTCTTTTTCTTTCTCTTAGTACGCTATCGTCGTGGGGTACTGAAGAGAAGCGCGGATTAAGAATCCTATGTTGAATAGTGTCTATCTTTGTGTTATTTGAGTAGCATATTTTATCTAGTTATTATTTGTGCTAACTTTTTGGTTGTAGGGACATGTCAAGTGAGACTTAAACTATCTAATATCATATTTTCCTATATAGACATAGGTAGTTATTTATCGCTCACACTAGACTGTTGTTTGACTCAAAATTTTATGTCTCCTCTTATTACCTTGGGATGTTAATAGGCGGTGTTGTTGAGTGCACTAAATAGCAGTTTTGGTGATGATGATGTTGTATGATGACAAGCTGGAGGTTGGCGTATTATTCTTCTAATATATAACTATTTGTTGTTTTTTCTTTTCGACTAATATATACTTTTGAGGATTGTGGTGAGGCTTGATATATTTAAATATTGAGATGTATTGCTTATGGTTTCTAAGATTTTACGGAGATTGGATTTTTTATTTTATGCTTCACTGCTATATTCCGTTTTATATTTTATTACTATTATATGTTATTCATGCGCTATGAGATATACGATAGATTCTGTTCTGGTTTATCTTCCTTGATGATCATTCCATATTTGGATGACACGACGTACAATGCATTTTTCCTATAGATTAGTGCAGGAGACATGAGGAAGTTGTCACATTTGGTATCAAAACTTTGGTTAATCGATTTACCTAAAGTTTTAGAGCATATAAATGTATGGGAAATGTACTTGTAGTTGATTTTGGATGGTAAGTATATTATATATAGTATATGTTATAGTACATTAGCATACACTTGAGTACTATTGTAACTTTATCTGATATAGATTGATCATTCTTGTTCTAGATAAAGAATGAGTCATCGAAATACTACTAGGAACGAGCCTGATACTGGAAGGGTAGGATAAGATGGTCAATTGGGCGTTGCTACTCCCATTTTCTAGCTATGTTTGAGGCCAATATAACATTGATCATGAGAAGGATACGTACCCCAGAAGTGGTTGTAGATGGTGGTGCTCCTATTTAGACACCTATTGTTGTTGACTTCATTAAGCTATGTATATATTATGTTTCTTTGGGTGGCAAGACGTTTGTTGGAATAGAATCATTGACCGCAATTCAGAATTAGCTGGATATTTGTGCTTGCATTTTTGGAGATTTGGGGATCAATGATGCGATGAAGAGGAAGCTTGCATCAATGCAACTTCAGAGCCGAGCTATGGGTTGGCGGAATTATATCACTCTTGAGACTCCAGAAGATCTGATTATGTGGGAGTAGTTTTGAATTAAGTCGGAGGATAGGTTCCTTTATATGGTCCAAAATTCAATTATTTTTAAGAAATTTGCTGAGTTAAAGCAAGCTGAGAGGCCTATTGCTGGGTATTTGGTGGAATTTGAAGATTTGCCAAAGTATGGTCGTTCTTTTATTTATACTTTTTATTGAAAGAATACAAGTTTATTTCGGGATTGGATGAGTACTTGGAGAAAAGCTTGTAAGCCATGTTGAGGTTCCATTTGAGAAGTTGGTTGAGAAAACCCTGAGGAACAAAGTCTATTTCCGAAGAAAAGCGAAGTTGTGGTTAAGAGTACTAAGAAAGGAGATTCGAAGCTACATCAAGGTGGCATGAATAAGGAGAAGTGGAATGGAAAGCGAAAGCAACAACAACCAAAAAAGAATACTCAGGAGAAACCCAAGAGTGATGTTTCTTGTTATAATTGTCATGATAATGGTCATTATTCGAGAGATTGTAAGGTGGCTAAGGTTGAGAAGGATTGGGTCCTGGTTAGCTTCTTATATTCACTGAGAATCCATAGGTAGGGTTGTCATCTATTCCGGTCGCCAAAGAGTTTTTTGATGTCTTAGACGAGGTCAGAGGATTGTTGGCACAAAGGAAAAATGAGTTTCAAGTTGATATAGTATATTGAACCAGACCCATAATTAAGCCAAGAGAACAGTGAGAGTGGGAGGTGTTAGAGACTAAGATGTTGATAGTGATGGTTTTGATGACAACAACCTTGTTTCAATTATTATTATTATTAAATATATACTAACAGTATTTTCTGGAATATATGTGTATATATGTATATACATGAAATCTATGCAGGAAATGACTATTAAAGGCTCTACAGTTCAAAGAATCAAGATTTCAAAGTAGAAGAGTTCAAGTTTCAAGACTCATGAGTATTAAGATTTCAAGAGTTCAAGAAATATAGAGTAATCATGTCTAGATATATTGTTAAAACTCTGGCTAGCACTAAATGTTGATTTCAAACTTAATTCTAGTTTCAAATTCTTTTTCAAATGATTTCAAAGTTACTTCCTTATTTTTAAATCTATTTTTCAAATTATTTCAAAATTACTTCCTTATTTTTGTACACATCTTTAGTTTTTAGAAATATTTTAACTCCTGATATTAATTTTAACTCCTTTTTTAAATTTATACTTAATATATTTTAATTCCTAATTTAAATAAGTTTTACTTATAAATTTATTACTAATTTTATTATAGTTACTTGTGTTTTCAATTTCCTTATTGATATTAAGTTTTAATACATTTCATAGTTACTTTTTAATCATTTTAAAGTCATTTTAATATAAGTTTTTAAATATATTTTACCAGGTATACTTTACTTTAATTTATAAGAAATTAGTTTGTTTTAACTCTGGTATTTCCTGTAACGTCCCGGATTTTTCGGTCATTTAAATTTGAATATTTTAATTTGTTTTAAATATTATATTGGAATTATATATAGGATTTATTAATATAACAAAGTTTGAACATATAATTTATATATATATAATTATAATAAAAAATGAACTCGAATCGAACCAGCGGTTCGTGATATTGAATTTTGAACTTTTATTGAATATACATGATCCGATATAAGTCGGATTTCTGCGAAATAACAAATGTTTGAATCTAATTGATAATAATTTTCTAATAAAAGAGAAAATTGAGATTTCAGCTTGTAGAATGTAAGTTATGTCCAATTAAAATTTCCAAATAGTCGCTATGGAATTCGTTAATAAATGATAACATCTATTTAATAAATATAAAGATTTTTATATAGAACTGGATATCATTTTAACCCGAATTTCTGAATATTGAATTTTAAAACATGTATTGATTGAGTCTGAAGCTGTATGAGATCCCATTTGAATATATATATATATATATGATGGTATTAATTTATTATCGTTAAATTCAACTGTTTATGAATTAAATATTATTTTACCAGTATTATATAAGTTCTAAAAATAACAATTTTTCAAACGATCTCCGTTTTTGATGAAACAAGTTTTATTGGAATACGTATAATTAATTATTGTTACATTTTCGGTATGGAGCCCAACGGAGTTGTTTTATCTGTGGAAGAAAAATATGAACCGATGAATATATTGAGATTTAAATAATATCATTTTTGCAAACAGAGTCTGTTCTCAATGAAATAAATTTCATTGGGATCGGATCACCAGGAAGTAAAAGTGCGTCCATTTTCATTGCATTCTAAGTTCGTATATGTTGGTACAAATATTAAACGCTCAACGTAGAAAGTGGTAATTAACGGTAGAATGACCGAATAAAACCAACATATATATATATATATACACATATATATGTATATATAATCAACTAAAACTTCGTTTCCAGTCGCACATTACTTGAGTACGAAGACTAGCCTACTATTGTTTTTAGCGTGTTGTGCGCGCACGTAACTAAAACCATGAACAATGTTGAATTATTAAAGACAAATCTTAACAACTCATGTTAAAAGCTTAGAAACAAATATCATAAACTTGTGAAAGCTTAGAAAAAATATACATTTGAATTTTACAAACTTCTAAGTTCAATTCAAAGTACACAACAAACACACGGCAAATTAATTTCAACATCTCAGCGCAAATGGTGTCTATTATCAATCATATCTACTGGTAAATGTAAAACAATAAAGTTAAATGTGCTTCAAACCTCTTCCTAAATCAACAAATGCAATCGCTTTATTTATATTTACCTACTGGCATAACGTTTCCATGTGCATGTTTCTACGTTCTCCAGTATAATTAAAGGCATTCAACCAAATTATTCCATCCCCTTTTTGCCTTCTTTTCTCCCATAATACAAGTGATAGAAACATATAAACCACATAATAACCATTAATGTTTGGTGGTACACCGATATCCTTAAAGTCACCAAACGCTCAGTATGGACTCTTGTGTTACATTTAAAATTTTCATTGCAACTGAACAAAATGTTTATAATGTTGGCACGTACGAATTTACGAAAGAAAACTCAGTACTTGTCCACCTTAAATATAATATATATAGCCAGTAGCCCACCTAAAAATGTCACTTACCTAGTCAATGACAGCCTATTAGAAAAAATTACACATCGACAAAATAATACTGACCCAGCTTTCCCAAACTTGATTTCAGTTGACAAAATTTCCTTTCAGCCAACTAAGTCGACTTAAACATCCAGCACATACAAATGTCCCCTAACAAATAGAGCTGCAGACCTATTGTATTTTCATTTCAGTTGACACCTACCCTGTACGTGAAGAAAAGACCTCATTCTTACTTCTTCGCTTTACTTCTTCTATAAATATGAGTTGTTCTCATTTACTTCTGCCGAAATTTAAACCCAGTGCCTTGTTTCTACTCTCCCAACCAAAAACAAAACAAAATATACAAGAAACCAGTTTTAACGAAGAAGCATAAGGTGATATCGGCATGACAAAAAACAGTAAAAAGGGATCGAGCCTTCTTTCGCATGAACAGTGAGGAAGAATATTTTCAAGTGGTGAAGTTTCCAAGAGATATACGGTTGAACAACGGGCACGGAGGTCAGCGGTGAGACCAGTGGGAAAGTGATGCTCGCTTCTATGCAGCCGTGGGGACAGCGACAACATGGGGAACAAATTGGGTGCCATGGTTATGACATGGAGAACATTATGACTGGAAAGGAAAATAGGCGGGTGCATGAAGCTGAAGCTTGTGAGCAACCATGTATGGTTTTCATGGGTCTTAAGCTGGTGGGTAAGTCCTTAGATTCCGGCGAAGTTAAGATTGCTGGAGGCCGTTAAGGGATGGGCACTGGGTTCTGGGGGCGAGGCAAGGTGGACACTGGAGTCGGGTGTCTCTCTGACATGATGGACATTGGACTTGGGTAGAAGAATGGATACCATAGGGTGGACGTGGGAATTGCCTATGACGTGGGGATTTGAAGAAGTATGACCCGGTGGGTGTATGCCGGGGTGTGTTGAGTGGGTTCTTGTTACTTGCGGGGAGAGGAACAAAGCATGGTAGAACATGAGGAAAACATACATTCATGTGAAGAAGAAATGAATTAAAGGTGCCTAATCTCCTTTAATGTGTGCTTAATTACTTATTTGAATATGCTATAATCAAGAATTAACCGTGCCTAATCAACAATTGAAGTGCCTAATTAATGTTTAACGCGAGCAGGTAAAAGGAGGAGGTAAACATACATAACAAGCTAAGTTTGTATAATGACAAATCACTAACTTAAGTACCTAATTAAGGCTCACATAGCCTAATTAAATGATTGACCTGAATATGGAACGCATGCAGTAGGTGAGCGAGCTAATTAGAGCATGCGTAACTGAGTGTTTTAAAGTGCCTAATTATATTCTAAAAATGCCTAATGGTAGTTTATTGAGCCAAAACAAGAAGTTAATGTGGTGAGCTAACATGGCTGATTATAAACAAAAAGGCGTAGTTAACGCTATATACAAGCAGTGGTCTGTGTGCCTAATTATCATAAAACTTGCCTAACCCTTTTATATACATGCCTAATTAACGTGGCAGCATATACATACAAAGTAAATTATAACGTGCCCGTATCTCGGGCAGATCAGTGGCACTGGAACCGTATCGGAAAGCATGATATTTCGGAGCTGGTTTGATCGCAAATGGAAGCAGCTGAGGTTTTGATTGAATCAAACGTATGTTTAATTTAATCGAACCATTTTAACGTCAGATGGAAACTACAATGTGAGTTCAACTCACTCAGTTCATCCCATTTATATTTTATATAAGCCACGTTTTATATTGTGTGCAATGATTGCTAATGATTGATGGTTTGATGATTGTTTTGCATGAATGTTGAATATTTTTAATATTCATTGATTTAATTAAAAGTTTGTTTAATTTAATCGAATTAAATTGTTATTTTAACGATTATATTCCAAATGAGGTAAGTTACCTTGTTGAGTACGTTTATAATAATATAAACATATAATTGGATACTGGAATGGATGATATTGATTGATTGTTGAATGTTATTAGTTAACTGTTTATTTCCGTTTCATGTGATAATATATTGCAGTATTGAATATGAGATAACCAATTGTGACGCAGGGAAGGACAATTTGGAGGAATCAAACCGGATTCCTTACTACTATTGATAATGTTTATCAATGTGATTATATTTTGTTATTAAATGTGCAATAAACTGATATATCTTGGTTTGGTACTTTGGTAAACATTTGCCTCTTAGTACCATCGACAAAAATAAAGATTTTTGAAATTGACATTAAATCGATTCAGAATGTTTTGATATTCTGTTCATATATGAATTTGAAATATGATTTTGTTTGGGCACAAAAATTAATTATTTTTTGATCATTTAAACTATAAGTAAACAATAACCTGAATAGAGTTTATTTAAATGAATTATATTATTTGTAAAGATTAACTGGAAATGGATAACGAATTAATCATGCCTTGAGTTGACTATGTCAACCATTTTTAACTAGAATCAATTATCTATTGAATCGTTAATTATCCTTAAAGTCAATTATTATTTAGACTTCTTTTAAAGGAGAATTTACTATTTTAATAATAGTAAATAATAAAGTAAACAAACTGAATTTCTAATAATATTGGAATTTTATCATTTCTTAATAATTAAAATGAGGATCTTGGAATATAATCCTTTTGAATGGAGGTGTATGATGTCGTAAGGCCGTATGAGTGATGAAATAAAATGTTAAGGATTTAAAAAGACTAAAATGGATTCTTGGTAAGTAATCATGTTGGTCGAATTTGTATAAAATCCAAACCAGGCAAATATATAGCCAGGTTATAAATGAATAAATGTTGTAACTGATTTCAAGAGTTCAAGTGAAATTTGCTACATGGGAAAAATCTAAAATGAGCTGATAGGAGAATATTCTGAAGTTCGGAATCTTTATCAAATAAGAGATTTTTCAAAAAGAATTATATGTTAGAGTGACTTTGTCGAGTTACATGAAAGTAGTAATTACTTTCTATCTTTACAAAATTTAATTATTTATTTGAGAAATTTTTTATTTATTTAGATTAACGAATAAAGGTGTGTTCCCATGATAGATATTTTGAAAATACGGATTATACGTTATTATTATAATTAATGTTATTTCATTAAAGAAGTAGATTCTTTTACTGAATCCAAGGCTTACGAGAGTGAATAGTGTTGATATTCGAAGTGGCGAATTCTGTCTATTTCGAAGTTGATAATGTTGTTCAGTTAAGGTCTGAGAGGTAAATATACCCCAACTTGATTGACTTCACTATTAATTAAGAGATGGTCAGGTTCGATAGCAAGGGTTGGGTAAATGAAGTGAGTTAATGGGCATTAATGGTTTTAAAGACCGTGTTTTTAAATTTAATATTAAAACAGAAATGGAAATGCTTTCCCGAATGTGGAGAGATTAAATATTCTAAAAGCTTAATTAACCAATGGTTAACCAAGGAGGCCAAATGATGCTAGGTAGTGAATCCGTGAATTCATTTTCTTTTTATGGATGAATGGTTGTTTTATTTTGATAGTTAAATAGCCGACTATCAAAATCTGTCTAACGATTGTTTGGTACGGAAAGACCGGGATTGAATTTATATTCGAAAACCATTCCGACCAGCAAACACGTAACGTTGAAGATAGAAGAAGGAGAAATTCAAGACCATGGATCTTCATAAGCGGAAGGATTATATAACGACACGAATTTCCATACCTTTGAGTCGACTAGTAACACCACACGTCCAACCCAAATTGCACAGAAATATGAATCATTATTAGAAAGAAGTTAAAGGATGAGAAATAGAAAGAAATATTAGAATAGAAGAAAACGAAGATCACAAACTCACAACGGAACGAATAAAATATGTTAGGTATCATAAACTTAGAAATACAATTCAGTAACTTTATATACATACCATCATCAGAGCACAATAGCTATTACTGGAACAGTTATGTACACCTGTTTCCAGATACAACACAGTACACAGCGGAAACATATGATAGTCTATAGCTAACTGGTGAAGCCTCCTGCTTTCAACCCTTCCAAGTGAAACTGAAAAATCCCGACTACTTGACAGCCCGTACAAATTTGGGCACCCAAGAGTTTAGGGAAAATAAAACAAAATAAACTCTGGGTCTGTCATGGGACTGGTGTGAGTAAACTCTAACCATTGGTTTAACTTTTAAAATCCTTTCAAAAGAAAAGATAATCGTAAGACCGATCCACACATAAACACGGATGGTTTTACCTTACGATAACCCAAAACATTTTGATATCAAAATCTGGTGATATTATAATAGTGTCTAAATCAAATAAATAGAATCTAGCGGAACGTTTGCATCTCACGCTCCATATATAGTATAAAATCAAAAACCGCAGGGCACTAATTGGAGATTGGATTTCCAACATGACAAGTTATGGAACCACCTTCCAATAGTGTATCTCTAGAGGCGAATACACTGGGTTCAACAAGAACGTCTTGCAACTCGGCCCACAGATGACCGACCACTCATTTCGCTTGAGTGTATCGAATGTATATCACCAACGGTTGGGATCAACAACCGTTTCCTGAAAGGGACAACATCGATAGATAAAAGAAGCAAATGGGATTTCTCTAGATAGGTGATTATACATTCTAATGGGAGCGACCCACCTAACCATGCTGCCTGCCCGATTTTTGTCAATTCCCAGTTGTGAGGCTTGAGGTTTGAATTATCTTCCAGAACATCTGGCCACCATTCACTTTGAATGCTACATCGCCAGATCCCTTGGAAATCACTAATTGATTCCCACAAAAATACTCAGATTTTTAGGCTAAAGAAGTTCCCCTTCTCTTCCACCAACTTCGTACGTTTGAAGGAATCAACGTACGTAATCCCTTTGGAAATACTCTGTCAAACACTCGTCCCTACAAGTTGTCCTGGGTCTGGACAAACCGAAGGCACCGTTCTATTAATCCATCTTGGGAAATTTCTACCTAGGGTTAACAGAAAATCCCTTGCATTTTACTCCGTCTTCAATTATCTTCAGCATAAGTTGATTCATAACGCTTATACCAATACAGAGTGGTTTTCAGATATTACATCTGATCCCGGTCTTTTCATACTGATAACAGAGGTATAAAATAAATCAAAACTTTGATGGTCGATGATTTAACTATCAAAGAAACATCCATACAACCAACGATCCTATTTCCAATTGGAAATCGTACCGATCAAGCATCAAACAACACTAGACCCCTTTAAATCAATTCTTTATTTTATTATCATTTACAACTACCATTTCCCATCTTTCGCATCCTTTTGAAGCTTGATTTCCCCTCTCGATTCTTTGAAAAACATTTCCAATATTATAATTTCTCTATTCGAGAAAATATCCCTTATTCCAATAAGAAAACATTTCTATATATATTGATGAAATCCTTATTTTCTATATTCAGAAAATATACTTTATTAATATCCAAAAATATTTCCATATTCCGTTTCTTAATTCCTGGTTAACCAATTCATTTCATTTCATTTTCTATGCGTATAAAATATCTCTCATTTTATTTGAGAAAACATTTCAAAATCCTTTAAATTAACGCGATATTATAAAACATTATTATTATAACTCAAACCATTTATCATTTATTAACTAACCATATTGCTAACCAATCTTTACTATCGAATCTTAACTATTTCTCCATCAATCATGAAGTAAATCAAGTTGGGGTATAATTACCTCTCAGACCTTAACTGAACAACATTCTCAACTTTGAAATAGCCAAAGCTCACAGCTTCAAACAAAACATTGCTTACGCGACTTTCAGATTCAATCTAAAACACACTTCTTTTACGGAAAAAACATTGATTATAACGGTAGCGTTATAATCACTGTTTCCAAATATTTGATTTATAAAACATTACTTTTAACAACAGTGTTACCATCACTGTCTAGAATTATAAAACAATTATAACAACAGCATTAAGATCGCTGTTTAGATGTACAAAACATTTATTATACGGCAGCGTTAAAATCGTTGTTTTGAATAAAGTACCGTGTGCGACGCACACGCTTCCGTTGTTCATTTTTAAAAGATAGTCAAAATGTCTGAATTTAAACAATGCGGACGTATACCATTCTGCTTGTCGAAACCCACAAGATAAAGGTTATATGAGGATAAAAATCCGCTCTCCACCCTTTTTACAACAAAACCTCTTTCCTTGGATTTTATTTCAAAAATCCATTTATCAATGTTTAACACAAAACTACCATATGTGTTTTCCTTTAAACCATCATTCACTTAAATCGTGAATATATTTCTTTTTACATAATCTAATCCATTTGATTTACCATATCAGATCCAAATTCCATTTTATAACTTTTATCACCATTGTTTATAGAAAATCTCATTATTACTTTTAAATATTTAAAATCTTGTTTATAATTTCTTTTATAATTTTCTAAGTTTGAATCTCATTTCAAATATTGGTTTCACACCAGATTTCCACTTTTCCATAAAATTTAGAATTTGAATTTATATTTCAATTTATCCAACGATAAATAATTCATTTTATTTATAAACTCCTTTAAAATCAACTTCTTGTTTTAATAAAACAAGTCTCTACTTTTTAACCCCATTCGAAATTACACTTCCATTTTTTTTGGAAAAATATATTTCCTTTTTAAATCTCAAATTTCATTTTTTATTCAAAAATATCTTACGGTATTTAAATACCATAATTCTAGGACCAGTGATATTTAAACACAACAAAATCGATCACAATTATATATCACAACATATGTCATAATTAATGCAAACACAATAATATAAATGTTGAGGAATCCAGTTGGATCCCTCCAACCTGTTTCCCTGCATCCACAGATGTTAATCAACATCAATGATATTATTTCACATCAATATGAAATATCAGAACTAATAATTGATCAACGATGTAATTATATCAACCATTTCAACCAATTTTGTCAATCATTCATCCAAACAACCATCACACGGTATAAAATTACTGTAAATAAATTTTAAACTTTTTTATATAAAAATATAAACAAGTCAGAGTTAATGAGTTTACTCACTTTGGTTTGCAGTCAACGAATCTGCATTGATTTCGTTTATAATCAAATGAGCATCTGATTTTATTTCATAATTCCAGCAGCTCTGTTTATAGCCATATCAGTTTCTCCAATGTAGATTTCATTGTAATGTCCCAAGGGATACGATCGCCTCTGATTCTATTAACATACGACATAATTATAAGTATTAAAAGTTATTATTTAACTTAACATTATTATCTTTAAATTTATAATCAACTAACTTTAAATTATTTTCCTTAATTACCCCGAGCAAATAATTAGCTGCGTATACCTTCTTCCTCACGAACTATTTTCCGAAACCCCACTGCTCATTTATTTCTTCATTACCATGCTTCAACTCTAATGGATCTTCAACCTCCTTAGTATGTCAAACCCATCACCATAAATGAACTCAACATGTCCCCCTTCAAACCATTTTGACCTCACCATCGGACTGTTCCGAAAACCAACTCTACGTATAAATTCCTTCTCTTAAATGTTTAAACACAGTGATCTACGCCATCACTGCTCACACAACATTCAACCCCATACTTCAAACTAGTCATCACCGAAAAAAATGTCCTTCCTGTAGCCATTTAAACCAATGATAGCATGTTCTTGAGACTAAGCAGCGCTATCTTTCAAAAAACCCACATACCACAAAAACAAACCAAAGGATAAAACTCATGTTATCATAATTATCAGCAGTATAACCCTCTAATCATCCACTCTCTTCTTTAGCTCCGTAAAACTCCCCATCAATGACATCGCGAGCCCCTTCCTTCACAAACGTAACTTCATAATCCTTCATCCCTCATCACAACAAACCCGGGAAAAATCCTTCCACTTCACCCTTCCCCACCTTCCTACGTCCCCTATAACCTGAACCCGTCATTTACAGAACCACCCCAAGCAACAACGACCACCCCCTGACCAATGGTTACCCCTTCCGACTCCATGACCCTGTTCGGCGCCTCAGCTTACCAATATCTTTGAATAACTAGAAGCCCCTCATCACCAAAAATTGGCGAACTCTGACCCCCTTATCTGACCGCACCACCGCCAAATAGTCGGCCTCGACCTCCTCTTCCTTCCTTCTTCAGGTCCCGTCGACCATCGATGTACCAATTAGCCAAAGTTCTAATCCCTTGTCCTGGATAAACCGCGTTGACCGATTTCGAGCTATCAAAAATGTGCTGGAACCCAATATAGAACATAACATGGTGGAGCTGAGGATGAGAAGTGCGATGGATCGAAAATGGACAGACTTTGTTTTGTAAAAGATTTGATCGAATTTTGGGGCTTTAGGGATTGGAATGAAAAGCTGTGTTTATATAAAATGTTAATTATCCTTTTGAGAGTAAGATGGACGACAGTATTTAAAAAAAGAATAAGTTTGGGTCTCACGGCATCTGATGGATTGTGCAGCACACAATGTAGTGGCGTGAGGGGCACAATATCCATTTTCTTGCCAGGCATGAGTTCAGTGGTTTGGACGGCAAGTTATATAATTTCCTTTGTTAACTTATACTGTTAAGACTGAACCATTCTTGATTCAAAAGAGGCTAGCGTATTAAATCATTTGGCTTTACACATTGTTGACGTGCCATTTTCCCCATACAGAAGAAGACAAAAGGGAATAGGTGATATTTTGTTGATGCTCATATAAATGATGTAACTTTCCTTTAATGTAAAATATTTATGTATATTTAGGTACAGGTTGATTGTTATGTTGGGTACATAAGATTTTCTACAGACAGAAATAAGAGTACAGTCGTGTCCAGCGAGGTATCACGATTCCAATAATATAATAGTATCGGTAGTTTAACTTATATTATGAAACCCCAAAATATTGATATAGGGTGCAAAATACTTTAAATAAAAAGTAGCTTATTCTCCAAAATAAAAGTTGCAATAAAATTCTAAAAATTAAATTATAACTACGTCTCAAAGATCTTGTCCAATTTCGAAACCGATATTTAATTATATTAAATAATCCGCTACGGTCCATAAACGATCCCACAACGACTATTTGAAAATTTGATTTGGATATAACTCCCCATCTATAATGCGAAATCTCTATTTTTCACTTCCATTAGAAAGATACAATCAAATAGATCCGAACGTTTTTTGTTTCCAAGAAATCTGACTTATTTTGGATCCTGTATACTCAGTTGAAGTTTAAATCATAAATTACGAACTACCGCGACTATTTCGAGCTCGATTTAAATTATATTATAAATTATACGTTTAAATATCGTTTAATTAAATAAATTCCTTATAGATATCGTTTTATAATCCAAATATAATATTTGAAATAAATTTAAATATTCATAATTAAATGGCAAAAATCCGGGTCGTTACATTCCTTCCCCCTTAAAATAATTTCGTCCTCGAAATTGCTAAGTAGTAAAAAATGCTATAACTCTAACTCCTCATAACATACTTAGTTGAAATCTTATATTCCATGTCTTCCTAACCCAGTTCTTATATTCCATATCTTCATAACCTAGTTCTTACCCGACCTTAAAATTTTCATACCAATACTCGCCCATTCATAATTCCTTCCAAATGATATGTCCCCCATATTTTGGACAGTCCATTATCACTTTCTTGTCTTCAATCCATATGCTCTTCTGCATATCCACAACTATTCTAATTGATTTTAAATCCATTTATCAATTTCATTATTCCACTTGAAATTTTATTAACCAATTATGGTTTTCTTATTTCAATTACAATTAACAACTTGATTTTAAATTATCAAAAATTTCTTGAAAATTTTCTAACTCTTTAAATTTTAGGAAATTTCGCCAGCATTTCCTTTGCACGGCTCAATCGGTACAACCACAACTCGCCTTTCTAGGCCTTCTTCAATCCAAAAGAAAATTAAAAAGCCAAGTGGCATGCCCCATAGGCTCATAAAACCATCAAACCCAAGTAATATTGTAAACATGTACCTTTTTATCGGGCATAAATTCTATCTCTTTAATTTTCTTCCATATAATATCTGCTCAACATATGTATATATTTCCAATCGGTTCCAAATCAATTCAACCTTTGCTCTTTAACTTTTCTAATCAACTTTCTAATTAGTTCACTTATATTCCTTAATCCAAACTGAGTTCTATTTCCAAAAATTAACCCTCTTATTCTGCTTGAGTTCAATTCCATCATAGTTTAATTCCAAACAACAACATCCAATATATATTCAACTTGTTTGATTTTATTCTGGATTATCTCCAATCCAGTCCAATTTTATTTAACTTAAGTTAAATTTCAATTCATTCGATACATTTTTACCATTTCAATCTATTCAACTTATACAAGTTAAATTTTAATTTCAGAATTCAAATTTCCGGGTTTTATTTAAAATTAGTTTGAAATCATATATATTTATACACATATTTATAATCAACTCAATTCAAAACATTTGAATTTCTAAAACATCTTGTCCTTTTCAAACAGATTTTTAATTTCCAAATTACTATGGTAGTAATCTGTCACTCAGAAACTTGAAAATGAATACTGATAATGTCGCGATCCATTATCAGAATTATTTTATCGCCATTGAAGTGATTTCAGTGCTTAATCCCTTTAAAAATCCATTTAGACTATTCTTACTAAAAATTATTTAAAATATTATTATATTACTTCAAAATATTTTAGAAAATATTTTCTAAACATCCGGAATTTAAATTCCAATTCTAGTTTTAACTTAATCTTAGTTTATCTCATTTGTTTACATTATTTGTATACAAATTGTGTAACAACCCGTGTTTTTATAACGTGTAATAACCATAAATCAAGGCAGAATTAATTTTTAAAATAAGAATTAGGGGAAACGGGTTGCGCCATTGCGTTCGTCTCGAAATTTTGCTTGGAAACGAGTCCGAGTTTTCGAAAATCGGAGTCCGTATGACCAAGTTATGACCATTCGAAGTTTTCAGAAGTTTTCAAGTTCAAAAACAGTTCAATTCGAATTCAAAATTCGAATTTCAAACCTCATAATGGACTGGGCGGGAAATTTCCCGCCCAGGACCAGGTCGACCTGGGGGTCAACTATGTAGTCGAACTACCCAGGATCAGGTCGACCATAGTGTCGACCTAGGGGTCGACCTGGTGCCCGAGCCCATTTCTGAAGCTGGATTCACTCTGATGTATTTGGCCTCGTTCCTGTCCACATTTGTTGACCTGACCCTATAAATACAGCCCCTAACACCAGTCCCTCTACACAAAATTCTTTCTGACCTTATGCTGCTCTGATTCTGATTGAAAAGTTTGAGAGAAGGACTGCTTCTTCTACGTTGAGACTGCGTTAAGGAAATTGCTGATTTGGGGACTTCTATTAGGACTTGACTAAGCATATTCAACATCAACTCTCTTTTTCTAATTCTCGAACCACGATCAGTAAGCCCCAGTTATTTTCAGATTTAAACTCTAAATGTATTATGAATATGATGTAAATTGAAATTGGACCTATGTATGATGACTATTTACATTCATCCTCGTTCATCTTGGATCTTGACTCTTGAATATTACTATGACATTGATTTGGGGCCTATTCATGTTGTAAATCAAAAGAAACCCCTCTTATTATCATGTTGAATCTGTTATTAGTCACATGTTTATGACTATCAGCTTATGACAGTCGTTACCATGACTATACTATCACCTTATGGCAGTTGTATCATGACTATACTATCACCTTATGACAGTCGTTACCATGACTATACTATCACCTTATGACAACTGTTATTTTGACTAGTATCTTATCTTGCCAGATTTGGAATCTTTATGTTTGAGGCCAATATTTCGTATGCCAGTAATGTCTTAATCTTTTAATTCAAGTCATATCATGCTATGCTAGTAATCACTTTTGCCACATTATACTCATTCCTTTTTATGTTATTCCCTATTAGATTCATTTGTATCGATTCGAACTTACGTGCGATGGGAATACGATTTGGGTAGACTAGGTAAAACATAAATTAGCTTTAAACTTGAACATGAATGTTGTTATGACTTGAACCTGAATATGGACATGAACTTGACACGATTTGACATGAAACATGACTTGAAAACTTGACATGAATCTAGACATGAAAACTTGAACGTGGGCATGACAACTAGATAACTTGAAAATGGCCAACTCGAGGTTGGGTTGAGTTTGCAGTGTAAATCTGCCCGGAACCGCCCGGCAAATCTAGTGGCTGCAAACAATAGGATCCAATGTGGGTAGTTGGTCATATTGCACGTAAAAACCCGAGGTTAGACTATGTTGTGGTGTAAATCTGCCCGGAACCGCCCGGCAAATCCAGTAACCACAACAGTTAGTCTAATGTGAGAGGTTGGCGTGCACTAATGAATTAATGCCACATGATAGGGTTAAGTCATGAACCACTTGAATATACTTAACCAACTTGACACGATGACTTGATAGGGTTAAGTCATGAACTGCTTGAACACACTTAACCAACTTGATACACGATCTGGATAGGGTTAAGTCACGACTTTGAATGACAACACTTAACCCATTAGAAACCCTAGTTACGCGGTCCTTTTCAGCAGTAACCCACTTAGATGTATCACGATACCCTGGGACTAGGCAGGGTGGGGCACGATTACTGGGCTGATTGTAAGCGACCAGAACGACGGCTGAGTAGGTGCGCCATTGTAGGTTCAGGCGGGCTATGGTCGTGCATGTAGTCCGGAGTTGAAAAAGCAGGCATTGGGCACCCGTAGTTTTACACTGTGCGTGCTTGATTCGTGTCGGTGGTTGGCACCCTAGGACTTGATACACCCTATGGTGGACCTAGCACAGGTAACTACATTTCAGGATAGGGCCGTATGACACAGACACATGACGAGCTAGGACATGTAGGGAGCCGATCGATTAGTAGATCGTACCGTAGGACCCCGTAATGGGTCACTTCATGACACTGGGCTAAGGGATCATTTCATGATTAATACTCAACATGGGTTAGAACACTAGTACAGATGGTGCAGCGAACCTTGAATATGCGATGCCAGACTTGACTTATCTTGTTATCTTAATTATCCTACTAGTTTTGTTATCATCCTTATGTTTAATTCCAGTTTTCACATATCATGTTACCTTTACTAGTTTTCATACTGAAAGTCACTAGGGCTTACCAGTCTTTATGACTGACCCTTTTTCTTTCGTTTCTTCCCCCCAGGTTCTCAGGGAGGAAACACTAGCTCTTAGCTTGGATTTAGCTTGCTTTCTGACAGCTCATGTACGGTTTGGTCTTGGGCTATGCTATGGCTGCTTCTGCTATTTATGGGGAATAATTTACCTTTGTTTTAAGTTTATGCTTCTTTATTATGAACTTGACGTAAAGGAATAATTTGTATCTTGGATATATGAGTTTTGACTCTTTTCAGGAAAATAATAAAAAGTTGGTTTTTAATTTCTACCGCTGCTTTATTTATGTTCTGCCTTGTGATATCTCTGTGCATGTTTACCTAGATAATACTCCACCAAAACTAGTGCATTTCCTTTGTGAGTGACTCTAGCGGAGTATCAGAGCAGAAGGTTACCAGGCTGGGCAAAAGTTTTAAAAACCTTCCGAAACTGTTTTTAAACCATTTATAAAGAAGCATTTTTCAAGAAAAGTTTTATGTTTAAAAAGGTTATTCCCCAAGAAGCAATTAGCACTTCCCTTTGTTTCGTCGTTTGAATCTTTTCTTTTCATTTTTTAGCATGGCCGATCTTAACCTTCCTGAGGGAATACCCATGCCTGGATGGTTCTGAAGGTACTTAGAAGCCAGGGCCAACGACGCGGGCACGGCTGACATCCCTCCTCCTCCTCCCCCAGTAGCCGCGGTTCCTCCTCCTCCTGGTACCGCCTTTGCCAAAATATGCAAAGACTTTAAAGTAATGGGCGGCAAGAACTTCGTTGGAACTGAAACCTTTGTTGAGGCACGAAACTGGCTAAAGGAAACAGAAGACTTGTTCATTATCTTTGTTATGGAGGACCATAGGAAAGTTCAGTTGGCAGCATGGTTGTTGAAAGAGGAAGCTGCATTTTGGTGGGAAGTCACCAAAGCTACCAGGCCAGTTGAGACTTGGGCTTAAATTCTTATCGTCCGCAGAGGAGAACCTTCAGATGGAGAGGTTCCTAGCGCTCAAGCAAGGGGATATGTCTGTGAGGGAATACGTGAATAAGTTTAATCAGCTTGCTCGGTTCGGTTTGGATTTGGTCAACACAGCCCAGAAAAAGGCTGTACGCTTTGCTCAAGGATTGAACGAGCCACTACACAGCTTGGCCCTAACTCATATACCCATGGGGGCGACCTTTGAAAGCTTGGTGGATATGGCTCTACTTCATGAGGAAGACAAGAATAGCAAGAAGGAGGTTAAGCCTAACGAGACTTAGAATAAGAAAGCTGACTTCAAGAAGGGGAACAACAAGAATAATAAGAATAACAAGAGCAACAACAAACCACGTGAGACGAGGAAGTGCAACTTCTGTGGTATTACTGGACACCTAGCTAAAGACTGTAGAAAGAAGAAGAGGAAGTTGGGTGAATGCTTTCATTGTGGAGATACTGGACACATCAACAAGGATTGCCCTAAGAAGCAAGGGCAGGGGCAAGGGCAGACCCAGCGAGCAAGACCTTCTGGAGGGCAGTTGCGTGCTCTCAACACCACTCCAGCTCCTGACCGAGGTAGTAATATTTCCGTAGAAAGCCTTGTTTACATTTCTGACTTTCCTGTTCGAACCTTATTTGACTCTGGCGCATCGCATACTTTTATTTCTTCTGATATTGTTGAAAATCTGCACCTAAGTACTAGTCTGGTTGAGGATCCCGTTATAGTTTCAAATCCAATTGGGGGCTCCGCCCATTTATCTATGATGTGTGTGGATTTGAGGATCTCTATCTTAAGCGTAGAATTCATGTGTAATGCTTATGTTCTCGGATTCATGGGATACAGTTTGATCCTAGGGATGGATTGGCTGTCCAATTATGGAGCCATTCTTGATTGTGAACGAAGGGTGGTGAGGCTCATGACTCGCCTTGGCAATACCCTTGAAATTTCTTGTAACCCGAAGGATCCGATCATGTTGTGTTATCTTGAATCCCTTGACTCGTCCGACGATAATTTGCAATCTGTAAGAGTGGTCCGAGAATATCCAGATGTCTTTGATGAAGTGAGGGGATTACCTCCTAAACGCGAGATAGAGTTCTGAATTTATCTTGTTGATAATGCCAAGCCAGTTTCATTGCCCGTTAGGCACATGGCCCCGCGAGAAAGAAGAGAGCTCAGTAAACAAATTAACGAGTTGCTTGAGAAAAATTTCATAAGACGAAGCATTTCTGAATGGGGTGCTCCGGTGGTATTCGCTACTAAGGCGGATGGATCGCTTCGTCTGTGCGTAGATTATCGTGAGTTAAACAAGCTGACAAAGAAGAATAGGCACCCACTACTAAGAATCGACGATTTGTTTTACCAGCTTGTGAGAGCATCTGTGTTCTCTCAACTCGACCTAGCCACAGGATTCCATCAGCTTATAGTGGCTGAGGATAGCATTGACAAAACTGCGTTTAGGACTCCAGATGGGTTCTTCGAATGGCACGTCATGCCGTTTGGGTTAACGAATGCACCCGCGTACTTTGTAGATTTGATGAGCAGGGTGTTTCGGGAGTTCCTTAACAAGTTTGTGGTAGTTTTCGTGGATGATATTTTGATCTTCTCAAAAGATGAAGAAGAGCATGCTAGACATCTCAAGGAAGTCATGGAAACGCTTAGAGCACACCAGTTAAAGGCTAAGTTCTCCAAATGCCATTTTTGGAGGAAGGAAGTTCGGTTCCTTGGACATGTAGTTTCTAAGCAAGGCATAGCCGTGGACCCTGCAAAGGTAGTTGCGGTACAAGACTGGAAAATTCCTAAGAATGCAACGGAGGTGAGGAGCTTTCTCGGTTTGGCGGGCTACTACAGGAAGTTCATTAAGGACTTCGCTAAGATTTCATCCCCTCTTACTAAGTTAACAAAGAAGAACCTAGCTTTTACATGGGACATAGAATGTGACGCTGCTTTTCAGAGACTTAAGAGAGCCCTCACCACAGCTCCATTTTTGGCATTACCCGATGGAGGTAAGATGTTTACGGTGTACACTGATGCATGCGGCACGGGGTTAGGCGCTGTCCTAATGTAAGAAGCAAGAGTAATATGCTACGGGGGCAGACAACTTAAAATTCATGAGAAAAACTATCCCACGCATGACTTGGAGTTGGCCGCGATTGTCTTTGCACTTAAAGCGTAGCGTCATTATCTTCTAGGGGAGAGGTTCGAGCTGTATACCGACCACAAATCGCATAAGTACCTCTTCTCACAGAAAGATTTAAATCTGAGACAACAGCGGTGGATGGAATTCTTGGCATCATATGACTTCGATATAGCTTATACCCCTGGCAAGGGTAATGTGGTGGCAGACGCGCTAAGTAGAAAAAGGTTGACTTGGAGCCCCTTGTTTGTTGAAATGAAAAGCCTTGAGTTTATAGCAACCTTTGATTTTACACCTGCTGTTGAGTCATTGGCTGCTACGTTAGCATCTCTTGAGCTAAAACCTACACTTCTAGTGTAATGACCCGCATTGGCAGAGGTATTACAATTAATTTATTTAATTATTTAAATAGTGAAATAGAGGATTTAATGGTCGTGGAATTAAATAATGGTGAATATTTAATTAAAATAATAATTTAAATAATATATTTAAATCTAAAATAATTAGAATTGGCTGAAATGACGATATGGTGTGAACCGGATCATCTGTGGTATTTAATTCAGCTTGGAATTGAATTTGAATAACGAATATATTCAATCGTCGACAGTTGAACGTATAGTTTATAATATAATTATAAACGAGCTCGAAATGGCGCTGTAGTTCGTAAATTGGCGATTCGAACTTCAACTGAATGTACAGGATTCGTTTTAAGCCGGATTTCTGTGAAACAAGAAATGTTGGGAGCTGGTGAAGTATATTTTTCTAATGGAAGAGAAAAATCGAAATTTCGTCGTGTAGATTGTGAGTTGTGTCCAAATCAAAATTTTAAATAGTCGCTATAAAATCGTTTATCAACCGTAACGGTTTATTTGATATAACTAGATACCGGTTTCGAATTTAGACAAGATTCTTTTGAGACGTAGTGATAATTTAATTTTTAGAATTTTATTGTAATTTTTAATTAATTAAATAAGCAACTTTTTATTTGGAGTATTTCGCACCCTGTAATCAACATTTTGGGGTTTCACAATATGAGTCAACCTACCAATATTATTATATGTTTGGGATCGTGGCGCTTTGCTGAATATAATGGTGTTTTTATTTCTGTCTATAGCAGTCCGTAAGAACGAATAAATTTTGTGTAATGGGGAATGCATACGTAATAAGCAGGCGGCTCATTTGAATGGTTTCCAACATCACACGAGGCCTTGCCCCTTCTTTCTGTGATAAAACTGAAGCCACGCACCCCTCTTTTGTCATCCACCACTCATAAGCAACCTACCCTATATATAAATACATTTGCAGCTCACTTCTTTCCTTCTTCTTACGAAAGGCAACAGCCGCCAGTTCTTTGTCTCTAGAAACAAATTCGTTCTCCTTAAATAAAAGAAAAGAGTCGTGAAGGGTGGAACAGCATCAAGGTGGCAAAGACGTGTTTCCTCACCGATTGTAAAAGCTGAAAGATGGAGTGACTTGATGAGGAGGATTGTGGACTTGAAGGTGAATGCACGCATGTAGGGGGAAAACAGGCCGTGAGTTATTTGTTAAGGAGAATGCGGTTGTGTTGGATTCGGAAAATGGGAGCAGCGTGAAGGAAGGTGACAACGTGGGCGGGTTGAGGTCTGTAACGTGAGGGGATTTAAGACGTTGGGAAGAGGGATACTTTTTGGTGATGATTCTTATTAAAGGAAATGTAAGAATAAAGGGGGATGAAGGCTTACAGGGATTGTGTAGTGCATGGCGGAAATATAAGTTGTGGATAGAAGCAAAGAAGGAGGAGAAACGAGAGTGTTTTCAAAGGAGAAGAGGGACGTGATATTTTCTTTGGTCTTCATGAAGCAACTAAGGCAGGCGTGAAACATCATGAAGCGCATGGAACATCATGAATAACTGTTCTGTTTGGAAGAAGGCACTGTGGCGTATGGGAGGGGGCCAGGTCTTGACTTGGTAGCTGGGTATAGCGCATGGAAGTAGTGGGATTGGATCTTGTTTTGATGCAAAGATAATGGGGTATGGTCATTTAAAAAGTGCGGAAATGGCTACAGAGTGGCATGAATATGCGGGAACCATGGGGTATTCACTGGAGACCGGGAGCAAATTATAGGAAGCGAGTCATGGTTCTGAAATATGGAAAGAAGGCGTACTGTAGTTGGCGGATGCGGGTATTTGTGGAGTTGGGCTGATCGTATAAAAGGTGAGGCCCAATGAATAAATATAAGTTTAATTAAATAAATATATAAACTTGTGTAACGTATAACGTTAGCATACGTGATCGAAATTCAGCAAAACAAGATCCGTTGGGATCGTATGGACGGGAGCAACACAATGGAACCGACTGGGAGTGAAATAAGGCTCGTTATAATTTATAGCAAAATAAATTGTCCGTCTGAATCAAGCGATGGTTATCATCATTAACGATGATCGTCCTATGTGAGTAAATCTCACCAACTCTGAACACTTTATATTTTCATGTTGTATTTTTAGAACTGTTAAATATTGGCTGATTGACTGTGTGTTGACTGTTTGATTGAACTGCTAGTCACTTAGTTAAATTTCTATATTGATTCTGTTTAACAGAATATATCATATGGAACTGAAAGTGATGTTATCTATATTGTTTAACATCTGTGATGCAGGGAAACAGGTTGGAGGAATCCGACTGGATTCCTCAACAGTTATTTTATCGTTTTTCATATATTGTGATATATGATGTGATATATAATCTGTTATCGATTATATGTGTTTGAACGATACTGATCATCGTGATTTGATATGTTGAATACCATAACATACCGAAATGTTGACAAGGGAATATTTTCAAAGTGATATTTGAAAATAAAATATTTATAAATGGTATATTTATAAATAAGAAATATTTATAAATTGGAATATTTATAAATAGGGGATATTTAGAAAAAGGGAAAAAACGTTATAAAAGGAAACTGTTATACGAAGGAAATCATTTGTAAAGTGAAGAACCGTTACTAAAAGTAAATCTTTATAAATGAATAGTTTAATATAATGTAAAAGGAGTTAATCAAATATAGTTTATTCGAATATAAAGTAAAAGTAGTTAATCGAATATAGTTTATTCGAATAGAGTAAAAGGAGTTAATCGAATATAGTTTATTCGAATAGAGTAAAAGGAGTTAATCGAATATATAGTTTATTCAAATAGAATTAAAAGATTTATCGAATATAGTTTATTCGATAGGAGTTAAGTGAATAGAGTTAGAGTTAAATCAAAAGAGTTAAGTGAATAGAATAAATTGAATAGAGTTATCGAATATACCTTATCGAAGGAAAGAATTATCGAATAGAAAAGATTTGAAAGAGAGTAACGTAAGGAAGTTTGTTAAAGAATTTGAAGGGTGAACTTTGTCTATTTCAAGGTTAGAAACGTTGTTCAGTTAAGGTCTGAGAGGTAGTTCTACCCGAACTCGATTGGCTTCGTTTTTAACTAAGGAATAGTTAAGGTTCGGCAGTAAAGGAAATGGTTTGAGTTGGCATAACGATGTTTGTTTAAACATCTGTCTAAGTCCAATGAAGAAGCTTTGGAAATGTTTTCCAAATAAGAAACCAGAAATGTTTTCTAATAAAGAAAACAAGAAATGGAAATGTTTTCCATTGTTAATAACGTATATTTTCCAAATTTAGAAAATAAGAAATATTGAATATAGGGACACAGGAGATAAGTAAATTAAGGAAATAAAGAGATAAATGTTGAATGATGTTTTGATCGATATAAATTTCCATTTGGAAATAATATCGTTGTTTGCACATCTGTTTTTCTTCGATAGTTAAATCACATACTATCGAAGTTTTGACCATTTTAACGTTGTTAATATGGAGAGACCGGTTGGATTATTATCCAAAGAACCACTCTGTATTGGCATAAGCGTTGCGAATCATATATGCCAAAGGAAATTGAAGACGAAGCTATGCAAGGGCTATCCTGTTTACAGAATAGTGCCTTCAGTTCATCCTGTTCCTGGATGACTTGTGTGGACGGATGTCTGACAGAGTATTTCCAGACGATCACGTATATTGATTTCTCCAACCGTACCAAGAGTGGAAGCGGAGAAGGAAACTTCTTTTAGCTAACACATAATGTATGGTTGAGGACGTCAAATCGGTGATTTGATGGATTTGACGATGTGACATTCAAAGTGAATCTGGTGTGATGATAAAGCGTAGCTTCTAGCCTCACATCCGGTAAATGACAGAAATCGGGCAGGCAGCATGGCTAAGTCGGTCGCACTGAAGTAGGGTGTATAATCACCTGATCTAGAGTTTCATGTACTTCTAAAAATATATTGTTGATGCTGTCCCATTCGGGAAACGGTTGCTGATCCCAACCGTTGGTGATATACATTCGATACAGTCAAGCGAAATGAGTGGTCGGTCATGTGTGGCCAGGTTGCAAGATGTTCTTGTTGAACCCAGTGTATTCCTCTCTAGAGGTACACGAGCGAAAGGTGGTTCCATACCTTGTCATAGTTGGAAATCCATTACCCAATACGTGCTTGCGGTTTTGATTGTATACTATATATGTAGAACGTGAGATGAAAGCGTTTCTGCTATATGATTATTATATTGTATTGATAGACATTATTATAATATCAAAAGGTTTTTGATATAAAGATAATTTGGATTCTCGTAAGGGAAAAACCCGTTCCGTTATACGGCGTGGTCTTATGAGATACTGTTTACCTGCTTGAACTGTTTTAAACTGTTTTACTCATACCGGTCCCATGACTGACCCGTAGTTTATTTTGTTGTTTTCCCTAAACTCTTGGGTGCCTAAATTTGTACGGGCAGTCAAGTAGTTGGGATTTACAGATGCAATTGAAGAGCTGGAGCAGGAGGCTACAGGATTTTATAGCTATATTTATTTCCGCTGTGTTTTAAGTGCTGTACTTTGATAATGATATGTATATTCAAGTACAGATTTGTATTACAAAGTTATGTTATGAAATATATTTATTCGTTCCGCTGTGAGATTCGTGTTACTCTGATATTGTGTTCTTCTTCTTCTTCTATTATAAGTTTCTATCTTATCTTTCCTCACCCTCTGTTTTCTTTCACTAATGACCGGTATTTTTCAACGTTTGGTTAGTCATCATCGTGTTTATGGCGATAACCAAAGTCGTCAAAATCCCGGGTCATTACAGTTGGTATCAGAGCTTAAGTTAAGTTTTACCTTGGCTCTGTGGCGTGACTCAGTAGAGATAGGGTTAGTAATACCCTAGATTGAGTTGAGTGTATATATACGAGTGAACGAATTTGTTATTGATATAAAAATTTGTTTTATATTGTGGAGATTTATTGGTTGGGTTGTTTATGGGTTCTGGTCGATCAGTTTGATCCACTGTATCGGTAGGAGTTTATAAACACTCGAATACGATGGGTCGGCACGATATGTTTTGAATAGAGGGTAAATTAAAATAAGTTACCCAAGGTATATCTTGATATAAAGAAGATATAAATATCAAGATTATAATATATTGGATATATTGGTTGTGATTATAATCGAGTAAGATTATAAGTAAAATAGTTATGTAAATAATCAATCAGAATTCATATAAGTGAAATACGTGAAATCAGATGAGTTGAATCTGAAATTTTAAACCAGAAATTGAGTTAAAACTCTGGAGAATTGGATAAGGGTTTGTAAATGGATTTGGACTGAAAGTAAGGAAAATTTAAGATCTTGGGAGATTTTTAAATTGTTTTACAAGCAGTGTGAATTATATTTTGAAATGAATTTCAAAGTGGAAATGTTTAGAAATGGTTTTATAGTATTGAACTCACTTCGATCGCTGGAAAATAGATTCTGATGATGACAGCTGCATCATCAGTATTCATTTTCGAGTTGTAAGTGACGAATTACTACCAGAGATACTGTTTTGAATTTGTTTTGGGAAAGACAAGTTGTGTTGAATTTTAACATGGGATTTACAATATAAAAATTGAATATAGAAATTCAAAGGGAGTTTGAATATATGAAATTCAATGGAATTGAAATAGAGTTTGAATATAGAAATTCAAATGGAATTTGAATGTAGAAATTCAAATGGAATTCAAATATAGGATTTGAATAAAGAGAATTCAAATAGAATTGAATATAGAATTTGAATAAAGAGAATTCAAATAGAAATTGAATATAGAAATTCCAAGGGAGTTTGAATATATGAAATTCAATGGAAGTGATATAGGATTTGAATATCGAAAGTGAAATGGAATTTGAATATAGAAATTCAAATGGAATATGAATATAGAATTCAAATGGAATTAAAATATAGAATTTGATATATAGAATTTGAATAGTAGAATTTGATATATAGATTTGAATAATAGAAGTGATATAAAATTTGAATAGAAATTGAATAGAATTAACTAAGTCGAAGAGGAATTAGTTAATCAAGTTTTGAACTCGAAGTTGAACTTTGAAAGGTGAATTGGATTTGTAAATGGATATTCGAAATCGAATATAGAACTTAAATTTGAAATTTGGATTCAAATTAGTTAATAAGCAAGTTAAAATATATTTGAACATGTCATGTTCAAATATAATAGTGAAATAGACTAAAGAGTTAATTAACAAATTAATTAACGAATTGAGTTAAAACGATCAGGTATAGTTAAAATAGATTGGGCAGGTATAAATATCTATGAGATAGGTATGGATAAGGTATGAAGGTATATAGATAGAATGCTCGACGAAAAGGTATGTATTTAATTCATATATGAGATTTTATGCGCCGTATCAGCTACCCGCTTGGCTTTTTCTTTTTCTTTTGGATTGGTGAGGGCCATGGGAGGCTATTTGAAATATCCCGATGCTCCTAGTACAAAGGAGGTTATGGCAAATTTTTCCGGGAATTTAAGGAGTTAGAATATTTTTAAGATAATTTGATAGTTAGAAATCAACGTATCGATATATATATATATATATATATATATATATAGAAGTCGATAAGGAAACGAACTTAGAAATAGAATAGAAAAATCAAAAAGGAAGACTAAGAATAAAATCTAGTAAGAATAGAAAGAGGAAGCGTATACGTGTTTAAAAGTGAATAAGTAGTTGTATGGTATTGATTATTCGAGTAAGTAGTCATATCTGTTTTGACGTTATAAATGTTATTCAGTCAAGGTCTGAGAGGTAGTTATACCCCAACTTGAATGATTTCATTATTAACAAATAAATAGTAAGATTTCAGGCTCAAAGATCAATGTTGAATAAGAGTTAGTTAAATATAGTATTTGGGTTGTCGTAACGATGTTTTACACAACATCCGTTTTAACCCAAATAAGTGTAAGCTTGGAAATATAATAAAGAATATTTCCTAAGTATAGAAATAAACGAGTTTGGAAAAGAGATAAGTAATTGGAATATTTTCCAATTATAAATAATATATATTTTCTAAAGTTTAGAAAATAAAGGAAGGCGATATTAGGAAATGTTTTCCAAATAACATAAAAGGCCAATATGGTTATTGAAAATATTTGGTTAACAAATATTGATAAAGAAATAGAGAAGTGATTTAACTAATGGAATATTAATTAAGGGCTCAGTGACATGTTCAAAAGAAAATTTGATTTTTTGAAAAGAGTAAACTATTTAAAAACTCCCAGGGAAAGACTGTTTGAATTAAAAACAAATTTAACAGAAACTTGTGAAAGAAAATTTGAATTAAAGTAAAGCCAGTAAAGTGGTAACTAAGAGTGAATTAGAATGATATCAAGACAAATTGGATTATGAGATTCAAATTTGAAGTGTAATGTGACAATCAAGTTAAGAGTTGGGAATCGAGAAGAAACTCGAGTTGAAATGATAGTTGGCTCGGATATAAGCGAATGGTTGTATCGTGGATAAAAGCAGATTGGAATTCGATTGGGATGACCCTTGTTTCTGCTGAATTGGTAACAGGTGGAAAGGATATAATGATATGCCGACAAAAGGTACAAGTTTATATTTCTATTGGATATAAGATTTATGAGCCGAATTGGCAAGCCGCTTGGCTGTTTGATTTTCTTTTGGGTTGGAGATGGCCCAGAGAGGCGAGTTGGAGTTGGACCTATTGACCAGTACAAAGGAGGTGCTGGCGAAATTTTTCGAAGAGTTAAGGCGTTAGAAATTTTTTAGGATTTTTGAAAATTTTCGTTGATAAGAATTAATTAATATTTAATTGAAATTAAATTGGTTCAGTTGAAACTGAAGTTAAGAAGTGAACAAATATGTTCTAACCAGTCGATAGGGTCGTTCTCTACCTTTTAGCAATTTCGAGGACGAAATTATTTTAAGTGGGAAAGATTGTAATGACCTGCATTGGCAGAGGTATTATAATTAATTTATTTAATTATTTAAATAGTGATATAGAGGATTTAATGGTCGTGGAATTAAATAATGGTCAATATTTAATTAAAATAATAATTTAAATAATATATTTAAATCTGAAATAATTAGAATTGGCTGAAATGACGATATGGTGTGAACCAGATCATCTATGGTATTTAATTCAGCTTGGAATTGAATTTGAATAACGAATATATTCAATCGTCGACAGTTGAACGTATAGTTTATAATATAATTATAAACGAGCTCGAAATGGCGCTATAGTTCGTAAATTGGCGATTCGAACTTCAACTGAATGTACAGGATTCGTTTTAAGCCGGATTTCTGTGAAACAAGAAATGTTGGGAGCTGGTGAAGTATATTTTTCTAATGGAAGAGAAAAATCGAAATTTCGTCGTGTAGATTGTCAGTTGTGTCCAAATCAAAATTTTAAATAGTCGCTATAAAATCGTTTATCAACCATAACGGTTTATTCGATATAACTAAATACCGGTTTCGAATTTAGACAAGATTCTTTTGAGACGTAGTGATAATTTAATTTTTAGAATTTTATTGTAATTTTTAATTAATTAAATAAGCAACTTTTTATTTGGAGTATTTCGCACCCTGTAATCAACATTTTAGGGTTTCACAATATGAGTCAACCTACCGATATTATTATATGTTTGGGATCGTGGCGCTTTGCTGAATATAATGGTGTTTTTATTTCTGTCTATAACAGTCCGTAAGAACGAATAAATTTTGTGTAATGGGGAATGCATACGTAATAAGCAGGCGGCTCATTTGAATGGTTTCCAACATCACACGAGGCCTTGCCCCTTCTTTCTGTGATAAAACTGAAGCCACGCACCCCTCTTTTGTCATCCACCACTCATAAGCAACCTACCCTATATATATAAATACATTTGCAGCTCACTTCTTTCCTTCTTCTTACGAAAGGCAACAGCCGCCAGTTCTTTGTCTCTAGAAACAAATTCGTTCTCCTTAAATAAAAGAAAAAAGACGTGAAGGGTGGAACAACATCAAGGTGGCAAAGACGTGTTTCCTCACCGATTGTAAAAGCTGAAAGATGGAGTGACGTGATGAGGAGGAGTGTGGACTTGAAGGTGAATGCATGCATGTAGGGGGGAAAACAGGCTGTGAGTTATTTGTTGAGGAGAATGCGGTTGTGGTGGATTCGGAAAATGGGAGCAGCGTGAAGGAAGGTGACAACGTGGGCGGGTTGAGGTCCGTAACGTGAGGGGATTTAAGATGTTGGGAAGAGGGATACTTTTTGGTGATGATTCTTATTAAAGGAAATGTAAGAATAAAGGGGGATGAAGGCTTACAGGGATTCTGTGTAGTGCATGGCGAAAATATAAGTTGTGGAAAGAAGCAAAGAAGGAGGAGAAATGAGAGTGTTTTCAAAGGAGAAGAGGGACGTGATATTTTCTTTGGTTTTCATGAAGCAACTAAGGAAGGCGTGAAACATCATGAAGCGCATGGAACATCATGAATAACGGTTCTGTTTGGAAGAAGGCACTGTGGCATATGGGAGGGGGCCAGGTCTTGACTTGGTAGCTGGGTATAGCGCATGGAAGTAGTGGGATTGGATCTTGTTTTGATGCAAAGATGATGGGGTATGGTCATTTTAAAAGTGCGGAAATGGCTACAGAGTGGCATGAATATGCGGGAACCATGGGGTATTCACTGGAGACCGGGAGCAAATTATAGGAAGCGAGTCATGGTTCTGAAATATGGAAAGAAGGCGTACTGCAGTTAGCGGATGCGGGTATTTGTGGAGTTGGGCTGATCGTATAACAGGTGAGGCCCAATGAATAAATATAAGTTTAATTAAATAAATATATAAACTTGTGTAACGTATAACGTTAGCATACGTGATCGAAATTCAGCAAAACAAGATCCGTTGGGATCGTATGGACGGGAGCAACACAATGGAACCGACTGGGAGTGAAATAAGGCTCGTTACAATTTATAGCAAAATAAATTGTCCGTCTGAATCAAGCGATGGTTATTGTTATTAACGATGATCGTCCAATGTGAGTAAATCTCACCAACTCTGAACAGTTTATATTTTCATGTTGTATTTTTAGAACTGTTAAATATTGGCTGATTGACTGTGTGTTGACTGTTTGATTGAACTGCTAGTCAGTTAGTTAAATTTCTATATTGATTATGTTTAACAGAATATATCATATGGAACTGAAAGTGATGTTATCTATATTGTTTAACATCTGTGATGCAGGGAAACAGGTTGAAGGAATCCGACTGGATTCCTCAACAGTTATTTTATTGTTTTTCATATATTGTGATATATGATGTGATATATAATCTGTTGTCGATTATATATGTTTGAACGATACTGATCATCGTGATTTGATATGTTGAATACCATAACATGCCGAAATGTTGATAAGGGAATATTTTCAAAGTGAAATTTGAAAATAAAATATTTATAAATGGAATATTTATAAATAAGAAATATTTATAAATTGGAATATTTATAAATAGGAGATATTTAGAAAAAGGAAAAAAACGTTATAAAAGGAAACTGTTATAAGAAGGAAATCATTTGTAAAGTGAAGAACCGTTACTAAAAGTAAATCTTTATAAATGAATAGTTTAATATAAAGTAAAAGGAGTTAATCGAATATAGTTTATTTGAATATAAAGTAAAAGTAGTTAATCGAATATAGTTTATTCGAATAGAGTAAAAGAGAATTAGAAGGGTGAACTTTGTCTATTTCAAGGTTAGAAACGTTGTTCAGTTAAGGTCTGAGAGGTAGTTCTACCCCAACTTGATTGGCTTCGTTTTTAACTAAGGAATAGTTAAGGTTCGGCAGTAAAGGAAATGGTTTGAGTTGGCATAGCGATGTTTGTTTAAACATCTGTCTAAGTCCAATGAAGAAGCTTTGGAAATGTTTTCCAAATAAGAAACCAGAAATGTTTTCTAATAAAGAAAACAAGAAATGGAAATGTTTTCCATTGTTAATAACGTATATTTTCCAAATTTAGAAAATAAGAAATATTGAATATAGGGAAACAGGAGATAAGTAAATTAAGGAAATAAAGAGATAAATGTTGAATGATGTTTTGATCGATATAAATTTCCATTTGGAAATAATATCGTTGTTTGCACATCTGTTTTTCTTCGATAGTTAAATCACAGACTATCGAAGTTTTGACCATTTTAACGTTGTTAATATGGAGAGACCGGTTGGATTATTATCCAAAGAACCACTCTGTATTGGCATAAGCGTTGCGAATCATATATGCCAAAGGAAATTGAAGACGAAGCTATGCAAGGGCTATCCTGTTTACAGAATAGTGCCTTCAGTTCATCCTGTTCCTGGATGACTTGTGTGGACGGATGTCTGACAGAGTATTTCCAGACGATCACGTATATTGATTTCTCCAACCGTACCAAGAGTGGAAGCGGAGAAGGAAACTTCTTTTAGCTAACACATAATGTATGGTTGAGGACGTCAAATCGGTGATTTGATGGATTTGACGATGTGACATTCAAAGTGAATCTGGTGTGATGATAAAGCGTAGCTTCTAGCCTCACATCCGGTAAATGACAGAAATCGGGCAGGCAGCATGGCTAAGTCGGTCGCACCGAAGTAGGGTGTATAATCACCTGATCTAGAGTTTCATGTACTTCTAAAAATATATTATTGATGCTGTCCCATTCGGGAAACGGTTGCTGATCCCAACCGTTGGTGATATACATTCGATACACTCAAGCGAAATGAGTGGTCGGTCATGTGTGGCCGGGTTGCAAGATGTTCTTGTTGAACCCAGTGTATTCCTCTCTAGAGGTACACGAGCGAAAGGTGGTTCCATACCTTGTCATAGTTGGAAATCCATTACCCAATACGTGCTTGCGGTTTTGATTGTATACTATATATGTAGAACGTGAGATGAAAGCGTTTCTGCTAGATGATTATTATATTGTGTTGATAGACATTATTATAATATCAAAAGGTTTTTGATATAAAGATAATTTGGATTCTCATAAGGGAAAAACCCGTTCCGTTATACGGCGTGGTCTTATGAGATATCGTTTACCTGCTTGAACTATTTTAAACTGTTTTACTCATACCGGTCCCATGACTGACCCGGAGTTTATTTTGTTGTTTTCCCTAAACTCTTGGGTGCCTAAATTTGTACGGGCAGTCAAGTAGTCGGGATTTACAGATGCAATTGAAGAGCTAGAGCAGGAGGCTTCAGGATTTTATAGTTATAGTTATTTCCCCTGTGTTGTAAGTGCTGTACTTTGATAATGATATGTATATTCAAGTACAGATTTGTATTTCAAAGTTATGTTATGAAATATATTTATTCGTTCCGCTGTGAGATTCGTGTTACTCTGATATTGCGTTCTTCTTCTTCTTCTTCTTCTATTCTAAGTTTCTATCTTATCTTTCCTCACCCTCTGTTTTCTTTCACTAATGACCGGTATTTTTCAACGTTTGGTTAGTCATCATCGTGTTTATGGCGATAACCAAAGTCGTCAAAATCCCGGGTCATTACATCTAGACCAAGTAGGGACTTCACAGAAGGAAGACCCACAGATAGTTGAAATCATGGACAAGCTGATTAGGGGTGAGACGTCGAGTCACCTCAGTAGGTATGCCATAGATGACAAGGGATGGCTAAGGCGCGATGGAAGGCTATGTGTCCCACAAGTGGGAGACCTAGTAAGGAAAGTTCTCGAAGAAGCACACCACTCGAAGATTACTATACATCCCGGAGGGGATAAGATGTACAGGGATATGAAACGCATTTTCTTTTGGGCTGGAATGAAAAAGGACGTGGCAGAGTTCGTTTCGAAGTGTATGGTGTGCCAACAAGTAAATGCCGAGTCGAAGAAGCCTGGTGGACTATTACATCCTTTGGAGGTTCCGCAATGGAAATGGGAGAGTATCTCGATGGATTTCGTGGATGGACTGCCTAGGTCAAGGAAGGGAAATACTAGCATATGGGTCATAGTTGATAGACTCACGAAAAGTGCTCACTTCATTCCGGTGAAGAGCTAGAAGACCGCACCAGGGCTAGCGTCCATTTACCTTCGAGAGATAGTACGACTGCATGGAGTTCCTTCTAGTATGGTTAGTGATCGTGACCCGATTTTCACTAGCCAGTTTTGGAATAGTTTACAAGAAGCAATGGAAACACGATTGAACTTAAGCGCGGCCTATCACCCACAGACGGATGGACAAACCGAAAGGGTAAATAGGGTACTAGAAGATCTCCTGAGGCTATGCATTCTTGACTTTGGTAGTACTTGGGAAGACCATCTTCCTCTCGTGGAGTTTGCATATAATAACAGTTACCAAGCTAGCATCGGAATGGCACTGTTCGAAGCCCTGTATGGAAGACCGTGCAAGTCGTCAACTTGTTGGTGGGAGACGACAGACAGGCTTATACTTGGCCCTGATATGATAAGGGACACTTCTGAGAAGATTGAGTTGATATGAAGACAGATGAAAACGGCCCAAGATAGACAGAAATCTTATGCGGACCAGAGAAGGACAGACCTAGAGTTTGAAGTTGGAGATATGGTCTTTGTAAAGGTTTCTCCGTTACGCAATGTAGTTCGTTTTGGAGCCGTTGGAAAGCTAGCACCAAGGTTCGTAGGACCGTTCCCTATCGTTGAAAGGATTGGACGGATGGCCTATAAGGTAGACTCACCCGAGAAGCTGTCTGGAGTACACAATGTCTTTCACGTCTCACATCTCCGGAAGTGCTTGCGTGAGTCAGCCGAAGTGGTTGAGCCAAGCATCCTTGAAGACGTAGAAGTGGAGAAAGAAGCAACATTGAGGCGGGTTCCGATTCGTATCTTAGGAACGGAGATTAAGAAGCTAAGGAATCGAGAGGTCAAGCTAGTTAAAGTGCAGTGGAGTGAAGCCCAAGAAGACGCAACTTGGGAAACCGAAGAGAAGATACGTGCGCTTTACCCATTTCTTTTTGAGGGTACATTCTCGATCTCTTTTTCCTTGAAAACCTTTTTCGTATCATGCTTCTAATATCTACGTTTGTCTTGTTATCTTCTCGATCTTATCTTGAGAACCTTGGGTAGAACCATATGGATGTAAACATGTGATTGAAACATGTTATGGTTGATGTTTGCAGATGGTTGCAAGTGGTTGCAAGTGGTTGCTAGTGGATGCATGACACACATTAGGCACTAGATCGGCTCAGTCACATTTTCATGTTGCATATGCATGAGTGCTTATACTTGTACATGGATGGAACTTGTTATGTTATCACTCGGATGTTGCATATGGATGAATGTTTGTGCACTCATGTAGAGATTAGGAACTATGCTAAGAATTTGCATACATGTTGGATTCATGACACTAACATATTTTGCATTAAGGAGGTTTACTGAATCAGTAACTGCCTGATCTTTTGCATTAGATAAGTACATATACACACACTTTCTGCATATGTTCATACAGCACTAGAAGTCTTTTAAGGACAATGGTTGCCTGTGGATGATGCTTTGAGTAGATGGATGATTGGATGGTAGGACACATCCTCCCTAACTTAGAGATTTCGGGGACGAAATCCTTTAAGGGGGGGGGGGAGAATGTAACAACTCGTGTTTTTATAACGTGTAATAACCATAAATCAAGGCAGAATTAATTTTTAAAATAAGAATCAGGGGAAACGGGTTGCGCCATTGCGTTCATCTCGAAATTCTGCTTGGAAACGAGTCCGAGTTTTCGAAAATCGGAGTCCGTATGACCAAGTTATGACCATTCGAATTTTTCAGAATTTTTCAAGTTCAAAAACAGTTCAATTCGAATTCAAAATTCGAATTTCAAACCTCAGAATGGATTGGGCGGGAAATTTCCCGCCCAGGACCAGGTCGACCTGGGGGTCGACTATGTAGTCGACCTACCCAGGATCAGGTCGGCCATAGTGTCGACCTGGGGGTCGACCTGGTGCCCGAGCCCATTTCTGAAGCTGGATTCACTCTGATGTGTTTGGCCTCGTTCCTGTCCACATTCGTTGACCTGACCCTATAAATACAACCCCTAACACCAGCCCCTCTACACAAAATTCTTTCTGACCTTATGCTGCTCTGATTCTGATTGAAAAGTTTGAGAGAAGGACCGCTTCTTCTACGTTGAGACTGCGTTAAGGAAATTGCTGATTTGGGGACTTCTATTAGGACTTGACTAAGCATATTCAACATCAACTCTCCTTTTCTAATTCTCGAACCACGATCAGTAAGCCCCAGTTATTTTCAGATTTAAACTATAAATGTATTATGAATATGATGTAAATTGAAATTGGACCTATGTATGATGACTGTTTACATTCATCCTCGTTCATCTTGGATCTTGACTCTTGAATATTACTATGACATTGATTTGGGGCCTATTCATGTAACGAAACCCCTCTTATTATCATGTTGAATCTGTTATTAGTCACATGTTTATGACCATCACCTTATGACAGTCGTTACCATGACTATACTATCACCTTATGACAGTTGTATCATGACTATACTATCACCTTACGACAGTCGTTACCATGACTATACTATCACCTTATGAAAACTGTTATTTTGACTAGTACCTTATCTTGCTAGATTTGGAATCTTTATGTTTGAGGCCAATATTTCATATGCCAGTAATGTCTTAATCTTTTAATTCAAGTCATATCATGCTATGCTAGTAATCACTTTTGCCACATTATACCCGTTCCTTTTTATGTTATTCCCTATTAGATTCATTTGTATCGATTCGAACTTACGTGCGATGGGAATACGATTTGGGTAGACTAGGTAAAACATAAATTAGCTTTAAACTTGAACATGAAAGTTGTTATGACTTGAACCTGAATATGGACATGAACTTGACACGATTTGACATGAAACATGACTTGAAAACTTGACATGAATCTAGACATGAAAACTTGAACGTGGGCATGACAACTAGATAACTTGAAAATGGCCAACTCGAGGTTGGGTTGAGTTTGCAGTGTAAATCTGCCCGGAACCGCCCGGCAAATCCAGTGGCTGCAAACAATAGGATCCAATGTGGGTAGTTGGTCATATTGCACGTAAAAACCCGAGGTTAGACTAGTACAGATGGTGCAGCGAACCTTGAATATGCGATGCCAGACTTGACTTATCTTGTTATCTTAATTATCCTACTAGTTCTGTTATCATCCTTATGTTTAATTCCAGTTTTCACATATCATGTTACCTTTACTAGTTTTCATACTGAAAGTCACTAGGGCTTACCAGTCTTTATGACTGACCCTTTTTCTTTCGCCTCTTTTTCTTTCGTTTCTTCCCCCCAGGTTCTCAGGGAGGAAACACTAGCTCTTAACTTGGATTTAGCTTGCTTTCTGACAGCTCATGTACGGTTTGGTCTTGGGCTATGCTATGGCTGCTTCTGCTATTTATGGGGAATAATTTACTTTTGTTTTAAGTTTATGCTTCTTTATTATGAACTTGATGTAAAGGAATAATTTGTATCTTGGATATATGAGCTTTTGACTCTTTTCTGGAAAATAATAAAAAGTTGGTTTTTAATTTCTACCGCTGCTTTATTTATGTTATGCCTTGTGATATCTCTGTGCATGTTTACCTAGATAATACTCCACCAAAACTAGTGCATTCCCTTTGTGAGTGACCCTAGCGGAGGTGGGGTGTTACAAATTGTATAATCATTTCAATATTTCATAATTTCATTTGATTGTAATAACAATCAACATATCCATATACTATAATATTTCAAAAATTATTCCTTTCATATCAAAATAATTTTGGGTAAAATTATTTCATTTACCCATTTTAAAACAATACTGTATCGAATTGCTTTGTTCGAGAGTTTAGAAACACCTACCGATACAGTTGTATCTATGTCGACCAGAATTTATAAACCACTCAACAAACCAATCAATACAACATAAAACAATTTCAAATCAAATCTACAAATTCGATTTCTTATACATACAATAAAACTCAATCTAGGGTATTATTAACCCCATCTCTATTGAGTTACGCCACAGAGCCAAGGTTACTACTCAACCTTCAGCTCTGATACCAATTGTAACGACCCGGATTTCCATACCTTTGAGTCGACTAGTAACACCACACGTCTAACCCAAATTGCACAGAAATAGGAATCATTATTAGAAAGAAGTTAGAGGATGAGAAATAGAAAGAAAGAAATATTAGAATAGAAGAAAACGAAGATCACAAACTCACAACGGAACGAATAAAATATATTAGATATCATAAACTTTGAAATACAATTCAGTAACTTTATATACATACCATCATCAGAGCACAACAGCTATTCCTAGAACAGTTATATACACCTGTTTCCAGATACAACATAGTACACAGCGGAAACATATGATAGTCTATAGCTAACTGGTGAAACCTCCTGTTTTCAACCCTTCCAAGTGAATCTGAAAAATCCCGACAACTTGACTGCCCGTACAAATTTGGGCACCCAAGAATTTAGGGGAAATAAAACAAAATAAACTCTGGGTCAGTCATGGGACTGGTGTGAGTAAACTCCAACCATTGGTTTAACTTTTAAAAATCCTTTTGAAAGAAAAGATAATCGTAAGACTGATATATAAACACGGATGGTTTTTACCTTACGATAACCCAAAAAAATTTGATATCAAAATCTGGTGATATTATAATAGTGTCTAAATCAAATAAATAGAATCTAGCGGAACGCTTGCATCTCACGCTCCATATATAGTATAAAATCAAAAACTGCAGAGCGCTTATTAGAGATTGGATTTCCAACATGACAAGGTATGAAACCAACTTCCGATAGTGTATCTCTAGAGGCGAATACATTGGTTCAACAAGAACGTCTTGCAACCCTGCCCACACATGACAGACCACTCATTTCGCTTGAGTGTATCGAATGTATATCACCAACAGTTGGGATCAACAACCGTTTCCCGAAAGGGACAACATCGATAGATTAAAGAAGCAAATGGGATTTCTCTAGATAGGTGATTATACATCCTAATGGGAGCGACCCACCTAGCCATGCTGCCTTCCCGATTTTTGTCAATTCTCGGTTGTGAGGCTTGAGGTTTGAATTATCATCCAGGACACCTGGCCACCATCCACTTTGAATGCCACATCGTCAGATCCCTCGGAAATCACTAATTGATTCCCACAAAAATACTCAGATTGTTAGGCTAAAGAAGTTCCCCTTCTTTGCCACCAACTTCGTACGTTTGAAGGAATCATCATACGTAATCCCTTTGGAAATACTCTGTCAAACACTCATTCTTACAAGTTGTCCTTGGTCTGGACAAACCGAAGGCACCATTCTATTAATCCATCTTTGGGAATTTCTACCTAGAGTTAATAGAATAGCCTTTGCATTTTACTCCATCTTCAATTATCTTCAGCATAAGTTGATCCATAACGCTTATATCAATACGGAGTGGTTTTCAGATATTACATCTGATCCCGGTCTTTCCATACTGATAACGGAGGGATAAAATAAATCAAAACTTTGATAGTCGGTGATTTAACAATCAAAGAAACATCTATACAACCAACGACCCTATTTCCAATTGGAAATCGTACTTATTAAGCATCAAACAACACCGGGCCCCTTTAAATCAAATCTTTATTTTATTATCATTTACAATTCCCATTTCCCATCTTTCGTATCCTTTTGAAGATCGATTTCCCCTCTCGATTCTTTGAAAAACATTTCCAATATTATAATTTCTCTATTCGAGAAAATTTCCCTTATTCCAATAAGAAAACATTTCTATAAATATTGATGAAATCCTTATTTTCTATATTCAGAAAATATACTTTATTAATATCCGAAAATATTTCCATATTCCGTTTCTTAATTCCTGGTTAACCAATTCATTTCATTTTCTATGCGTATAAAATATCTCTCATTTTATTTGAGAAAACATTTCAAAAGCCTTTAAATTAACGCGATATTATAAAACATTATTATTATAACTCAAACCATTTATCATTTATTAACTAACCATATTGCTAACCAATCTTTACTATCGAATCTTAACTATTTCTCCATCAATCATGAAGTAAATCAAGTTGGGGTATAATTACCTCTCAGACCTTAACTGAACAACATTCTCAACTTTGAAATAGCCAAAGCTCACAGCTTCAAACAAAACATTGCTTACGCGACTTTCGGATTCAATCTAAAACACACTTCTTTTACGGAAAAAACATTGATTATAACGGTAGCGTAATATTCGCTGTTTCCAAATATTTGATTTATAAAACATTACTTTTAACAACAGCGTTACCATCACTGTCTAGAATTATAAAACAATTATAACAATAGCATTAAGATCGCTGTTTAGATGTACAAAACATTTATTATACGGCAGCGTTAAAATCGCTGTTTTGAATAAAGTACCGTGTGCGACGCACACGCTTCCGTTGTTCATTTTTAAAAGATAGTCAAAATGTCTGAATTTAAACAATGCGGACGTATACCATTCTGCTTGTCGAAACCCACAGCATTAAGATAAAGGTTATATATTTCTTTTTACATAATCTAATCCATTTGATTTACCATATCAAATCCAAATTCCATTTTATAACTTTTATCACCATTGTTTATAGAAAATCTCATTATTACTTTTAAATATTTAAAATATTGTTTATAATTTCTTTTATAATTTGCTAAGTTCGAATCTCATTTCAAATATTGGTTTCACACCAGATTTCCACTTTTCCATACAATTCAGAATTTGAATTTATATTTCAATTTATCCAACGATAAATAATTTATTTTATTTATAAACTCCTTTAAAATCAACTTCTTGTTTTGATAAAACAAGTCTCTACATTTTAACCCCATTCGAAATTACACTTCCATTTTTTTGGAAAAATATATTTCCTTTTTAAATCTCAAATTTCATTTTTTATTCAAAAATATCTTACGGTATTTAAATACCACAATTCTAGGGCCAATGATATTTAAACACAACAAAATTGATCACAATTATATATCACAACATATGTCATAATTAATGCAAACACAATAATATAAATGTCGAGGAATCCAGTTGGATCCCTCCAACCTGTTTCCCTGCATCCACAGATGTTAATCAACATCAGTGATATTATTTCACATCAATATGAAATATCAGAACTAATAATTGATCAACGATGTAATTATATCAACCATTTCAACCAATTTTGTCAATCATTCATCCGAACAACCATCACACAGTATAAAATTACTGTAAATAAATTATATACTTGTTTATATAAAAATGTAAACAAGTCAGAGTTAGTGAGTTTACTCACTTTGGTTTGCAGTCGACGAATTTGCAATGATTTCGTTTATAATCAAACAAGCACCTAATTTTATTTCATAATTCCAGCAGCTCTATTTTCAGCCATATCAGTTTCTCCAATGTAGATTTCATTGTAATGGTCCCAAGGGATCTGATCGCCTCTGATTCTATTAACATACGACATAATTATAAGTATTAAAAGTTATTATTTAACTTAACATTATTATCTTTAAATTTATAATTAACTAACCTTAAATTATTTTCCTTAATTACCCTGAGAAAATAATTAGCTGCGTATACCTTCTTCCTCATGAACTATTTTCCGGAACCCCACTGCTCATTTATTTCTTCATTACCATGCTTCAACTCTAATGGATCTTCGTCCTCCATAGTACGTCAAACCCATCACCACAAATGAACTCAACATGTTCCCCTTCAAACTTTTTTGACCTCACCATCGGATTGTTCCGAAAACCAACTCTACGTATAAATTCCTTCTCTCAAATGTTTAAACATAGTGGTCTACCCCATCATTGCTCACACAACGTTCAACCCCATACTTCGAACTAGTCATCACTTAAAAAAAATGTCCTTCCTGTAGCCATTTAAACCAATGATAGCATGTTCTTAAGACTAAGCAGCGTTATCTTTCAAAAAACCCACATACCTCAAAACAAACCAAAGAATAAAACTCATATTACCATAATAATTAGCAGTATAACCCTCTAATCATCCACTCTCTTCTTCAGCTCCGTAAAACTCCCCATCAATGATAGCGCGAGCCTCTCCCTTTACAAACGCGACTTCACAATCCTCCATCCCTCATCACAACAAACGAAGGAAAAATCCTTCCACTTCACCCTTCCCCACCTGCCAACGTCCCCTATAACCTAAACCCGTCATTTACAGAACCATCCCCAAGCATTAACGGCCATCCCCTGGCCAACAGTTACCCCTTCCGACTCTATGACCCTGTTCGGTGCCTCAGCTTACCAGTATCTTTGAATAACCGGAAGCCCCTCACCACCATAAATTGGCGAACTCCGACCCCCTTATCTGACCCATCACCGCCGAATAGTCGGCCTCGACCTCCTCTTCCTTCCTCCTTTAGGTCCCTTCGACCATCGATGTACCAATTCGCCAAAGTTCTAATCCCTTATCCCGGATAAACCGCGCTGACCAATTTCGAGCGATCGAAAATGTGCTGGAACCCAATATAGAACATAACAAGGTGGAGCTGAGGGAGAAAGAAGTGCGATGGATCGAAAATAGATAGACTTTGTTTTATAAAAGATTTGATCAAATTTTGGGGCTTTAGGGATTGGAATGAAATGCTGTGTTTATATAAAATGTTAATCATCCTTTTGAGAGTAAGATGGACGACAGTATTTAAAAGAAGAATAAGTTTGGGTCTCACGACATCTGATGGATTGAGAAGCACAGAATGTAGTGGCATGAGGGGCACGGTATCCATTTTCTTGCCAGGCACGAGTTCAGTGGTTTGGACGGCAAGTTATATAATTTCCTTTGTTAACTTCTACTGTTAAGACTGAACCATTCTTGATTCAAAAGAGGCTAGAGTATTAAATCATTTGGCTTTACACATTGTTGACGTGCCATTTTCCCCGTACACAGGACGACAAAAGGGAATAGGTGATATTTTGTTGATGCTCATATAAATGATGTAACTTTCCTTTAATGTAAAATATTTATGTATATTCAGGTACAGGTTGATTATTATGTTGGGTACATAAGATTTTCGTTCATGTTCGAACTACTGCGGACATAAATAAGAGTACGGTCGTATCCAGCAAGGTATCACGATTCCAAAAATATAATAGTATCGGTAGTTTAACTTATATTATGAAACCCCAAAATATTGATATAGGGTGCAAAATACTTCAAATAAAAAGAAGCTTATTCTCTAAAATAAAAGTTACAGTAAAATTCTAAAAATTAAATTATAACCACGTCTCAAAGATCTTGTCCAAATTCGAAACCGATATTTAATTATATTAAATAATCCGTTACGGTCTATAAACGATTCCACAACGCTCGGCTTAAAAAGCGTGTTGCGCCCCAACTCGGGAGAGAGAGGTACCCATATATCGTATGGCACAGCGCCATGATTGAACTCAAATCATAGAGGGCCCATGAACCGGTGCCTTTTCGCCCAATCAATGCACTGGCCCAAACTATTCTTACCCCTCCCCTAATTGCCCCTCCCCCAATTGATCGGGGTCGCCTATGTTTCAACCTGGTCTACGCTCCTCCTTATTGTCTCCTTTATCAATGCAAGGCACAAAATTTCTCCCCCAATTTTTTCTAGTCTAGCTTCTCGATCTGTATTATGCCTCGAGAAGTTGAAAGAATTACAATTCCCATTCCACCTAAAATTTTAGGAATTCTTTTATAGGAATTTTTCCATAATAGTGCGAAAAGAAGGCCCGACTCCAAGTTGTTCAGGAATAGTGGCGTTGAGTTTCTCGACCGTTTGCCTTAGGATTGGTCTGGCTTTGAACCTACGTGCCTATGACTTTGTTTCCCAAGAAATCTGCGCAGCGGAGGATCCTGAATTTGATTGAAAATTTGATTTGGATATAACTCCCCATCTATAACGCGAAATCTCTATTTTTCACTTCCATTAGAAAGATACAATCAAATAGATCCGAACGTTTCTTGTTTCCAAGAAATTTGACTTATTTTGGATCCTGTATGCTCAGTTGAAGTTTAAATCATAAATTACGAACTACCGCGACTATTTCGAGCTCGATTTAAATTATATTATAAATTATACATTTAAATTTTGTTTAATTAAATAAATTCCTTATAAATATTGTTTTATAATCCAAATATAATATTTGAAATAAATTTAAATATTTAGAATTAAATGGCAAAAATCCGGGTCGTTACAGATTACTTGTCGAATATTCTCTGATGTTGCAACTAGAGATATTCTGACGTGATTCGGTCGTGAGTGGAATTTGTGAATTTGCAAGGACTTCTCGCTACTGATCCTTTGGATGCAATAGGATGGTGCCTTCGGTTCATCCTGTGCCTGGATGACTTATATGGACGAATTTCTGACAGAGTATACCTAATAAATTATGGGTTGATTACCTCAAACGTATTTATGTTTGATGGCGGAGAAATTTGTTTCTCTTAGCTTTATACCCGTATTACTTTTGGGGAAATCAATCTTTGATTTGGTGGGTTTGACAATGTGGCATTCAAAGTTAATGGTAGTGTGTTCTTCTAGAAGATAACGTAGACTCAAGCCTCATCAATCGGGAAATGACAGAAATCGGGCAGGCAACATGACTAGGTGGGTTGCACCCAAGTAGGGTGTATTATCACCAATCTAGAGAAATTCCTTATTTGTTCTTCTTTTCGATTCTGTATCTCCTCGGATGAACGGTGGGCCCTTAAAACTGTTGGGTGATAATACATTCGCTACACTCAAGCTAAATGAGTGGGTGGTCATGTGTGGGCCAGGTTGCAAGATGTTCTTGTTGAACCCTAATGTATCCCATCCAGAGTACATATCGGATGGTGATCCCATAAATTGTCATATTTAGAATCCAATCTCCAACAAGCGCCCATGGTTTTTGATTTTATACTGTATATGTAGAACGTGAGATGTAAGCGTTCTGCTACTTGGTTGTTTACTTGATTTACATCACTATGATAATTTTAGAATAGTACTGATTCCAAAAAATGTTTTGGTTAACCGTCCTTATTTATGTGTGGGCTGGTCTTACTATTACCCTTTCTTTCAAAATGATTTTCAAAGTTAAGCAATATATATGTTATTTATAAACTTAGTGAGTTTTTCTCACGCTGGTTCCCAGATTGATCCGTGGCGTTTGTAATGTCTCGGGTCAGCCCGAGTTACAGGTTTAGGTTATCAGATGCTATGGAGTTCAGAGACGAGTTGAAGAAGTCCAAACGTGTGATATATAGTATTAGTAGATTGGAACCCGTGCTTCGCATACGGAGAATGTTGGAAGAAGTTGAAATCAAAATCTTTATAAGAATCGCACATGGAGAGTGTTGGAGGAGTCCAAACATATGATTTATTTATATATATAGTATTATTCCGTTGTGTGTTGTATTGAGGACATGTTATTTTAACTGTCCAGATTATCTGACCGTTGTACTCTGATGATTTTAAGTATTTTTTAAGCTTTCAATAAAGTTATTTTTGTATTATATTTTATTCTGCTGCGATGTGAGATCCTATGTGGTGTTGGTTCTTCTTCTTATCCTTCTATTCTTATATTTCTTTCCTTCTTCTCTCATCCTCTAACTTCTTACTCTTAACTTTCTGCTTTTCTATATAATTTGGTTTGATTGTGGCAATTAAATGTCAGCTTAAATTGTATGGAAAAGTAGGACGTTACAACTTGGTATCAGAGCTGAAGGTTGAGTTGTAACCTTGGATCTATGGCGTAACTCGATAGATATAATGTCGGTAACACCCTAGATTGAGTTTGAGTATATGTTTACGAGAAAGCGTATTTGTAGATTTTATAACAAAAAATATATTTTGTATTGTGTTGACTGAATGGTTCAAGTGTTGGGAAACCATATTGAACTGGCAATTGGCACAATATTATTTTATAAAGAAGGCAATGAAATAATTTTACCCAAATCATATTTTCACAGAAAAAGGGAATGATTTTCTTATAGTAATATTGGTTGTTTTGTTTGATTTGATTGGAATTCAAATTGTAAATGGAATTGAACAAATTGAATTTGGAAATCGAATGAATAATAATGGAAATCAATCAAATATTAATCAATTGATATTAAAATATGTTTAACCAAAGTGAATACAAATAGTAAATATTAACGTTGAATACAATATATTGGTTTGGATGTGTATTGTTTGATTTATTGGATGCTAGTTGGTTAAATTAAATTCAACAACAAGTTAATAAGGAATTATAATCTAGGAAATAAATACCAGTATAATGAATTGGGAATAAAATAGGATATGAAGTGAAACTGAATTATTTAACCCTGTATTGTTACTGGCATTATAAGTTGAGTAAGTGCAGATATTAGAAGGCTATGGGAATTGGCTTGATTACAAAGATTGAAGTTTAGGTTGGAAAATGAAGAGCAGTAGTCGCTTTGCTTCACTTCAAAACTGGAGATTTGAGTTACCTGATAAATAGGTAAACCTTAATATTTTTGGTTGGTGGTTGATTTTATACACCTGAGATGGGTAGCCATTTGACTTTTGGTTTTATTTTAGAGAAACTGAGGCCTAGAGTGGCAGTTGTAGTTGTAACGATCGAGCCATGTAGATGAGACACTGACAAATTTTTTCTAAAATTTTATAACTTAGAATATTTTTTATGGTGATTCAAAAATAATTATTTTAAAATAATTGGGTTCGAAGCATTCTTCTTACCTTGTAATTTCAGGGACAAAATTTAAGGGGGGAAGAATGTAATGTCCCAGAGTTTTCAGTTATTTAAATTTGAATATTTTAATTTGTTTTAAATATTATACTGGAATTATATATAGGATTTATTAATATAACGAAGTTTGAACGTATAATTTATATATATAATTATAATTAAAAACGAACTCGAATCGAAGCGGCAGTTCGTAATATTGAATTTTGAACTTTAATTGAATATAAAGGATCCAATATAAGTCAGATTTCTGTGAAACAACAAAATTTTGAATCTAATTGATAATAATTTTCTAAAGAAAGAGAAAATCGAGATTTTAGCTTATAGATTGTAAGTTATGTCCAATTAAAATTTCCAAATAGTCTTTATGGAATTCGTTAATAAACGATAACATTTATTTAATAAATATAAAGGTTTTTATATAGATTTGGACATCGTTTTAACCCGAATTTCTGAATATTGAATTTTAAAATGAGTATGATTGAGTCTGAAGCTGTATAAGATCCCATTTGAATATATATACGATGGTATTAATTTATTATCGTTAAATTCAACTGTTTATGAATTAAATATTATTTTATCGGTATTATATAAGCTTTAAAAATAACCGTTTTTCGAATGATCTCCGTTTTTGACGAAACAAGTTTTATTGGAATACGTATAATTAATTATTGTTAGATTTCCGGTATGGAGCCCAACGGAGTTGTTTTATCAATGGAAGAAATTTAAATATGACCCAATGAATATATTGAGATTTAAATAATGTCGTTTTTGCAAACAGAGTCTTTTCTCAACGAAATAAATTTCATTGGGATCGGATCATCAAGAAGTCAAAGTGCGTTTATTTTCATTGCATTTTAAGTTCGTAAATATCGGTACAAATATTAAACGCTCAACGTAGAAAGTGGTAATTAACGGTAGAATGATCGAATTAAACCAACCTATATATATATATAATCAACTAAAACTTCATTTCCAGTCACACATTACTTGAGTATGAAGACTAGCCTACTATTGTTTTTAGCATGTTGTGCACGCACATAACTAAAACCATGAACAATGTTAAATTATTAAAGACAAATCTTAACAACTCACATTAAAGCTTAGAAACAAATATCATAAACTTGTGAAAGCTTAGAAAAAAATATACATTTGAATTTTACAAACTTCTAAGTGCAATTCAAAGTAGACAACAAGCACGACAAATTAATTTCAACATCTCAACGCAAACGGTGTCCATTATCAATCATATTTACTGGTAAATGTAAAACAATAAAGTTAAATGTGCTTCAAACCTCTTCCTAAATCAACAAATGCGATCGCTTTATTTATATTTACCTACTGGCATAACGTTTACATGTGCATGTTTCTACGTTCTCCAGTATAATTAAAGGCATTTAGCCAAATTATTCCATCCCCTTTTGCCTTCTTTTCTCCCATAATACAAGTGACAGAACACATATAAACCACATAATAACCATCAATGTTGGGTGGTACACCGATATCCTTAAAGTCGCCAAACGCCCAGTATGGACTCTTTTATTACATTTAAAGCTTTCGTTGCAACTGAACAAAAGGTTTATAATGTTGACACGTACGAATTTATGAAAGAAAACTCAGTACTTGTCCACTTTAAATTTAATATATATAGCCAATAGCTCACCTAAAAATGTCACCTACCTAGTCAATGACAGCCTATCAGAAAAGATTACACATCGACCAAATAATACTGACCCGGCTTTCCCAAACTTCATTTCAGTTGACAAAATTTCCTTCCATCCAACTAAGCCGACTTAAACATCAAGCACATACAAATGTCCCCTAGCAAACAGAGCAGTAGACCTATTGTATTTTCATTTAAGTAGACACCTACCCTGTACGTGAAGAAAAGACCTCGTTCTTATCTCTTCACTTTACTTCTTCTATAAATACGAGTTGTTCTCATTTACTTCTGCCGAAATTTAAACCCCGTGCCTTATTTCTATTCTCCCACCCGAAAGCAAACAAAACATACAAGAAACCAGTTTTAACGAAGAACCATATAGTGATACCGACATGAGAAAAAACAGTAAAAAGGGATCGAGGCTTCTTTTGCATGAATAGTGAGGAAGAATATTTTCAAGTGGTGAAGTTTGCAAGCGATGTACGGTTGAACAACAGGCTCGAAGGACAGCGGTGAGACCGGTTGGAAAGTGGAGCTTGCTGCTGTGTAGCCATGGGGACAACGACAACATGGGGAACAAACTGGGTGCCATGGTTATGACGTGGAGAACATTATGAGTAGGAAGGGAAATAGGCGGGTGCATAAAACTGAAGCTTGTGAGCAACCATGTATGGTTTTTGTGGGTCCTAATCTGGTGGGTAAGTCCTTAGATTCCAACAAAGTTAAGGTTGCTGGAGGCTGTTAAGGGATGGGCACTGGGTTCTGGGGGCGAGGCAAGGTGGACATTGGAGTCGGGTGTCTCTCTGACATGATGGGCATTGGACTTGGGTAGAAGAATGGATACTATAGAGTGGACGTGGGAATTGCCTATGGCGTGGGGATTTGAAGAAGTATGACCAGGTGGGTGTGTGCGCCAGGGTGTGTTGAGTGGGTTCTTGTTACTTGCGGAGAAAGGAACAAAGCATGGCAGAACAGGAAGAAAACATACATGCATGTGAAGAAGAAATGAATTAAAGGTGCCTAATCTCCTTTAACGTGTGCTTAATCACTTATTTGAATATGCTCTACTCAAGAATCAACCGTGCCTAATCAACAATTGAAGTGCCTAATTAATGTTTAATGCAAGCAGGTAAAAGGAGGGGGTAAACGTACATAACAAGCCAAGTTTGTATAATGACAAATCACTGACTAAAAGTACCTAATTAAGGCTCATGTAGCCTAACTAAATGATTGACCTGAATATGGAACACATGTGGCAGGTGAGCGAGCTAATTAGAGCGTGCCTAACATCGTGTTTTAAAGTGCATAATTATATTCTAAAAATGCCTAATGGTAGTTAATTGTGCCAAAACAAGAAGTTAATGTGGTAAGTTAACATGGCCGATTATAAATAAAAAGAGGTAGTTAACATTATATACAAGCAGTGGCCTGTGTGCCTAATTATCATGAAACTTGCCTAACCCTTTTATATACATGCCTAATTAACATGGCAGTATATACATACAAAGTAAATTATAATGTGCCCGTATTTTGGATAGATCGGTCGCGCTGGAACCGTATTGGAAAGCACGATATTTTGGAACTGGTTTGATCGCAGATGGAAGCAGCTGAGGTTTTGATTGAAATAAACGTATGTTTAATTTAATCGAACCATTTTAACGTCAGATGGAAACCCCAAGGCGAGTTCAACTCACTCAATTCATCCCATTTATATTTTATATAAGCCGAGTTTTATATTGTGTACAATGATTGCTAATGATTGATGGTTTGATGATTGTTTTGCATGAATGCTGAATATTTTTAATATTCATTGATTTAATTAAACGTTTGTTTAATTTAATCGAATTAAATCATTATTTTAACGATTATATTCCAAATGAGGTACGTTACCTTGTTGGGTACGTTTATAATAATATAAACGTATAATTGGATACTGGAATGGATGATATTGACTGATTGTTGACTGTTATTAGTTAACTGTTTATTTCCGTTTAATGTGAAAATATATTGTAGTATTGAAATTGAGATAACCAATTGTGATGCAGGGAAGGATAGGAAGGAATCTAACCAGATTCCTCACTATTATTGATAATGATATCAGTGTGATTATATTTTGTTATTGAATGTGAAATAAACTGATATATCATGGTTCGGTACTTTGGTAAACATTTGCCTCTTAGTACCATCGACAAAAATAAGGATTTTTGAAATTGTCAAAATTGATTCAGAATGTTTTGATATTCTGTTCAAATATGAATTTCAAATATGGTTTTGTTTGAACAAAAAAATTAATTACTTTTTATGGTCATTTAAACAATAAGTAAACAATAACCTGGACGGAATTTATTTAAATGAATTATATTATTTATAAAGATTAACTAGAAATGGATAACGAATTAGTCATGCCTTGAGTTAACTAAATCAACCATTTTTAACTAGAATCGATTATCTATTGAATCGTTAATTATTCCTAAAGTCAACTATTATTTGGATTTCTTTTAAAGGATAATTTACTATTTTAATAATAGTAAATAATAAAGTAAACAAATTGAATTTCTAATAATATTGGAATTTGACCATTTCTAAATAATCAAAATGAGGATCTTGGAATATAATCCTTTTGAATGGAGGTGTATGATGTCGTAAGGCCTTATGAGACATGAAATAAAATGTTAAGGATTTAAAAAGGCTAAAATGGATTCTTGGTAAGAAATCATGTTGATCAAGTTTGTATAAAATCCAAACCGGGTAAATATATAGCCAAGTTACAAATGAATAAATGTTGTAACTGATTTCAAGAGTTCAAATGAAATTAGCAATGTGGGGAAAGTCTAAAATGAGTTGGTAGGAGAATATTCCGAAGTTCGGAATCTTTATCAAATAAGAGATTTTTCAAAAAGAATTATATATTGGAGTGACTTTGTCGAGTTATATGAAAGTAGTAATTACTTTCTATATTTTTACAATAGTTAATTATTTATTTAAGAAATTATTTTTAGATTAACGAATAAAGGTGGGTTCCCATGATAGATATTTTGAGAATACGAATTATATGTTATTATTATAATTAATGTTATTTCATAAAAGAAGTAGATTCTTTTACTGAATCCAAGGGTTACAAGAGTGAATAGTGTTGATATTCCAAGTGGCGAACTCTGTCTATTTCGAAGTTGATAATGTTGTTCAGTTAAGGTCTGAGAGGTAAATATACCCCCAACTTGATTGACTTCACTGTTAATTAAGAGATGGTCAGGTTCGATAGCAAGGGTTGGGTAAAGAAGTGAGTTAATAGGCATTAATGGTTTTAAAGACCGTGTTATTAAATTTAATATTAAATAGAAATGGAAATGTTTTTCCGAATGTGGAGAGATTAAATATTCTAGAAGCTTAATTAACTGTGGTTAACCAAGGAGGCCAAATGATGCTAGGTAGTGAATCTATGAATTCATTTTCTTTTTATGGATTAATGGTTGCTTTATTTTGATAGTTAAATAACCGACTATCAAAATCTATCCAACGATTGTTTGGTACGGAAAGGTCGGGATCGAATTTATATTCGAAAACCATTCCGCCCAGCAAACACGTAACGTTGAAGATAGAAGATGGAGCAATTGAAGACTGTGGATCTTCATAAGAGGAAGGATTAATTGCCAAATATTCTCTGATGTTGCAACCAGAGATATTCTAACGTGGTTCAGTAGTGAGTGGGATTTGCGGATTTGCAAGGACTTCTGTCTACTGATCCTTTGGAGGCAGTAGGAGGGCGCCTTTGATTCATCCTGTGCATGGATGACTTGTATGGACGAATGTCTGACAGAGTATACCTAATAAATTACGAGTTAATTACCTCAAACGTATTTACGTTTGGTGGCGAAGAAATTCGTTTCTCTTATCTTTATACCCGTATTACTTTTGGGGAAATCGATTTGTGATTTGGCGGGTTTGACAATGTGGCGTTCAAAGTTAATGGTGGTGTGTTGTTCTAGAAGATAACGTAGCCTCAAGTCTCATCAACCGGGAAATGACAAAAATCGGGTAGGCAGCATGGCTAGGTGGGTTTCACCCAAGCATGGTGTATTATCACCAATCTAGAGAAATTTCTTTTTTTGTTCTTCTTTTCAATTCTGTATCTCCACGGATGAACTATAGGCCCTTAAAACCGTTGGGTGATAATATATTCGCTAGAGTCAAGCTAAAGGAGTGGGTCAGTAGCAAGATGTTCTTGTTGAACCCCAATGTATCCCCTCTAGAGTACACTGATCGGAAGGTGGTACCATACCTTGTCATAGTTGGAATCCAATCTCCAATAAGTGGCTGCAGTTTTTGATTTTATGCTATATATGTAGAGCGTGAGATGCAACCGTTCTGCTACTTGGTTATTTACTTGATTTACATCACTACGATAATATTAGAATAGCACTAATTCCAAAAAAATGTTTTGGTTATAGTAAGGTAAAAACCGTCCGTGTTTATGTGTGGGCTAGTCTTACTATTACCCTTTCTTTCAAAATAATTTTCAAAGTTAAGCAATATGGATGTTATTTATAAACTTAGTGAGTTTTTCTCATGCTGGTTCCCAGACCGATCCATGACGTTTGTAATATCTCGGGTCAGCCCGAGTTACAGGTTCAGGTTATCGGATGCTGTGGAGTTCAGAGACTAGTTGAAGGAGTCCAAACGTGTGATATGTAGAATTACTAGATTGGAACACACAACAATTTGAAGAAGTTGAAGGAGCCGTCAATTGGTTTTTTAAATTTTGAAAAGTTGTGTCTTTTGAATTCTAATCTTTTCTGAAAGTTCATGTCTGTTAGAAAACTATAAATACCTTCCACATTTCGAATTTTTTAAATACTTTTCATCCTTTTCTTCTCTAATCATTCCATTATTATTATTCTTAATTTCTTAACTTTCTACACTTATACTCTGCCGATTTCAATAGAAATAATATCATTCTACTTCTCTTTCATTTCTAAATCAAACTCTCTTTGAAATTCAAGTGCTACTCAAGAGTTATGGGACAATGCCAACACTTTAAAAAGGGGGAGGGAGGTGATGAAAAGAGGATAATGGGAAGGCTCCCTCTATCCTATACGTAACAGGTTCATCCAATCCTTGCTCGGGTGGTAGATGGTACTGAAGTAACATTAAAGGTACCAGCCAACCGTCTCGATCGGGAACCAATAGAACCTCTAAACGGTATGCCCGAAATGCGAGGAACACATAGTTCCTTACCCTTCAGACGATGGTAGGCGGGTCCATCGCCACTTCATCAAAAATTGACTTATTCCGCGAATACAAGATGTGCCGGTGGATAAGACATGCGATTAACCAAAAAAGGATCAAGCAAACGGATTTTCCTGAGATTCCGACCCACCATAATCTTAGTAAATCAGCGAGTGAAGATGCACTACTTCGAAAACCAACCAAGTTTCCGAAGAAATTCCAAACAGATTTGGTAGTGAACCCGAAGAAAAACAAGTGAGCTATGGATACCATGTCACCACCATCCGGATCCACCTCCATGTGAATCCAGGAGGCCTTTACGGATTGCACCTGCTTCCATATCTCACTAGCGTAGGATGGGGTACTGGAGATGTTCGTGGCATAAAGCATGTGGTACTTGGCATGAAGAAACGTCGCCCATAATGAGTCGTTTGCATCAAACCTATCCCATAGCTTGCAAGAAAAGGCCTTACAGGTATCATTTGGATTTCTGAGGCTTAAACCCCTTCACTTTTAGGATGATAAATGATGTCCCAAGAAATTCAATGGTGATGATTAGCATTGTCCTTTTCTGACGCCAAAGAGTGATAAGAACGGAAAAAGGAAGTGGTAGGAGTCACAGCTGTAAAGACGTGCGATCCTGTAGAGTCAAGAACAGACTTAATGAGAACTAGTCTACCTGCTTAAGAGATCAACACCGCATTCCACTTGATGATCTTGCCTATAGCTTTATTAGTTAGGGGGTCGAAAATAGCGTTGATATTATGACCTCTGTAAAGAACAATACCGAGATATGGTAACCAATGGCAGACACCCCTCAAATTGGTGAATGTTTCAATCCAAGAAGATCTAGCCTCAGATAAGTCACTCTTCGGAATAAACCAACTTTTAGAAGAGTTAACGAGTTGGCCAGAACAACTCTCGTACTATGAATGAGGCAGACAAGATGCCAAATTGAATAACGACTACCATTCGTGAAAATGATAATGTCATTAGCAAATGATAAGGAAGAAATCAAATGATAGCCCGACGGGATGCCAAACCGATGAATCTGATTTGATATTGTTAGAGAATGTAAACCATGTACAAAAGCTTTAGCAACAATACTGAACAGAGTAGGGGAAAGATGATCTCCCTGACGAAGTCCCCTTCCCGCCTTGAAGTACCCACTGGGTGATCCGTTGACGAGAACGAGAAACCAACAGTTGGAAATGAGCCTCCAAATAAGATCGATAAGGGGTTACGGAAACCCGAAAGCCTTAGAACCTTAATGATGAAAAACTTGGACATGCAATCGTAAGCCTTAGCCATGTCTAGCTTGACGATCACATTAGAACCCCTGACCTTTCGATCAATCAGGCACACCAGCTCCTGGGCTAATAGGACGTTATCAATAATCAAATGTCATTTCACAAACCTAGCTTGGGATGATGAGATAATGCGCTGAAGAAACAGTGCCAGCTTAGTGCCTAGAACCTAAGAAATAACCTTGTTAGAAAAGTTACACAAGCTGAACGGGTGAAATTCCGCATTGGAGCTAGAATTTTCACACTTAGGGATAAGGACCAAGTTGGTGGAAGTCCAATCCTGAGGTAGATCCCCATTGGAGAAGAAGAACTGAATTGCTTGATAGAAAACCGATTGGATGATTGGCCGGACACTCCTGAAGAAAACCCCATTGAAGCCATCAGGCCCACTAGCACTGTCCTAACTAAGAGCAAAAACACATGCACATATCTCTTCTAGAGAAGGAGGGACGATAAGGTCAGCACTCTCCAAAGGAAGAACCGACCTAGGAACGAAGGCTAGGATGGAAGGATCAGAAACCGTGACCGAAGGAGAACCAAAATAGGTTTGAAAGTGAGAGAGGATGGTATCCTTAACTTCCAAAGGAGTGGAAGCCACAGAGAGGTCAGGACGCTGGATTTAAAGAATCATAAGAAGTCTGTTCTTTTTACGAATGAAAGAGTGAAAGAACTTGGAGTTCGAATCACTGTCGATGACCCACTTGATCCTCGTCTTCTAACGAAGATAGTCGTTCTCGATACGAAGTTCTAACGAAAAGGATAACTGGGCCAGAGCCCACGCCTCCTTGTTAGCAGCTGAGGGATCTTCATCAATAAAAGCTTCAGCTAGAATAAGAATCTCTTCGGTCGCTCCTAACAATCGAAAATATTCTTGAAAACTTGCACGTTCCAACGCTTGAGACAAGCCTTAAGACGCTTAAGCTTACGAGAAAACACAACAGATGGCGAGCCATCTGCTGGAGAGTTCCATGAGTCTTCCACAACCCTATGGAACAAATGATGTGTTCTCCACATACTCTAGACCCTAAAAGAGGAAGGCCCAGAATGACTATAGGAAGTGCAACCAAGAAGCATTGGACTCCGAGAAGGTCCGATGCAGATGAGAAATAGAGAAAGAGAAGGGAAAGTGGAACCAATCCTCCGACTAGAAAACTCTATCCAACCTAGAGAGAATCTGATTCGCCCCTTCTTGGTTGTTACACCAAGTATAAGCCGAACCTATGAAAGAACCTTCAGAAAGACCGGGTTCGACGATGAAAACATTAAATTCCGCTACCGCCCTACGGTTAGAGGCTATGCCCCCTCTTTTCTCAGTTTGGTAGGTAACTATGTTGAAGTCGCCTCCTAAAACCGAGATTCCAAACTCCAAGTCAGAAAGAGACAGAACGTCGGACCAGAGGTTCAATCGCTCAGTCCGATCACACCTAGCGTAAACCATAGAAAAAGGAATGCCAGATGAGAAAGACGGTAACGAACAAGCCACCGACAAAAGCTGAATCGAATCGAAAACAGAATGAACCACCATATCTTTGGACCAGAGGATCCAAATCTTCCCCGACACATTGGCTAAGGAACCACCAAAGCCAAGTGACAAAATGGTACTTGTGGCCTCTTCAGGACCTATTAAGGGATCCAAAATTGTTACCATACAAACAAATTTTTTCCTAATGATGTGCTTCAGTCTAACCATCGACGCATCATTACCAATACCACGTACATTACAAAACAAGAAGTTCGCCATTGGGGAAAGAGAGAACGAGAAAACGCAACAGGAAGAGAAAAATGACAATAGGGAGCACCCAAAAAACCTCAAATAAGTTAAAGCGTGCATCGAGTAGATCTAGCAATCTGCTTGGACGCCGCTATAGAGAGTGTGAAAATGGTGCGGGGAGTACGAGGAGACAATCTCGGTCTGCGACGCACAGAAGAAGGTCGGGCAACCTGTAACAACTCGGAAAATTAGAACCAATTAAAAATTTTTATTTTGGCAATTTTAATGAATTTTGAATATCTAAAATGATTTATGTTAAATAATAACGACTAGAAATTTATTTTGAATAGAATTAGAACATATAAATTAATTTAAATCGAAGTTAGAATATAAATATTTATTTTAATTACAAAGGAAATTGGAAATGGCGCAACAGTTTGAAAATTCGATTTCAAATGAATGTACAGGATTCAAAATAAATCGGATTTTAGTGAAACTAGAAATATTTGAATCTATTTGAAAATATCTTTCCAACGAATCTGTAAAATCGAAATTTCATAGTGGGAATAAAAAGTTATGCCTAGTTGAAAATTCAGAAATAGTCGCTATGGAAATATAGCCCTTAAAAATAGCGATTTTGCAAACGACCACCGTTTTCGACGAAACCACTTTGGTTGGATCCGAAATGTCAAATTATTGCTTGATTCCAATTTTCATAATTTTTGGAGTTAATATGTGGGCGTGGCAAATTTAAACGTGTTTGGTCAATTTAGTTTGAATTTAATCGACTGGAAAATGACCGTTTTTCAAACGGTCTCTAAATTTGACAAAATTAGTTTTGTTAGGACCGTATCATCAAAAAATAGCCAGATTTATTTTTCTAGAATTTTAGGAGTCAGTATGTGGTCTCGGTAAATTAAAATGTATGTTGAAATTAATTTTGAACGTTATATTAATTTATATTTTAATTTTAACGAAAACTGATCGAAACAGACGAATTAGCTTACCGGACATATCCCACATTGTGTTCAGATTCGAATGAAAAAGTGACTTTATAGAAAATTAAATTAATTAAAAATATATATATATATATATATATTATGTCCTTGCCCCTCTCTCTCTCTTCATACCTCAGTCAACCCGTCGATTAAAAGGAAAAAATCAAAAACCCAAATCGCGATCTGCGCCGCCATCCACCATCGCCCCCCTCCACCAACGTGCGCCCCCGCTCCGCTCCCCTCCGACGATCGCCCCTCCCCAAACCAGCCGCCACTATCCCCTCTTTCTCTCTCTACTCGAAAAACCCCATACCCCTTTCCACCACTGAAAACCGCCGCCTACCCCACTGTTTCGACCACCAGATGCGCCCCCCTTCCCCTTCCAGTCAACGACAACAGCAGCCCCCCTCCTCAGAGAAAAACTGATTTTTACGGTAAGTTTTTATGATTTTGTTTTTATATATAATAACATAGTTAAATCAGTTTTAATTTATATAAATCATTATTTAAAAATTAGTTTTTATTTATAGAAAACATAGTATTAAAAATTTGATTTTTAATATATATATAACATTGTCTAAAAATGCGATCTTTATATGTTTATCATTGGAATAAAAATTCGATCTTTATATATATGAAGTTGCGGTATATAAATATGGTTTTAAAAATAAAATATGATTTTTATAGGAATTTTTAAAATGAAAATTTTGAATTTTTATTTATATAATAGCGTAATAAAAATATGATTTTTATTATATATGTTGCGATATAAAAATACGATTTTTATATGAATGATTTTGAAATAAAAATATGATTTTTATACGAATGGTATGAATATAAAAATCTGATCTTTACAATGTAAACATCGTGTTAAAGATGTGATTTTTACACATATGATTTTGAATTAAAAATATGATTTTTAATGAAGTAAAAAAATATGATTTTTATTATATAAATTGCGGTATAAAAATGTGATTTTTATACGAACAGTATAAGAATAAAAAGGTGATTTTTAATATAAAAATCGTGTGGAACAGATTGCGTTGGAACCGACGGGAATCAAATCCAAATCCGAACCGTTCAGAAATGAAAAACGGAGGAGTGGATCCCAAAGGTGAGAACTTCTCACTTTAATTTAATTTCTAGTTAGAAATATATACTAGGATGCAGACGGTGCTTAGTAGCACCCGACACCTTTGTTTGAAACCATGTTTGTTTGGTTGATTGAATTATTTGGTTGAATTTGGCTTGGGAAATGAAATGATTAGAATTGGTATGTACATGGCGCGAGCCATTATTAGGTGAGGGATAAGGCTAAACCTTATTCCGGTTCTAGTATCACGCCATTATGCTGCCGAAATTTTCTAAAAATATTAGAACAATAAAAATGTCACTTTTATTGTATAAATGAATTGTGTAAAATATTCATGAGTTGAAATAAATATTTTATAGTTAAAAATATAATTTTTAACAGGTATATGAATAAAATAAATATTCATTTACAAATTGGATGATTTGTTTAGGTACACACATTTCACTGAAATTAATTGGGATGTTATATTTTACACATCGCCCAACTGCACAAATAATAATCAGTGTTTGTTGTTTGAAAGCCCCACACTGGTATTGGGATGATATTGGACATACACTAACCCCAATATTAGTTGTATGTCAATCGATGGGTTGACAGACTGTTGTAAGCGTTAATTATTTAATTTAACGCTTATATAGTTGTGTAATGCACTCTGGATGATGGTTGACTGTGTTTGATTATTGTTGTGTACATATCTATATGAAATCCATATAAATAAAATTATATGGTAATTGACTGTGTCTGATTCTAACTCGGAAAGAAATAATATTTTAAATTAAAGAATATTTTAAAATGACGAATATAGAATATTTTAAAATAACTAATATTTTAAAATAATATTCAGTAAGGGATCAAAATATGATTTTGATGTCCGATTTGGGATGGACACGAAAATATTTAAATATATGAAGCCGTATTGATTAGATTAACGCCATTTAGACGTGAATGGTATTTATATCGATTTTATTCATTTTTATAGTGAATATCGAAATGGAAGCGATGTCAAAATCTAATGTTTTGAAAATATCATCATTTATATATTAATGATATGGAATATTCAATTTTTATTTAAAATTGAATTTTGAAGTTGAAATCGTTTTGAAAACAAATATAAAACGATTTATAAAATACGTTTTAAATGGAAATCAACAATATATATAATATATATATTTTATATATTTAATGGCCTGAATAGGATGCGCCGTGCCGCGACAGTTCGCGAATTTCAACCATTGACTTCAATGGACAATACGGGAGATCCGACCGTCGGATTCTCGTAAAACCGAAACCGTTGGGTTCGTATCAAAAAGAGCTTTCCAACGAATATAAGTGATTCGAAATCTAACGGTTGGATTTGGAATTATGTCCAAATCAAATTTGGAAAAGGTTGCTGTAAGTGCAGTTCGATGACCGTTTATGAAAATCGACTGTATGAGCCTTGATAAAATTAATAAAAATATCAATAATTTATGTAAAGTCATAATAAATGATTTTTAAAGAATTGGGATGAAAAATTCCATATTTGAAAAGATAAAAATATATTTTTATCGAAATGAACTAGTTATGAACTAGAAGTATAAATCCAATATTTTTAAATAAATAAACTGGATTTGAAATGGTTTTAAAAATAACCAAAATTTCCAATATATGAATTGGAGTGGATTTGAATTGAAAATATCTTCGAAATATTTCGATATTGGATTTCATGATTATACGGATATTATGGAGGAATTTGGGAGATATATATGTCGTTATTCCCAATACGATATTTGCAGATTTCAAAATTTGATATTGAATATAAGACGATATAATTTCTATTCAGAGCCTTGTATTTAATATTGAATTGGATTTTGGGTTTGTCGTGAATGGTGTCTTAAATAACACTGTTCTTAAACCCCGTGTGAAAAGAATAAATCTTTTAATTAAGATTTAAAGTAGAATTACCAATTAATTAACATTTAATTGGAATTGAAAATGGAATGTGAGTTGGGTTTGTTGTGAACTGTGTTTTTAACGACATTCGTTCTTTAACCCGATTTACAGTGAAATGTGATTTGGAATTTATAAATCTATTTATTAAGATTTAATGGAAATTTTCCAAAGTAAAATTTTCCAATTTAATATATTAATTTGGAATTGAATGGAATTCGATTTGATAATAATTAAAATGAGCTTCTGTGGAGGAAGACTGTTAATATATATGGAATTTAAAAGGCTTTGTCATTATTCCAATTATATTATTAGTCGGATACGGAAATTGATATCGATTATATATTGATCTGTTTTCCGTGAAGATTCCATAATTAATGGAACGTGATTTGGGTTTATCGCGAACTGTGTTTTAAATGACATCAGTTCTTTAACCCAATTAAAGATATGATTACATGTCTAACATTGTATTTCGACTATATGGTTAATCTCTGCTAAATATATATCTGTTTGTTGGCGGAGAATTTATTCTCTTGCTTAACACCCTTCTCTAAGACGTACGAGCTTAGAGGTTATATATCGGCAGAAATCAATAGTATGGTGTAGATTGTCGATGCGGCATGTTTGTGGTTCCAAAGTTAAATAATCATTAATATTGATTTTTAGGAAGATTAAAACTAAGTGGAGTTTTAATGAATCTTTAATTAGATTGAAATGAGAATTGATAATTTAAATTATCAAATTTGGGAAATGATCGAGAATGGAGTATCACCAATTTTTCTCCTAGCGATAGTTAAATATTTAATTTGATTTGAACGTGAAATGGTAATTAATTTTACCGATAACACCAGGGTGTTAGTTATGGAGTAATACCAATTTTGCTCCATGGGATGAATAGGTTGGGATTGGGAAATTAAATAAATGATTACTTCGGTAAGGTGCGTTAATCCCGACTAGTTTGAAAAACCTTAATATGGTTTGAATGATATCTAAAGAAAGATTAAAGAATAAATTATAAAGAATTTATCTTTGATAAAATTAATGGGAACATATACTTAAGGATGTGAATATTTGAATAAAAGAATATTCTGAATTGGACTGAGGCGTATGTTGTGTTTTTATAGCACCTGTTTATTATATATGCGAGTTATTCGGAAAGGTCGGGTTTATACCCATTCTGAATAACTGATTCGACGATATGTCGATGATGAAGACGGTGGTTGAAGACCGGAGGTCTTTACATCGTTTGGATGAATACTGATGTCATGATTGAGCTGTACACCCAAGACAAGGTAATAAGTGGTGATCGTTCCAGACGTACTTGGAGATCGACCGGATATGCGAGGACCTCTCTCCTGTATTGGACATATGGGACATGGAATAAGGTGCCTCCGATTTCGTTCAAACCTAGAACGAACTTGTAAATGGATGTGTGTCTGACATTGGATTTTATTCTGTGTTGATTGATCTATTAAATATATATCTGTTTGGCGGCGGAGAATTTATTCTCTTGCTTAACTCCCTTCTCTGAGACGTACGAGCTCAGAGGTTATATATCGATAGACATCAGTTGCATGGCGTGAATCGCCAGTGTGGCATGTTGAGATGCAGATGATCAAGGCTTCTGTTGAAATGCAGAGTCTTGTGGTTGATGATCAAAGCACGACTTTAATATAGCATAGCTTTGTGTATAGCATTAATTCGCGAGCCTCACACCTCGGTATGAGTCAAAAACGGGATCGGACCGTTGGGAGGACATGACGTTTCTTTCTAGCTATGGGTGGTATCAGGGCTTTGCAAGCCCTGACATTTTTATATTTTTACCTATGTGGTTGTTGGATTGCGAGGCGCGTCGGATATATCGGTCTCTACGGAGCCGATGGATATTGAGTCATCTGGCTCATAGACGCCCGATAGGGCGGGGAAACGTGTGTTCAGGAATTGCCAATCCTCAAACGTAAGGAAGGACCGGCCCAACCGATCCAAGGGTTCTCTGCAGGGAGTCCTGAGGTATTTGCTAGAGTGTCTCGAAGCGGTGAGGAGCTATCCCTGGCCTCGACTCATGACGAAAATCCAATTTCCAATACGTGACATTTTGGTTTTGATTGTAGAGCCTAGTAATGGCGACATGATATATGGTACCCATGCCGTCTATGATTAATACATTTATATTTGAAGTTGTTTTATACACTATGCACTTATAATAGTATCAAATGATTTGTTTTAAACGTACCAAACATGTTTGGCTATTATAAGGGAAAACCTTATCCTCCGGCTTGCATTGCATTGTGTGATGGGACCTGGGTCTTATAATAGCTTCATTTTTCCAAAAAGCATTGCGCTGTTTGTTTTATGCACTGGTATTCTTGGGAGGAAACCCGTTCCGTGTTATACGGCGTGGTCCCTTGATTTACTTTATTTTTAAAGTAAAGATGTAATAGCTGTTTTAGCTCTCACACCAGTCACATGACTGGCCTGGAGTTTATTGTTTTAACCTAAACTCTGGGTACCCTTATTTTCCACATGGGAAGCTAGTAGTTTTGATTTTGCAGATTTATATTCACAGGATCCTGGTTTATAGATGGAATAATATCCGGAAAGCTCTATATCCGTTTATCTCTTTCAGTTGTGTTATATATTATTTTTTGCAGCTATGTAATGTATTTTAATCTCTGATATTTTACAATGTGTAATATTTATTCACACTCTGTATATCCTTGTACTCTGATGTAAATTGTTGTAATAAGCAATGAAATGTTCTTCTGTTTGTGTTCTGACTTGTCGTGTTTTCATCACAATTCGGGATTTCCTTTACGGGGAAGTTTGGGTCGTTACAACAGCCGATGTAGTGTCATATCACGAAATACCATTTCACGATGGGTACGAGTTCTTAATAAGGAGATTTAGATGATCGTTAATGATCTCTATATCGTCCTTACTAAGGAAGGGGGGACCCATCGGCAGGAGAGGAGGCGACCTCTCTTGCCGATGTGGGTGACAAAAAACCATCAGAAACAAGAGAACTCCTATGAAATATAGGGATGCGGAAGATCCACATCACCCGTTGCTGTATGGATGAAACCAATATCAGACTGTCATTGGATTGACAACCCCGTAGTGGCGGTAACGTCCGTATACCAACTGGGAATCCATACCTAAGAAAACTTGGTAAAACTCCACAACCCACGCACGGACAGGCGCCATAAGGCGTAGACACCAACAAATGGTGATCTCCCTGGTAATCCGTATAGCAGACCGTATCAGTGTCCACTATTCGGCCACGATAGAGAGACCTAGTCTGTATTGTCCATACCTTTTGTAACCACGCACAAAAACCCACAAACCGCTGCCAACATGAAAGACTCGCTAACGATATAGAAATCTCGTTAGGACTCACCCCTAAAGCTAGACTGACGACTGCAAACAAAACCACACCTGAGAAGCCAATGCAAATACAAACAACAATCCCCTAGAACAGGAGGTCTAGACAAGCGTAAGTGCAAGCTATGAAATTGAACCACGCAAAGCCGTATAGGCTAAACAGGTTCAATCCCTTCAGCATACACAAAACAACAGAACATAAAACCCACCCAGGATAGCAACAACCACCCCAAAGAAGAACACATATCCAAAAATCCCACTAAAACCGTAAGAAAAAGAAGCATAGCCCAAAACTTGGAATGACATGCATGATATAGAAATATGCACGCTGGGATAAGCAGTAATGCCATGGCAAGCTACAAGCCACACAAAAGAAACGCAAGAAGCCAAAGAGTAACCCACAAACAAGTTACAGGAGCCATTAAAGGTAACATCAGAAAGAGATAAAACTGTTAAAGCTGGGTTAGAAAAGGGGATCTTCGAAAACAAGCCATAAAATAAAAATCCATGCACAACCCAATAATCATGGCCAAAAACCAATCTTAAATCAAAACTTACCTGCCTTGCAAAATCAGATCATCATAAACCCGATGTAAGCCGAAATAGCAGAATAGCCCACCTTCTGAACCCATCTGAAACACCGGTTTCAGGCCATCAGTCTCTGCCTCATAGCCCAAAGATAGCTGAGTAACTTACGAACGGTCCATCTCCAAAACGTCAACAGTCTCATTTGACACACCACGCATCAAAGGTGGCTTCAAATAGAGCACGCCAACATCCGAAAAACCCGACGTCGACGCAGCATATTCGCCACTCCGGTGCCAATCATTGTTAACAAAATCAGAAACCGCGTCGAGCTTAAAGGGTGAAACCTCAGGTACAAACATCTCAGAAGTTAGAGCAATCTTAACAGAAGATTCGACAATCACAACAGATCAATGTTTAAGCCAACGACGCCGCTTACACTTAACAGGCCTTGCCAAACCAACAAAGTCACACATCGACGAGGAACTGATAAGGCTAGCCTTTAGTGGCTTGATCGTAGGAGGAATTTGGTTTAGGGCTACCAAATCCCCAACACGAGCTCTTCCCAGACTTGGGCCAGCGAAGGCGAATGGGCCTGGAGTACCGCTGCAAAATAGAGAACCGAACATCAGATCTGTAAGCGACACATGTAGTTCATGGTTAGTAGGAGAGAAAGAAACACCCTTAAATGGCATACAAGGCACAAAAGGGGTGATCAAAACCCCTTTGCCCTATTTGCCATTTGAACAGAGTGTGTCCCCCATGCTAGAAACCCAGATATTAGCAAGCCGCCATAACGAAAGGGGAAACAACCCCAAGGATTCAGAGTACACTGAGACTAATTCCAAGAAATAATATTCAACCACCAAGAACCTATGCTGCAATAATGCACCAAAAGAAATCAGATCCCCCATACGAATCTTAAGAGAAGAGATTCCAGTAATAACCACCGTAACATGACCAGAAACCACATCGTCGATGGCTTTAGAGACGATATCGACTGATGGACAAGGACGATTGTAGCTAACTCGAACTAGAAAATTGCCTTCAGCAACTGACGATTTCATAATCCTAAAAATAAGGTTAAAATCGTTTGACAAAGAGCAAGTTGACAAGCTGTAAAAACAAGAAAGAGAGATCGCAAGCAATGAAGCACAAGATAACATGTGTGTGTGTGAGAGAGAGAGAGCTAAAAGAGACGAAGAAGGAAAATCACTTCGCTTGAATTCAGAGAGAGGCCATGGAAAGAGTCATTGTGTTTTTTGATGAAGATAAACAGTTTGAACGTCAAGAATGAGTTGAAATGGTCTATTAAAAAGTTGAGAATACAAATCCACAATTTATTAATATTCATTATAGAACAATTAAACAGTTATATTGAAAATATATTTCAACTTAAATATTAATTGCAAATCAATATTATACATTTTCAATATTCACTTTAATCATTAAATTAAAATTCACAAATGCATATTGGAATAAATCACTATTATAACAAAGGCATTTAATTTATTCCAACAGTTAAATACAGAAAATCACCATTTCATAATTTTTTTTCTCAAAATATTATACAAGTTGGCTCAAAAACTCGTATTTTTATTTTTTCTTAGATTTAAAACAAACATAACATATTGCAGTCTGTTTAGCCTGAGTATCCAAATTTTGGGTTGTTACAGACTTCCCTCCTTAAAGAAATTGCGTCCTCGCAATTTCCTTAAGCGAAAGGCATACATAACAATTAACCAAACCCAAGACATCGCTTAACTTAATTTACAATAAAAGATTAATTTATGCTAACAACCCCAAAATTCCCAAATTCTTTTCTTAGTTGCATAATACAACAATTCAAATTTTATAGTATAGCCTTAACATAAGTGATTATTTAGAATACGCACCTCCTACATTCGATTTCAAGTTGATAGAAATGTTGCCATACCATTATCTTTCTACAAGTTTCCACAAATAATGGCTCCTAATTGATTGCAACATCAAATAGGCTCACTATTTATCATCTTAAACATTCTACTTAATGGTTATAACCATCCCTCAAATTGATCGTATTCTAAAGTACCTCTTATGTTCAGAATTGTTTAAAATTTTAAAATACATTTAATTTAGGAAACACCAATGTTAATCATTTAAACTTTTCAAAGCACAAATTTTCTTCAACTTAATTCTTTAATTCTCTTCGAATAATGTTAAACCACTCATTCGACATAATTCATCTTATTACGTAGCTGCGATGTCATCCCGAAACTGCTATCGCCTCGCCATTCAACTTTAGTATACCAAACTTGCATAGTTGTTTAACACCATTCTTATAAGTAAAAAACATTGTTATATGCAAAAAGTTATTTTCATATTCCATAAAATAATATGTTCAACCGCCTCGAATGAGCATTTAAGAAATTCTTATCGGTATCATTGATCAGACGTACCGATCAGAGTCCCTTGAAATACTCAACGGACAACCTAACATGGAGGATAATCAATCAAATTCTTAATTCAAATATGGTTGCTTTTACTCATTTTCGTTTTATTAGTACTAAAAATAGAAACAACCTAACTTCAGACTACTCTGCTTATTCACTTTATTTAAGTTTCAAGTCAATTAATCATTTTGTCATCAATATTAATTACCACCTCTTAACCCTACTTTTATATTTATCAAATTTCCGCACAACCGAAATAATTCACCCTTTTTGCTGCGCACTCTGATTTGTCATGAAAATAGAATTTCTTCACTAATACAGATCTTGAATTAATTTTTATTACCCCATTTCCTAGCCCAAGGATGAAGCACCAAAAGATTAGAGGATGGAACTTATCGTCGAGATAAACTACAAAAGATAGAACACCCAACATGGAATATTACAGACATGGATTTCTAAAAGCATTCCTAAAACTTGGGTCTTTCCACTACTCGATTGACAATAATCATGAGAAAAGGATAACAATGATAGTGCTAAAGTAGTCACAAGTGTTATTCTTCTACGTGGTGACACATGTACTATTCTTTTTCTATTCTGTGTTTATTGTATTTTGTTCTGAACCTGGCTCTGTTACCAAATGTAACACCCACCCCGAGACCCACCCTAATAAAGAGCATTAACGAGTAACGTCGTATATTAGAGTGGAGAATAAGACTGGTTTGGGGCGACCATCTGTAATTCTTTATTATGAGTATTGAATACGTCGATCGGGTGCCTAAATTTATCTTTTGTTATTCAAGTGGATCGACATACTCAACATATCTAATATAAAACTACAATGGCTAAGGATCACATTCAAAACAATATACAACACATTACAGACTTCGGATCGCAGAACAATTACATATAGATATCAGCACAGAAATACAACATATACATGTGCTACAACTATGAATGGTTGTGTATAACCCATATAAAATAAAACATCTCCAATAGATAAAGTACAACAAATCAAATGGACGACCTTTAACGAAATATCTTCATGAGACAATCCTAAGGAGAAATTGTAAGACCTAAGCCAACAAACTGCTAAACTTGAAACAAACTCGATCTGACCCGAGTGAAAGCACATGGGTCTGGCTTGCTAAACTCATCAGTAAAACATAGCACTTGGTAAGGTTAAATAAATGAAAGATATGATATCCTTTTACTCCAAGGATGCCATGCGATAATAGGGTTTCTCTCTTCTAAGAAAGAATGATATTTCTTATTGATAAGTAGAAGAGATAACTAAGATAAGACACATACGGATATACCTCCTCTCATCGGCATATCCTAAAACCTCAAAATAATATTCAATGCATCATAAAACTTATCTAAAGGAATCTTCATACTCATTTATACCTCATCTTATCAGTATAATATGAATACATCTAAAATCAATCATTAAAACTCATCATAAAAGAATCCCCATAATCATTTATACCTCTTCTCATCGTTATAAATATAAATACATCTCAAATTTGTCTTGAACTCATCATAAAATAATTACCCTAGTTTATACCTATCTCATCGATATAAATGTAGAAAAATTTCAAGTCCATCATTAAACTCATCGTAAAAGAACTACCATAATTTATACCTCATCTCATCTCATCGGTATAAATATAAATATATCTCAAATCCAGCTTGATATAGCTCGGAAAGAGTTCAAAACATCATATTCGAAATCACCATAAAACCATATATATATATATAAGTCTTTTCTTACATAAGACTATAATAAAGCATCATCATCGAAAGGTGAAATCGAACATCAAAAACTTCATGGAAAACAGCACGTGCTTACATCTTGACCAGTACTAAATTTTGGTACCATACATTGTGATGGTTTACTTTAATAAGGCATGAATGTATGTCCCATACCATACGTTTGTACCTGATGGTTTACTAGCCGTTAGTTGATACTACATCAGAAACATCATAAAACATCATAAACATCATGAAACATATATATTACGCCTTATCTCATTGGTGTAAATACAATATCATGCTTTTCTCATCTCATTGAGAAGTACTATTAACATTATGACTTATCTCATTATATGGACAAGTGGAAAATCACCATAAGACATCTCAACATCGTGAAATCATCATAAATAATCTAGCCTCATCTTATTGCAAGTAAATTAATGTCGTGATAGTTAATTATAACCATAATTCTCATATTAGAAATTTTAACATCTAACATGCCTCATCTCATCGGCGTTCATAACATACGTCATCATAAATTATCTCAAATAATTCATCAAAAGGATTTCGATCGTGTAAGTTAGATATTAAGCGATAAAGCAAAACCATATGTCTCATAGCATATGTTTTACTTATCGTTTAATTTCTTTCTCATACATCCAAAATTCATAAAAATAATTAATATTATTTATAAAATAATATTTACTACATAAAACATGAATTTAAAACGATTCCTGGAAATTATTGTTATATAAATAAATTGTCTTTATTATAAAAATATTTAATATATATAAATAGTATTGAAAATTATTTAAAAAAAATTCAAAATACTTATTTAGAAAAACACTTTATTTTTAAAACCATTTTAAAGGCACTTTCAAAAACACGTGCACGAAATATGCAAAAATCTCAGAAAATCAACAATTAGAAACCCTTAATTTTGACCAAGATAACTTCGTAACTCTAGAAAACTAAAAACATGAAATTGTATCTCTATGTCTACGCTTTCCAGAACATCCGAATTTTTTTAATTTGGATAAGAAACATGTTACTTATGAACAAAACAATTCTCAGGTCTATGAATGTTGCTGCTGTCTGTTTGCTCTCGTGACCGCAAGAAACAAGCAAGATTTTGAGCTAGTAAACATTAAAATTTTGCAAAACATAAAACTTGTAGCTCATAATCTAAGCTTTCCAAAACATCTAAAATTATTAAATTTGGATAAGAGGTGAAAGAGATACATCCAATTTAGTTTCAGCTTCAAAGGTTGACAAAATTCAGTTTTTGTAATGAACACAAACTATGATCAAAACTTCATTTTTTACAGCTCTAACATCCAATTTTGCACCAAACATGAACAATAAATATTGTTTATAACTAGTGTGACTGAGATCACTCACTTGCTTGGATTTGGAGGATTTTCTAACTTGAATTGGCTACAAAAAGGATGAATAAAAGCTCTCAAACCCCAAATCAGCAAGCACTTCAGGCATGCAATAGGAACCCTTAGTGTAACTTTCTCTTAATCTCTAGAAGGGAGATGATTTAGATTTTTGCTGAGGCAAACAAGAAATATCAATCTTTTTCCCTTTAATTTCATTTGGAAGACTTGATTTTTTATGAGGTTTTGCAAAGGAAAGAGCATAGTTTAATTTACTGAAATGTGGCAGTAGGAGGAAGAAGAAGGAACCCAAAAAGGAGCAGAATTGTACGTATATTTCTTTTCCCTCTTGCAGAAACATCCATGGGCCATGATTTAGGGATCCAAACCCAATAGGACAAGTGTTGCAAAATATGAAGGTGTTACAAATTTATCTTAATTAAGCTTATGGAAATAGTACACTATTAACGCTCTTTTAACACCAAAATTCCAATTTCAATCCATCGTATCAAACACATACAAAAACAAATTGTGTCTAAATATTTATAAAACTATACAAACATGTTCATAATATTTTATAAGCCATTAAATACTAACTTTACTAATATAAACATGTGTGCAAAAATGATCATATCACCCTCCTAATGTTAAAAATCCAACCCTTTACCAAATCGAATTGGTACAAGATAATGGATGTAAAAAAATAATTTTATAAAAATATCTTTGACCATCAATTATTGATAATCATCAAATACCCATAATACTAATTTAATACTAACACAAATAAACCCGCCAAAATGTTGCTATTGTCCAAATTATTATTACTATTATCATCAACAATATAGAATTAAATTTCAATCTTGAAAAAATTTAACAACTTATTATTCCTTAAATTTTCATACTTATTTCAAAAACAATTTAGAACTCAATTTCTACTTCATTTTGTCAAAAAAATGTAACTTGCATTTGCAAATACAAATCTACAATTTATTCATATTCATTATAGAACAATTAAACACTTATATTGAAAATACATTTCAACTTAAATATTAGTTGCAAATCAATATTATACGTTTTCAATATTCAATTTGATCATTAAATTAAAATTCACAAATGCATATTGGAATAAATCACTATTATAACAGAGACTTTTAATTTATTCTGGTAGTTAAATGCAGAAAATCACCATTTCATATTTTCTGTTTTCTTAAAATATTATACGAGTGAGCTCAAAAATTTGTATTTTTATGCTTCTTAGATTTAAAACAAACATAACAATTACAGTCCGTTTAGCCCGAGTATCCAAAATTTGGGTTGTTACACTACCAACTCGAACGGATACTTCGGTCAAAAAAGAAAAAAGAAAAAAGCTAACATAAATTATTCTAAACATTTAAATAGGTACATATCATCTTTTATAGGTTACACTCACATGCAGCATGAACAAGTGACGCCCATTCTTATACATATAAATAGATGAAAAAAAATTGAATTGGTAAATCCGTGTCCTACTAAATGGAGATATTTTGGTGTGCGTGATAATGGGAGACACGTTCAGATTCACGCCTAAAGTTTTGCTATTTTTACTTTATATATTTTAACCGTTCTTCCCCTTCCCCATATGACTTCTCTCTGCTCACTTTCCTCTTCCCTTCCAAAATTTACAAACCTGTAACCCACTGTATTATAAAAAAAGACCAACCCTTTTACTTCTTTCATCCAACGTTTTCCCCTTCTTTTTTAAGACGGCCTCCTCCTCCTTCCATCGAAAATCAAATCAAGCTTCCCCTGTCGCCTCTAGTAATCCGAAGACCATTATCAAAGCACCGCGAACCGTGCCTGCAACCTTGTCGTGTCTGGAAAAAAATCGAAGCCACCGCCTGGATCTGGTACCACTAACGGCCGGAACGATGCCTCGTTGTTGCCTCTACATATGAGTAAATCTCACGATTCTTAATTCAAGCATTTCAACATCGTTATTCACTAAGTATAATAGCTTGATCCTGGGTATTGATTGCTGTTTGTGTGATTGAGTTAGTTTTTTTAACATCTCCAGATTTCTTTGATTCAGAAAAGAATGCAGAGCAGAAAACCTTGGGAAACTCTCCAACGGCCACCAGTTCGTCGGAATAATATTTGGGCACGGTGTCAGCAGCTGCAACACCACATGCACAGGTGGCAAGGGTCCAGTTCATGATTCAATGAAGTTCCTGAGCATGCATGTGCATATGTGCATGTGTGCACGTCTAATATTATGTATAATACCAAGCTCAGTTAAATGGTATGTTTGTAATTCTTTAATTTGACTGTTGGAGCTTGGTTGTCCCTATATAAGCATCAGGAACGAGTGATGTAAGCTTTTTTTATCAATTAATTAAATGAAATTTCCCCTTTTACTTAATCCTAATTTCTCTCTGTTCTTAATTCTATCTAATTTCTTTTTCCCTAATTCTTCAGTCTTCCCATTATCTAATTTCATCTGAATTCAATTTCTGTCCAACTCTTCTTGTATCCCCTATTTCTTCCAATCTGCACCATATCCCCTTCTTCTATCCTTAATTCTATCTTCCCCATCATCTTCATTGAATTACTGTAACAGTGATTTGGGCTAGAATATCATCAAATATTTGACAAAATGTCCAATTCAAATTCTGAGCGTAGCAAATTGGTATCAGAGCACACGAATGAGCATGAATCAGACTTTCAGTCATCGGATGCAAGTCCTGCCTTCATAGCATTCCTTCAAGATCAAGAGGAGACCCGGAATCATCAAGAAGAAATCAATATTAAGGTCTCCCAAACCCTAACAAAACTTGATATCAAATTGGATCAGAATATTCAAGATAATAAGCAAAATTTGAGGGAATATACAACATGCTGCAAACCATCGCTCTTGATGTTCAACATATCAAAAGGAAACCCTCCAATAATCAAGTTAACACCTAATCTCTTCAAGGAATTCTCGCTGCAAATCCACATAGCAGGCCACCCAACGCCCCCACAAATCCACCAGTAATACAACCCCCATCTAGAAATAATCCGATCCCTGTTTTAAACACCACCAGTTCTAGTGAATCCCAGCCCATAAATCTTGATCAGACACTACCTACCACCTCAAATTACAACCTGATCATCACTCAAGAAATCACTTCTTGGAATAAGAATTCTCCATTCCCAAATTTGAAACTTGATTTCCCCATATATAATGGTGACGACATGATTATGGAATGGTTGAATCAAGTTGAGCAATTCTTCAAGTTCCATCAAACTGAAGGCCACCTATGGGTAGAGATTTCTTCTTTTTACTCACGACAAGACGCTCTTAAATGGTATGGATGGTATACACAGAATGTTCCTAATTGTGAAATGTGGGTTACATTTAAAGATGAGATTTTAACAAGATTCAATTCGGAAAATATGGAAAATCCGTATGAAACCCTAGCCAAACTCAAACAGATCACCACCGTTTCAGCCTATCTAACTAAGTTTGAAAGCCTTCAAGCTATAATTGAGACTCTCCCCGCACAACTCTTGTTAGACAGATTCATTGGGGGACTCAAGGAGAAAATTAGATATGATATTCTCACCGCCAGACCTACTAATTTCAAACAGGCCGTGGCATTAGCAAAGATGTTCGAAAGGGTTTGGAACTTGACCAAGAAGAGCAAGACTGCACGTGTACTCCCTAAGGGAAACCCCCAGCAATCCATTACCCATCCTAAAGATACCCAATCCAATTTTGAGAAAAACCCTACCAACTTGGAAAGACTTGCAAAAAGCAAGGGTTTAACACCCCAACAGCTTCTTGACATGAGAAGACAGAATCAATGTTACGGTTGTGGTGAAAAGTGGAGTAAGGAACATAAGTGCAAGAATCCTAGGGTGCACATATTAGAAGGAGAAATACTATTAGAAGGAGACATTGAAGAGGATTTGGGTAATGAGAATGAAAATGAAGACTCTTCCACACAAGAAACACATGCCATCACTCTGTAGGCCATGTGTGGCATACCGGCTTTCTCTACTATTAAGGTACAAGGCACCATCAAGGGCAAACCTGTGCAGATCTTGATTGACTCTGGCTCAACCCACAGTTTTATTGATGAACCTTTAGCTCAAAAACTTAAGTTAAAAATAGATGCATCAAAGATTTATCAAGTCATGGTAGCCAATGCGGAGAAGCTTCAAGGTTCAGATATATGTCATAACGTAAATATTAGTTGTCAGGGATGCAAGATGCCAGTTGATCTGCTGTTGCTACCTTTAGAGGGGTGTCAATTGGTGTTTGGGGCCCAGTAGATGAAGGATTTAGGTGAGGTCACGCTGAATTTGAAAAAACTATCGGTCAAGTTCTCTTATGGTGATAAAATGTATGTATGGCAAGGCATACAACAACAGGAAGTTAAGGTAGTGGACAATAAATCATTAAGTAAAGAACATGTGCATGGAAAAATAACTATGATGTTGTGTGCCACTGAAATTCTAGATTCAAAAACGACTGAAGACGCAAACCAGATTTTACCTGAAGTGCAAAAACTGTTAGAGATGCTTCCAGAAATTACGAATTTTCTATTAACTGTAAATTAACAAATTTAAGTATAATTAATTCTTAATGAAAGAATTAAGGGAAATGGGTTATGTCGTTGCGCTCGTCTCGGAATTCTGCCTGAGGTAGAGTCCGAGTTTGCGTAAATCGGACTCCGTATGAAGGAGTTATGACCTCCGGAAGTTTCAGAATTCAAACTAAAATTCAAACGGTTCAAACGAAGTTCAAATTTCAAAAATCAGACCCAAACTGGGCTGGGCATGAAAATTCCCGCCTAGGCACCAGGTCGACCTAGGGGTCGACCTGGGTGACCAGGTCGACCATAGGGTCGACCTGGGGGTCGACCTGCCCAGTCAACCTGGTTTGGCCCTGGCTGGCCTGGTCGGGTTTCTGATCAATTTTTTGGGGCTTAGCTGTGTCACTAGGGCTTACATGTCGCTTTCTGATTGGCTTCTCTTGAGATGGATGGTCTGGATTCACTCTAGCTTCATCGACGGCTCTAATTAATTTGAAATTCTATAAATACAACTTGAGTCTAAACCTAAATTCACACAAATAAATTGGAGATAGAGCCGTCATGCTGCTGGAAGGAAGCCAAGAGTAGCCTCCACTTGTAGAAAGGTTAGAGACGAGCCAAAATCAAAGTTAAAACACGATTCAAACAACGTTAGTCTACCCAAAGGAAAGCATTTCAAATTCAGAACTCAGAATCCAGAATTCAAGTTCATCATTCGTTGTAAGTATAGTGATTTTTACGATGTGAATAAAATTAAGACTTAATTCGATGTAAATTGGGAATTGAATTGTGCTATTATGTAACGACGATGTTAATTCATGTATTGAAATGATTGTGGTATTGTGATGTTTGTGGTATAATTGAGTTTATGTTGATCCTATTGTACATTTAGAATGAAAACAACATCGCATGCAAGTTGTATAGTTCATGTTGTAATCTACACCTATATGTTTATGTGATTATATAGATTGTGTGTATACTTTAAGCTAAGAACCCCTATGCCTAAATGGTTATGTTCAAATACATGCTCCTATGTTTATACAAAAGTTGCAAGTTCCTAATTGGATCCATGTCAAGATCCACTTTAATATATGTTTCATGTTGTAATTAGACATATGATTGGATCTAGTTCACACATGCGATGAAATTATACATACTTTATGAAAACGTCGTATTCTTGTCATATGCTAGTTATGTTCGATGTTACGCCTAGATCCAAAAAATGTTTAGGCTTATGTTGTCTAAATCATATGCTAATTTATGTGACACCTATTTGGTTAGATCCCTATTTCAATGCAAGTTCACACCTATGACATTAATGTTGACTATTTTGCAAGTTCACACCTATGATGTTCATATTGACTATGCCAAAAATGCCAAGTTTACACCTATGTCATGTTTATGTTAGTGAACTACTTTATGCCAATTTTGTGTACGCTAAATTAGGCTAAGTTTTTTTGCCTAATATTATATGTTAAAAATCATGCGAACGTAAAATTTGGCTAAGTTTGTTAGCCTAATACTTAGACGGGGTAACGTTGGGATAAATCGATAATTATAGGAAAACTTGACATAAAAATATATGGAATTGGCATGTTTGTCACATGCCAAAATTGGTGGCATTTAAACGGTATAAATTTTTACACCAAAAATGATAAACTTGGAGAGTGGGCCATAACATTTAATGGTTAGCAAATTTACATATAACAAGTAATAAAGACAAATATGTAAATTTAGAAAATACGAGTATGCTTAATACGAGGTTGGATTGAGTTGTGATGTAAACCTGCCCGGACCCGCCTGACTGTCCAGTAGTCACAACAATACCTGTCCAATGTGGGTGGTTAAGCATGGAGCCCAATAAGGACCCGAGGTTAGACAGAGTTACGGTGTAAATCTGCCCGGAACCGACTGGCACATCCAGTAACCGTAACAATACCTGTCTAATGTGAGTGGTCGGTGCTTTAAAAAGCTAAGGACAGACTGTCAGGATGGTAGGGTTAACTTAACTAAAACACTTAACCAATTCAACATGTTAATGAAATTGATGGGTGGGGTTAGGTAAATACAGACACTTAACCACTTAACATGTTTGACTAGAAAACCCTAGTAACGGGGACACATTTCAGCAGTAACCCAATTAGGTATCATGGTACCCTGAAACTAGGCAGGGTGGGGCACGATTACTGGGCTGATTGTAAGCGGTCAAAAGCGACGGCGGTGGGTACAACAGTGTGGGTTCTAACGGAGTGCGGGCCTGCACACACTTCGGAGCAGACAAACAAGGCACTGGGGGCACCAATAGTATAACCTATGCATTTCTAGTTTTGTGTTGGGTCGCTACCATGGGACTTGATACACCCCAGGGTGGGACCAACTTAGGCATCTAAAATCTTCGGGGCCGTAAGACACAGATGATTATGCGAGTAGGAGCCGATCTTTAGAAAAAGGGGATCACTTTACCTCCTGCATGGGGTGTCAGTTAAGACAATACAAGTAGGTGCAGAGATATAGTGTGGGGTGCGATAGTATATTCGATTCAAACTGCTTTATCTTAGTTTATGATATTTTCCTATTTCCAGTTTATACCTATCATGCCCTTATTCTTATTCTCATACTGAAGAGTCACTAGACTTACCAGGCTTTATGTCTGGCCCTATTTTCTTTCGTCTTCTTTTCTTCCGTTCCCCCCCAGGTCCACAGGGAGGAAACAACTCAGCTTAGTCAGACTCTTTGCAAGCTTCAAGATAGTAGATGTACGGTTTGGACTCTCTCTCCTTGGCTATGGCTGTTGGACACAATCATGGGATTTATGAAGTTTTAATTATGTTTTATGCTTCTTTATTTAATAACCAAGACAGAAATGATGATGTAATGTTTTTGGATGTTATCATGTGACAGATATGGAAATGTTTTGTATGAACACGTATTTATGAAATAAAAAGTCCGTTGTTTTTCCACTGCTTATATATATGTGTTTATATCTGTCTTGTGTTTTATCTGTGACTTTTACTTACAAACCTCCACCAAAGTTAAGGCATTCGCTTTGTGAGTGACATTAATGGAGGGTGGGGTGTTTCACTTGGTATCAGAGCATAGATTTACTAGACTAGATAAAAGTTTTTGAAACTATTTTCAAAAAAAAAGTTTAAAGAAGCATTCTTTTTCAAGAAAAAGTTTTGTTTTTAAAAGGCATAATTCCCCAAAAGCCATATGCACTATCTCTCTATCCTTTATCTTGAATACTTTCCTTTTTGTTCCAGCATGTCTGGACATCTTAACCTTCCGGAAGGAGTACCGATCCCTGGCTGGTTCCGAAGGTACCTAGAGGCTAGGGCCAATGGTGCGGGCCCAGCAGACATTCCTCCTCCCACAGTGGCAGCGGTACCTCCTCCTCCTCCTCCTCGCGGAAATACTTTCGCTAAGACATGTAGAGACTTCAAGGCTATGGGAGGAAAGGACTTTTATGGAATTGAATCATTTGTGGCAGCAAGGAACTGGCTGAAGGAGACCGAGGACTTGTTCGTCATCTTCGAAGTTGACGACAGGCAAAAGATACAGCTAGCAGTGTGGTTGCTTAAAGATGAAGCTTCCTATTGGTGGGAAGTTACCCATGTTGAGAGGCCAGTGGAGACTTGGGAAGATTTCAGGATGAGGTTTGAGATGAAATTCCTCTCCCAAGATGAAAGAAGCCTGCAAATGGAGCAGTTCCTAACTTTGAAACAAGGAAATATGACAATCAAGGAGTACGCCAATTAGTTTAATCAACTGGCCAGATTTGGGCTGGATTTGGTAAACACCCAACACAAGAAGGCCCTTCGCTTCGTCCAAGGTCTGAATGAGCCTCTACACAGCCTTGCAATGACCCATATACCCATGGGAGCAACTTATGAAAGCTTGGTGGACATGGCGCTGCTACACGAGGAAGATAAAGGAAAGAAGGAGGCAAAGGTGGAAGTGCCTCAAGAAAAGAAAGAAGGTTTACAGGCTAAGAAGACAGACTTTAAGAAAGGCAGGAAGAACAACAAATCCCGTGAAAAGAGAAAGTGCAATTTCTGTGGCATTGTGGGACATATAGCAAAAGACTGCAGGAAGAAAAAGGCAAAGATGAATGTGGGTTGTTTCCATTGTGGAGAGACTGGACACTTAGCTAGGGACTGCCCAAAGAAGCGGGGGCAGGGACAGAGGACTGGATCCACCTCAGGGGGGCAGGTTCACGCTCTGGTGGCACCTCTACAGGAACGAGGTAGAAATATTTCTGTAGAAAGCTTTGTTTATCTTTATGATCATCCAGTTCGCACTCTCTTTGATTCAGGTGCATCACACTCCTTTATTTCATCTGCTTTAGTGGAATCTCTGCACCTAGACACTAGTATGATAGAAGATCCCTTGGTTGTTTCAAATCCAATTGGGGGCTCGGCTTATTTGTCGATGGTTTGCTTGGATTTGAAAATCTCTATTCTAACTGTTGAATTTAGATGTAGTGCCTTTGTTTTGGGCTTCTCAGGATATGGACTGATTTTAGGCAAGGACTGGTTATCCAGTAATGGTGCCATTCTTGATTGTGAGAAAAGAGTGGTTAGACTCTTGACTTGCTCGATAACCCTCTAGAAATTTCTTGTAATCCCTTGAATGCTGTTATGCTTAGTTATCTAGAGTCGCTTGACGCTTCTATTGAGAATTTGCAATCGGTTGGAGTGGTCCGGGAATATCCGGATGTCTTTTAAGAGGTGAAAGGCTTACCTCCGAAGCGGGAAATAGACTTCCGCATATATCTTGTTGATAATGCAAAGCCCGTAGCTCTGGCTGTTAGGCACATGGCTCCAAAGGAGAGAAAGGAGCTCAGTAAGCAAGTTAAGGAGCTTCTCAAGAAGGGGTTTATAAGGAGAAGTATCTCGGAATGGGGTGCTCCAATGGTGTTCGCCATCAAGGAAGATGGTCCACTACGTCTTTGTGTGGACTATAGGGAGCTAAACAAGCTGACTAAAAAGAATAGACATCCGCTTCCCAGAATAGACGATTTGTTTGATCAGCTTGTAGGTGCGTTGGTCTTCTCCCAACTTGATCTAGCTATTGGGTTCCATCAGCTAAGGGTAGCTGAAGATAGTATTGATAAAATGACGTTCAGAAACCTAGACGGTTTCTTCGAGTGGCTTGTCATGCCTTTCGGCTTGACAAATGCACCTGCTTATTTCGTAGACCTAATGAGAAGGGTATTCAGAGAATTCCTCAATAAATTCGTGGTGGTCTTCGTAGACGATATTTTGATCTTCTCGAAGAATGAGGAAGAGCATGCTCAGCATATGAAAGAAATCATGGATACTCTCCGTGCACATCAGCTAAAAGCCAAATTCTCCAATTGCCACTTTTGGAGAAAAGAAGTAAGATTCCTTGGACATATAGTGTCCAGAGAAGGGTTAGCAGTGGACCTCGCGAAGGTGGTAGCAGTGAAGATTGTAAGACACCAAGAAATGCAACCGAAGTCCGCAGCTTTCTCGGGCTAGCAGGTTTTTACCGAAAGTTCATTAGGGATTTCGCGAAAATCTTAGCTCCACTCACAAGGCTAACAAAGAAGAATCTTCCATTCGCTTGGGATTTAGACTGTGATATTGCTTTCCAACGCCCAAAAATGGCTCTCACAACAGCCCCAGTTCTAACTTTGCCTGATGGAAGCAAGATGTTCACAGTATATACGGATGCTTATGGTACGGGGCTAGGTGCCGTTCTAATGCAGGAAGGGAGGGTAGTAGTTTATGGTGGATGACAACTGAGAGTTCATGAAAAGAACTACCCAACCCACGATCTTGAGTTGGCCGCCATCGTCTTTGCGCTTAAGTCTTGGCGCCATTATCTCCTAGGTGAGAAGTTCGAATTATATACTGACCATAAATCATTGAAGTATCTTTTCTCGCAGAAAGATCTTAACTTAAGGCAGCAAAGATGGATGGAGTTCCTTGCCTCGTATGATTTTGAAATTTCCTATACTCCCGACAAAGGCAACGTAGTAGCAGACGTGTTGAGCTGAAAGAAACTGACCTTAAGCCCTCTCTTTATAGAAAGGCAAAGCTTGGAGTATGTAGCCAGTTTTGACTTTAGGCCATCCTCTAATTTTGTACCTGGTTTATTGGCATCCCTAGAAGTACGGTCCACTCTTTTAGACTCAATAGGGGCCGCACAACGTGAAGACCCTAAGCTTGTGGATGTGATTGATAAGCTAATTAGGGGTGAAACTTCCAGTCACCTCAATAGGTACTCCATCGATGATAAGGGTTGGCTGAGGCGAGATGGAAGAGTATGTGTCCCACAAGCAAGGGATTTAGTAAAGAAGGTTCTCGAGGAAGCACATCATTCCAAGATGACAATACATCCAGGTGGAGACAAGATGTACAAGGACGTAAAGAGAGTTTTCTTTTGGGACAGCATGAAGAAGGACGTGGCAGATTTCGTTTCTAAGTGCACGATATGCCAACAGGTCAAGGCGGAACAGAAGAAGCCTAGAGGACTGCTTCATCCTCTAGAAGTCCCGCAATGGAAGTGGGATACCATTTCAATGGACTTCATTGACGGGTTTCCTAGGTCAAGAAGGGGCAATACTAGCATTTGTGTAACAGTGGACAGGCTCACTAAAAGCGCCCACTTTATACCTATCAAGAGTAGAAGGACTGCCTCATCTCTAGCTTCTCTTTATCTCAAGAAAATAGTTCGACTCCACGGAATACCCTCCAGTATAGTGAGTGACAGAATTCCCATCTTTACGAGCGAATTTTGGCGGAGTCTGCAAGAAGCTGTAGGCATACAGTTATGCTTGAGCACAGCCTATCATCCCCAAACTGATGGTCAGACAGAAAGGGTGAATAAAGTATTAGAAGATCTTTTGAGACTATGCGTTCTTGACTTCGATGGGACATGGGAGGATCATCTTCATTTAGTGGAATTCGCCTACAACAACAGTTACCAGGCCACCATCGGTATGGCGCCCTTCGAAGCTTTGTATGGAAGACCGTGTCGATCACCAACTTGTTGGTGGGAGTCTACTGACAAACTTATACTTGGGCCGGACATGATTCGAGAGACTTCAGAGAAAGTGGATTTGATACGAAGGAGAATGAAGACAACCCAAGACAGACAGAAATCCTACGCCGACAAAAGAAGGACCGACCTTGAGTTTGAGGTTGGGGACAGGGTTTTCCTTAAGGTATCCCCTTTAAGGAACGTCGTTCGCTTTGGATCCGCAGGAAAGCTAGTACCAAGATTTGTAGGACCGTTCCCTATCATCGAGAAGATTGGGAAAATGGCTTATAGAGTAAATCTACCCGAAAAGTTGGCCAGAATTCACAATGTCTTTCGCGTTTCTCATCTCCGGAAATGTCTACATGAATCTGCGGAAGTGGTGGAGCCGAGCATTCTAGAAGAAGCCGAAGTGGAATGCGAAGCAACAATAAGGAGAGTTCCAACTCGAATCATAGGAACTGAAGTGAAAAAGCTACACAACCGCGAAGTCAAGCTCGTCAAAGTTCAATGGAGCGATGTCGAGGAAGACGCGATTTGGGAAACTGAGGACAGAATACGCGTGGCTTACCATTTTCTTTTTGTGGGTACATCTTTGATCTCTCTCTTTTTCCTTAAGTTATGCTTGTATCTATCTTTTTAGGTATATCTCCTCGGTCTTACCCTTTTATCCTTAGGTAGAAACAAATGGATGCAAACATGTATTTGAAACATGTTATGATTGATGGCTGCAAGTGGTTGCAAGTGATTGTTAGTGGTTGCTCGTGGATGCATATACACACAACCTAGGTTTTAGATCGGCTCAGTCACTTCATACTGCATATGCATATATGTATTCATATTTGTATGTGGTTGAAATTTGATATGTCGTCATATGGATGTCACATTTGTATGAATGGTTGCGCACTCATGTAGAATTATGAATAGGGAAAATTTTGCATACATAATGGATTCATGGCACTTACATGATTTACATTAAGGAGGTCAACTGAATCAGTAAACCGCCTAATTTTTGCATTAGATAAGGACATGTACACACACTGTGCATATGATCATAAAGCATTAGAAGACTTTTAAAGACAATGGACGCCTGTGTTTGATGGTTGAGTAGATGGACGATTGGATGTTAGGACTTACGTTCTCCTAGACTTGAAGATTTCGGGGACGGAATCCTTTAAGGAGGGGAGAATGTAACACCCCGAATTTTCTGTTAACTGTAAATTAACAAATTTAAGTATAATTAATTCTTAATGAAATAATTAAGGGAAACGGGTTACGACGTTGCGCTCATCTCGGAATTCTGCCTAAGATAGAGTCCGACTTTGCGTAAATCGGACTCCGTATGAAGGAGTTATGACCTCCGGAAGTTTCAGAATTCAAATTAAAATTCAAACGGTTCAAACGAAGTTCAAATTTCAAAAATCAGACCCAAACTGGGCTGGGCGGGAAAATTCCCGCCCAGGCACCAAGTCGACCTGGGGGTCGACCTTCCCAGTCGACCTGGTTTGGCCCTGGCTGGCCTGGTCCGGTTTCTGGTCGATTTTTGGGGCTTGGCTGTGTCACTTGGGCTTACATGTCGCTTTCTGATTGGCTTCGCTTGAGATGGATGGTCTGGATTCACTCTAGCATCATCAACGGCTCTAATTAATTTGAAATTCTATAAATACAACTTGAGTCTAAACCTAAATTCACACAAATAAATAGGAGATAGAGCCGTCATGTTGCTGGAAGGAAGCCAAGAGTAGCCTCCACTTGTAGAAAGCTTAGAGACGAGCCAAAATCAAAGTTAAAATACGATTCAAACAACATTAGTCTACCCAAAGGAAAGCATTTCAAATTCAGAACTCAGAATCCAGAATTCAAGTTCGTCGTTCGTTGTAAGTATAGTGATTTTTCCGATGTGAATAAAATTAAGACTTGATTCGATGTAAATTGGGAATGGAATTGTGCTATTATGTAACGACGATGTTAATTCATGTATTGAAATAATTGTGGTATTGTGATTTTTGTGGTATAATTGAGTTTATGTTGATCCTATTGTACATTTAGAATGAAAACAACATCGCATGCAAGTTGTATAGTTCATGTTGTAACTACACCTATATGTTTATGTGATTATATAGGTTGTATGTATACTTTATGCTAAGAATCCCTATGCCTAAATGGTTATGTTCATATACATGCTCCTATGTTTATACAAAAGTTGCAAGTTCCTAATTGGATCCATGTCAAGATCCACTTTAATATATGTTTCATGTTGTAATTAGACATATGATTGGATCTAGTTCACACATGCGATGAAATTATACATACTTTATGAAAACGTCATATTCTTGTTATATGCTAGTTATGTTCGATGGTATGCCTAGATCCAAAACATGTTTAGGCTTATGTTGTCTAAATCATATGCTAATTTATGTGACACCTATTTGGTTAGATCCCTATTTCAATGCAAGTTCACACCTATGACATTCATGTTGACTATTTTGCAAGTTCACACCTATGATGTTCATATTGACTATGCCAAAAATGCCAAGTTTACATCTATGTCTTGTTTATGTTAGTGAACTGCTTTATGCCAATTTTGTGTACGCTAAAATAGGCTAAGTTTTTAGCCTAATATTATATGTTAAAAATCATGCGAACGTAAAATTAGGCTAAGTTTGTTATCCTAATACTTAGACAGGGTAACGTTGGGATAAATCGGTAATTATAGGAAAACTTGACATACAAATATATGGAATTGGCATGTTTGTCACATGCCAAAATTGGTGGCATTCAAACGGTATAAATTCTTATACCAAAAATGTTAAACTTGGAGAGTGGGCCATAACATTTAATGGTTAGAAAATTTACATATAACAAGTAATAAAGACAAGTATGTAAATTTAGAAAATACGAGTATGCTTAACACGAGGTTGGATTGAGTTGTGATGTAAACCTGCCCGGACCCGCCCGACTGTCCAATAGTCACAACAATACCTATCCAATGTGGGTGGTTAAGCATGGAGCCCAATAAGGACCCAAGGTTAGACTGAGTTACGATGTAAATCTGCCCAGAACCGACCGGCACATCCAGTAACCGTAACAATAGCTGTCTAATGTGAGTGGTCGGTGCTTTAAAAAGCTAAGGACAGACAGTCAGAATGGTAGGGTTAAGTTAACTAAAACACTTAACCAATTCAACATGTTAATGAAATCGATGGGTGGGGTTAGGTAAATACAGACACTTAACCATTTAACATGTTTGACTAGAAAACCCTAGTAACAGGGACCCATTTCAGTAGTAACCCAATTAGGTATCATGGTACCCTGAAACTAGGCAGGGTGGGGCACGATTACTGGGCTGATTGTAAGCGGTCAAAAGAGACGGCGGTGGGTGCAATAGTGTGGGTTCTAACGGAGTGCGGGCGTGCACTCACTTCGGAGCAGACAAACAGAGCACTGGGGGCACCAGTAGTATAACCTATGCATTTCTAGTTTTGTGTTGGGCCGCCACCATGGGACTTGATACACCCCAGGGTGGGACCAGCATAGGCATCTACAATCTTCGGGGCCGTAAGACACAGATGATTATGCGAGTAGGAGCCGATCTTTAGAAAAAGGGGATCACTTTGCCTCCTGCATAGGGTGTCAGTTAAGACAATACAAGTAGGTGCAGAGATATAGTGTAGGGTGCGATAGTATATTCGATTCAAACTGCTTTATCTTAGTTTATGATATTTTCCAATTTCCAGTTTATACATATCATGCCCTTATTCTTATTCTCATACTGAAGAGTCACTAGACTTACCAGGCTTTACGTCTGACCCTATTTTCTTTCGTCTTCTTTTCTTCCGTTTCCCCCTCCCCTCAGGTCCACAGGGAGGAAACAACTCAGCTTAGTCAGACTCTTTGCAAGCTTCAAGATAGTAGATGTACGGTTGGGACTCTCTCTCCTTGGCTATGGCTGTTGGACACAATCATGGGGATTTATGCAGTTTTAATTATGTTTTATGCTTCTTTATTTAATAACCAAGACAAAAACGATGATGTAATGTTTTTGGAAGTTATCATGTGACAGTTATGGAAATGTTTTGTATGAACACGTATTTATGAAATAAAAAGTCTGTTGTTTTTCCGCTGCTTATATATATATATATGTATTTATATCTGTCTTGTGTTTTATCTGTGAATTTTACTTACAAACCTCCACCAAAGTTAAGGCATTCCCTTTGTGAGTGACCTTAATGGAGGGTGGGGTGTTTCACCGGTAGTAATGGTCAGGAAGAGAGATGGAACATGGAGGTTATGCATCGACTATAGGAGCCTGAACGCATTAACCATAAAAGATAAGTATCCTGTTCCATTAGTCGATGATTTATTTGGTGAATTGTTTGGTTCTAATTTTTTTTCTAAAACCAATCTAAAATCTGGATATCATCAAATTAGAATGCATGGACAAGACATTCATAAAACAGCTTTTAGGACTCATGAAGGACATTATGAATTCACTGTTATGCCATTTGGCTTGGTTAATGCACCTTCGACATTCCAATCTCTCATGAATGATATATTCAGACCTTACTTAAGGAAAATTGCACTTGTGTGTTATGATGATATACTGGTTTATAGCCAGATGATGTCTGAGCATTTAGAATATATTAGGATTGCATTTCAGGTGTTAAAAGAAAACCAGTTGGTGATCCAACCATCTAAGTGCAGTTTTGTCCAGGAGAGCACTAAATATTTGGGGCATATTATCTCTTTGCAAGGGTTATCGGTGGATCCAAGGAAAATAGAAGCTGTAAATGGTTGGCCCCTACCTACTAATTTAAAGTCACTAAGAGGGGTTTTAGGCCTATTTGGTATTATCGCAAATTCATTAGAAGCTATGGTCTCATCGACAAACCACTCTCTGAACTATTGAAGAAAAATGCATTTAAATGGACAGACGAAGCTACTAAGGCTTTTGAGCAATTAAAACAGTGCCTAACGCATCCTCCAGTTCTGTCTATGCCTAATTGCAGACAACCATTTGTTTTAGAATGTGACGCAAGTGGGAGTGGTGTGGGATCTGTATTGACTCAACAAGGAAAACCGATTGTTTATCTAAGTAAAGCTCTACATGGAAAGAATCTTTCGTTGTCTACTTATGAGAAGGAATTGATGGCAATTATCATAGCCACCAGAAAATGGCCGCAATATTTGTTAGGAAGACAATTTATCATTAAAACGGATCATCAAATTCTTAAATTTCTGCTTACTCAAAAGCTGCATGCAGGAGGGCAAAATAAATGGTTGGCTAAATTACACGGTTTGATTACATCGTGGAGTACAAGAAAGGCAAGGATGATATAGTGGTTGATGCCCTATCGAGAAGAAATGAAGCAAGTACTAATCAAGCACAAGTGCATGCCATTTCTCAAGTCCAAACCCCCTGGTTTGATGAATTGAAAAAAAAAGTTTGTTGCAATCAGAGTGGTACCAGGAATTGAAAAGGAAAATACTAAACCAAGAAGTGAATGAAAGCAAGTATAAACTGGTAGATGAACTAATTTTTCACAAGGGCAAAATTCTTATTGATCATCACTTGGAGTCCCTATTGCGAATCATGAACATCATGCTACGCCTTTAAGAGGCCATACAAGAATCAAGGGAATGATTAAAAAAGTGAGGCAAGCTTTTTATTGGAAACACATGAAAAAAACTGTGGAAAAGATTGTCAAAGAATGCGATGTCTGTCAAAGAAATAAAGGCGAGAACGTCCCCATGCCTGGGCTGTTAAACCCACTACCTATTCCTGAATAAATATGGGAAGACATCTCAATGGATTTTATCATGTGTCTCCCAAAAAGCCACTAATGCACTGTTATATTTGTTGTGGTTGATCGGCTTAGCAAGTATTCACAATTCTTTGCTTTAAAACACCCTTTTACGGCCAAGGATGTTGCTAAAGTTTTTTTAATGGGGGTGTTTAAGCTACATGGGTTGCCTAAAACAATAGTCAGTGATAGAGATACTATGTTTACAAGTCTGTTTTGGCTTGAATTGTTCAAGTTACAGGGATGCAGTCTGAAAATGAGTTCTTCGTACCATCCACAAAGTGACGGGCAAACTGAAGTGATTATCAAGATTCTCGAATGCTATCTAAGATGTTTTGTAAGTCACAAGCCACATGATGGTACGATTGGCTATCTTTAGCAGAGTTTTGGTATAACACTTCATGGAAATCATCAATTAACACTACACCTTACCGAGCTGTATATGGGAGGGATCCTCCAAATTTATCGTCATATGTTCCGAATACTGCTAAAATTGAAGCAGTGGAAGAACTGTTGTTTAGTAGAAACATTATACTGGAGTTCCTCAAGGATAGTTTGCGAGGAGCTTAAGAAAGGATGAAACGTTATGATGATCTAATGAGGACTGAACGAAGCTTCGAAGTTAATGACTGGGTGTACTTGAAACTGCAACCTTGTAAACAAATCATGGCCAGAAGTCAGAGAACACATAAACTATCTCCTAAATACTATGGACCTTATATGGTGGAAGCAAAAATTGGCACGGTTGCTTATAAATTGAAGCTACCCAGTCAATCAAAGATACATCTGGTGTTTCATGTCTCGCAACTAAAGAAAAAGGTGGGAAACAATATAGTCATTTAGGAAAATTTACCAAGCTTCGAAGAAGAAGAAGTTCTTCAACCTAAAAAAATTTTAAACAGAAGATTACTAATCCGAAATAATAAGTCATTAGTATAAGCGTTGATCAAGTGGAAAGGCAGAAATGAGGGGGAAGCAACATAGGAGGATTACTGACCACTTATTCGAAGATTCCCTACCTTAGATCTTGAGACTAGATCACTTTTTGAAGGGGAGGGGAGTTGTAACATCTCTAGACAGATTTCTTTAATTTTAGAAAAGAATGCAGAGCAGAAAACCTTGGGAAACTCGCCAATGGCCACCAGTTCGTCGGAGTAATATCTGAGCACAGTGTCAGCAGCTACAACACCACATGCACAGGTGGAAAGGGTCCAGTTCATGATTCAATGAAGTTCCTGAGCATGCACGTGCATATGTGCATGTGTGCACATTTGATATTATGTATAATACCAAGCTCAGTTAAATAGTATGTTTGTAATTCTTCAATTTGACCATTGGAGCTTGGTTGTCCCTATATAAGCATCAGGAACGAGTGATGTAAGTTTTTTATCGATTAATTAAATGAAATTTCCCCATTTACTTAATCCTAATTTCTCTCTTTTCTTAATTCTATCTAATTTCTTTTTCCCCAATTCTTCAGTTTTCCCATTTTCTAATTTAATCTGAATTCAATTTCTGTCCAACTCTTCTTGTATCCCCTATTTCTTCCAATCTGCACCGTATCTCCTTCTTCTATCCTTAATTTTATCTTCCCCTTCATCTGCATTGAATTACTGTAACAGTGATTTGGGCTAGAATATCATCAAATATTTGACAAAATGTCCAATTCAGATTCTGAGCGTAGCAGTTTTACCGTATTATTGTTTCATTGCTGTTTGTGTTGATTCAGTGAGTCTTATGATCCTTACATCATGGTCGTTCTCATGAATTATCCTTGCGGTGTTATAATGCTGCAATGCTGAGGAACCATTGATTATTATACAACTCGGCAATAATTAAACAAGACATCTAATTCTGAATATAACGAAACTTGTTATTATGATGATTTGTTCGGATTCTATATTCATTTGAAGAAAATGTGTTTTTAGGTTCTCATGACACAACTTATTGTTTTCTTCTATGAGTTTGGTGTATGAATAAAAATTGGCATGTTTACTGAGGAAATGGTTGTTTATTAGTGCTATGCTATATTTCTTTAGTATACATGTGTACTTTCTCATCACAGCATATTTATTATACATAAACGTTATATTTACAACCCACTCACGTATAAGATTGGATACTCAATACAAGTTGTCTCGTGCCACCCTTGATGTCACATATGCTGCCTTACTGATAATGTTTGACTTTGTAAATTTACGTGTCATCATTTCCTGGGTTGATATACTCGTATGATTAATAAATTGCTTAAATTAGCTGATTATATTTTATTGTTTATTTGAAGTTGATTTACTTGAATTTAGTTAATCCTAACTCGAGTGTTTTGTGTTTTGCATAAAAAGCTCGGGTCAGATCTGAGTGTTGCAGATTTAAATATCTCAGCTATTGAAGTTAGAGAGTGGCGAAGATTCCCGCTTTTGGCTGCTTAAAATTCACAAATTTTTGGAAAATAAATTAATGTGCATTATTTCCGCTGTGTATATAAATTTTGTAAACTATGATATTTTATATAAAATGCTTCCGCTGTGAGATATTGTAGTTTATTTATTCTGTGATTTCTGTGTTTGATTCTGTTTAATACCTGTAAGCTAAATAACAATCTATCATTTCGAGTGGTTTAAGTTGGTTTAATTACCGACTTGAAGCGGTCGAATAGGCAGGTCGTTACACTTGGTATCAGAGCTTTGGTTTGACCAAAGCTTAGCTTGTCGGGTTTAAAAACTCATTAGAGATAGGGTAGCAATACCCTAAAATGAGTGGTTTTATCACCAGAATTACTCTAAATAGAGCGTATTTTGGAAAATAAAATATTTTGAAATATAAAATATTTTGAAATATAGGGTATTCTAAAATTTGAATCTTTTCGAAACGCCACTCTTCGAATTCGTCCATTTGATAGCTTTCTTCGTTAAGATTTCTTTGTATCTAAAAACTTGATTCCATTTGAAATCCATCTTCGAATTGTCGTGGTTGGCCGAGAATATGAGTATAATTTAAACAAATAAATTAAATTGGTCATTCACTAAATAGATTTGAATTAGTTATTTTGGAAATACCTATTGTAAAAGAAACGATGGGGTAAGACAATTTGTTAAGATTTTGGGAATATCAACTAATAAAGTATGTATGATAAGTGAGTTGATAAGTTGAAGATGCTAACTAATAAATAGACTAATAAGTGAAATTGTTAAACCATTCAAAGAGGAATGATATATTTGCTCAAATTTATTTAAGTTTAAATGCAAACTAATGAGGACTTCAAATTTTGATAGGAATTTTTGATAAGTCCTCGCTTTAATTGAAATGGCAAGAACTGAAGCACATAAGCCAGCACGTCCGGAATGAAGAGAAATTTCTCATAGAGAGGCAAAAGAGGAATTTGAGGAAATTGAAAGGAGAATTAAGGAGTGACAAGAGCTTGATCCATATGATAAAATTTTATGTTATCGAAGTCATGAGAAGGGACATTACGCTACCATGTGTCAAGGAAAGTGAAAGAGAAAGGATGTGGAAGATTGTTATACTCGCTTCGAGACTGTTTGTTTTAAGTGCTGAAAGGAAGGGCATTTCCTTAACCATTTCCCTAAGGTAAAAAGGGAGAAACAAGCACTTGATTTACTAGTTGATCGATTTACAGTTTGTTATCATCGTTGCCACATTGGGCACATAGCTCGAAACTGTACTAAGAGGCAGCGTGGAAGGCAAGATGTGTTTCGTCCAGCTAGAGCGAAAAGTGTAAATAAAGTAAATGATGATGGAATCATCACATACTTTTGTTGGAATTGTAGAGATTGGGGACAAATTGATTTGGAATGCACTAATTCCTCTGCAGTGCGACCTGAACCTAATATAGTGTGTACCGAGGAATTTCAATGAAGATGCGGATTACCGAACAAGAAGAAGATAGTCTCAATGATTTTGAATCCTAATTGTTAGATCTGTTTCGTAATGCTACGTTTTGTAATCCTAAATCTCCTATATAGATAGTTAAAATATATCAAGGCTTTGTATTGTTAGTACTTAAGGTTGGAAGAATTTTGAACTTTATGAAATGAATGTTGTAAAGCTTCCAGTGTTGAATTTAAGAAGTGTGAATTTGGATTATAACGAGTGACTATCAAACAAAGATAAATAAAATCTTATATTATATAAGTTGAAATGTTCTTTGATAAGAAATATTTTCAATTAAATGGTATCTTAGAAGGAAATTTATTTTGTGCAGACTTGATCTAAAGAATATGAAGTTTCATTCAAATTATATTTCAAGTTCAAATTTATTCAATTTTAAGATATAAATTAACTTAACAAATTGAATGAATGGCTATATTTATTAAATTTTAGTTATTGTTGAAGATAAGTAGAAAGTTAAATGGTGTTTAAATTTAAAATTTGAATTGGTTAACTAAAGGAATTTATTAACTTTAATGAATTAATAGATTCAAAGGATAAAAATTAACCTGTAAAGACTTAAGCAATGAACTTAATATTTGGAAATTTGAAAATTGGTTTAAAACCAAGAACATGGAATAAATGAAAAATTCAAACTTCACACGAAAATTGAAGATGAGAAATCGAATGAGAAAATTTCGGTTGTGATCTAGCTTGAACACTTGGTTCAAATTGAAATGTTTCCAATTGAATTTTTAGTTAAATCTGAGTTTGATTTCGACATTGGAATCAATGTTAGCTAAATTTGGTAAAGCTTAGAAAGCTGATTTGGATTGGAATATTTCTTTATATTAGTATTATTTATTTTACAACTATTATATTGTAACGACCTGCCTTTTTGACCACTTCAAGACGGTAATTAAACCAACTTGAACCGGTCGAAATGACAAATTGTTATTTAGCTTACGGATTTAAACAGAATCATACACAAAAATCACAAAATAAACTACAATATCTCACGGTAGAAGCATTTTACACAAAATATCAGAGTTGTACAATAAATTTTACATACCGAAATAAAATACATATACTTTAAATAAAATAAACTTTATAGTAAATTTTACCATCCAAAGCGCATGCGTCATCATGTGCTTCTTGCTTTGATAGCTAGAACTTTTAGATCTGCAACACTCGTATTTGACCCGAGCGTTCCATGCAAACATAAAATACTTGAGTCAGGATTAATCTTTGTTCAAGTAAATTAATTTCAATAAAAACTAAAATATAATAGTTAATTCTAACATCAAGTATGTCGTATGCAAAATGCCAAGTATAACATGTGTAGTATCTGTTCAATATCAGCCTAAGATTTTGGACAATGTCTGTTCAAATCAGTTTAAACTAGGTACGTATTTAGTGAAGTATCAGTTCAAGATCAGGTATAATATCTATGCATATCAGCTTTTATTTCAGGGAAAATGGTCATGAAAGCTTGCATGTACACACTTGTACATGTACATGTGTGCACTGCTTCAACGTCCCAGAACCATGAACCAGGGTATAATAAGTGCAAGTATAGGAATACAAGGCAACATAGTTTAGGCAAAAAAACAGGTTATAGCGCATCATGGTTTTGAAGTAAATAATAGTGACAACAATGGCAACATGACACAAGGATATGTGTAGAAGGACCGAACATAGCTCAGATACATGCAGCAAACAACTACTGCAAATGGTGAAAGCAACAAAACTAACATGCACAAATGAAACATACAGTGTACAACAAACAAATCATATAGCAACCTTCTAATATGGGACAAGGTTACACGTAGCAAGCACAAAGTAAATTAGAAACATAGGAATAGTTCTGATTCAACTATCCAAGGCAAAAGAATGGAATGCCAGAAAATAATCCAATACCAGATATTACAGGTACCATGGTCAGGGCATATCGAACGATTATTATATTAAATGATCAGAATAAGCCCCGATAGGTCAACGCATCAAGTACACAGTGAACTAGTAATGCTAGTCAGTAGCATATGCTTCATGTAACAGTCGTGTAACACATGGTGGAGACAATACCCAGACAAGTAGGGTGCACACAGCCGTAACAAGAAGCAAGACAGTAAACATAAATGAAGTGCAGGCTTATACTTATCAATAGAAGTGGTAGAGCATCTAACAAATCACTTTAAATGACACAGATAACTAAAGTACAAAAACAAAAACAAGTGCAACATTAATATACACTACAAGAAAAATAATATTTTGTAGCACCCAAAAACTGCCACTATTTTTTGTGGCGTTTTGATAATCGTTAGGAGAAAACATGCCACTAAAAATAATTTTTTTTGTTGCAATTTATATAAACGGCACTAATAAAATCTTTTTCACGGCTCTTTTTTAACGTTACCATTTTTTTTGCGACGTTAATTAAAAACCACCGAAAGGGTTTCTGCATTACGATTGTTTTTTTTGTTGTGTTCTTTTATTTTTTTTGTAGCGTTTAAAACGCGCCAGCATAACTGTTTTTTTGCTCTATGACCATTTATTTATAGCGGTTTTTAAACACTATGAATGAATTTAATATTCCATAGCGTTTTCCCTGCCACCATTTGTTACCAAATTTGTATTATAATATTTCGTACATACCCATAATTTTGCCGTCATTTAAATAACATAATCCACAAACACATACATTTTTGAACATAACATATTATAGGACCACAACATACACCTTCAACATCCATAGGATAGTCATACAAACATCCACAAGTCCAATCGTCCACAACCTTCACAAACAAACTACCAGTAACGCTGGCATAACCACAACATACACAATCAGACTACCGAGTTTAAATAACCAATAACACTATAATAACCAAGTACAATAAACACTAAAATAAACACCTGAAATAACCAAGTTACCGAGTAAATATTGTAGTGCTGCTGTCATCAAACCACCTGAAATATTGTTGATCTACCTATAAAACAAATAACATAACATAACTTAAGAATAGAAATAGCATAAACCTTTTGGACACTACATAACATAAACCTTTTAGACCCAAGCTTTGAACGTAACACTACGTAACATAAACCTCTCAGACACACACATTTTCCTGCACACTACTACATAACACAAACACCCGATTTTTTTCTCAACGTCAATTTTTGCCTAACCAATGTCCATTGCATACAATAATGACAGCAAAATAATTTTGACTTAAAGAAACAACCTCAGTTTCTGAAATATAGAAAATGTTCCAGAACTCAGGGCTCTGAACCATGTAATGCAATTCTGTGACCGAGTAATTCAGAGATGATAGTGCCTACCCAGTAAGGTGAATGTATGATTTCATATATGATTTCTGAGATGACCATGTAATTTGAGATGACATGTAATTCTGAGATGACCTGTAATTCTGAGATGACATGTGCCGTCTCCTCGAGTATATTTCATATATGATTTCTCTCCAATTAAGGTGAATGCTTATTGGTATCTTTGCATTAATACACATTATCTTGATAATGTTTTAACCATGTACATAAAAGTTTGATCTGTAATGCAAATCAGCTAAGATATCTCACCAAATTGGCTTCAAAAGCATTAATAAACATTAAGTGGGATTTTGTCTGGTACTACTACCAAGTTTGATTTATAAGGAGAGTAAGACAACACACTTATTATCCAAAATAACCTAACTCAATTATTTTCAGTCGATCATGTGCTCTCAAGGGCAGTAAGTCCTAAATGTGTATTAAAGAATATTAAAATACCTTTCATTTTGTGTCAATATTGATTTTTCCCACTGGCCAAGCTATGGAACACCAAAGGCATCATCCATGCACGTCAGAGCTGATGTTGGTCTCCATAGCTCTGCAGTTGGAACTGTCATATGTTCAACCCAAACCTTTACAGCATCCTTTCCCAATGGACCATCGCTATCGGATCAGTTGATGCAATAGATCCTTTAGCCACTACGTCTGTTCCAACCACATCTATCAACTTGCATTTGGCATCTTTTGTCATGTTTGCAATCGGCTAAAAAAAAGATTATTATGCAGAATGTATATACTTACACCGTGATCAGTGTTGAAAATTAATACTTACATGTTTCGATTTATTCATGAACATATATGAGGATTTCGAGGGAGAAGTCGCATGATTTTCACTATCATCATGACTCTTAGTTGGATTTTCTTTGTCCGCTTCTACTTTTGATCTTGGCCATGCTACTTTCCTACCAATTGCATCTCTAGTGCACGACATATCAGATGTAGGTCACCAAAAATAAGCATCTTTATTTATTGCATTGTTCACCCAAATGACAATAGCAGACGGACCGAGCAGAATACCATTAACGGTGCATTTTGGATCATCGGCATGGATTCTTCCTTCGACAACTACGCCTTCACCCTCATTCCAACCATAAATCTCGCTATTATTGCGGATGCTGTTGGTACTTTAAAAATGAGATTATACTTCAATATTAACAATTATACCCACACATAACTGCTAATATTTGTCATGACAGTTTCAAAACAAGAGAACATTGTGTTATTTCTATGTAGCTGCTGCTAATAGCTACACGCGTAACTATAAATATTGTATTATACACACACAAAATAACTATAAATATAATATGAGAAGGGTAAATTTTACTGTACTGGCTTCATCCAAATTCAAGCGTGTTCGCAGCGATACCTTGACGCAAACTGATGGCCAAGCTATTACCTTATTCATAGCATCTGCTTATCCACAAAATCTATAACAACGCTCGCAGCATTTGGTCAAAGATGAATGTCATTGACAACATCATTTGGGTCCATGGACAACAGCCTCCCATAGGCAACAACTCCAGCGGTTCCATCCCAATTCAGCAACGAGCGTACTTCGTCATCACTTTAGAATTATTTAACCAAAAGTAATATCAAATACTAGATTAAAAATTTAAAACATAAATTTTATTTATTGAGTAATATAATTATTATTTTTACCAATTCAAGTGAGATCTTTCCTGAACTTTCTTTACCCTGCTGCAAAGAACAAATATCATGATATTTTAATCTAAGGAGCACTCAAGTGGATGCCACAATACTTAAAATAAAACATTGCTGGATCAAAATATTTATTGGGTAATATAATTAATATTTTTACCATTTCATGTGTGCTCCCTTGCAAACTTTCTTTACCCTGTAGTAAAGCATCAAAATTTATTCTTTTTAGTATTTTAAATTATAAAATGTGCTAAATATTGTATTTAACAAATAAAAATCAATTTTAGAAGTTTATCTTCTGGTCCCTCAGAGTCTGTATCATTCCCTTCAATTCTATTATTTCCTCTCGACACCATGAGACTTGTTTATCTTTGGACTAAGCCACAACTAGCTTGGTTAAAGTGCAAGCCCTTCCCAATGCCCTTAGCCTTCCCGGTCTATCTTCTCCCAATACATGTGCAAGAGCATCTCCATTGACATTCTGTGTCAAGCTAAGCTGGGTTACGCTACCAAATTTTTTAATCTCCTCCTACATAAATAAAACATATAGATGATGTACAATGGTAAAAATACCATAGTTTCAAAAAAAATACTGATAAAATAAAAAAAACAATCATACAATAGTATTTGCAGCTTCCATGGACACCAGTTAACCCTTTTTTTATGTGTGATTTCATCCACACATCAGCTCTAGTTATGGACGATAGATCTACACTTTCGTTTTTCTAAATTTAGGATAACATTAAATAAGTAAAATCACAGAGGATCAAATAATATTAAATAAAGCTGTAGTTATTAATCTAACCAGGTCTTTGGTCATTCTAGCCATTTCCTTACGACTGGTTGTATTTGGAAGTTGTGTGTACCTAAGGGCCGAATATTTCTCACTTTTTTGCTAGAAATATAGAAAGATGTTAAAATTATCATACTAATAGAGATGACCGTAGGAATGATTTGCTGTGAAGTATTGAATTTTATCTTAGATTTACCTTAAACTCCACATTTGTTTTCACCTTCACAAACTTTCTCCATTCGTTCATGTTTTTGATGTTGGTTGGTTTCAGTTTAAGTCTTTTCTATTTACTCTCCATTTTTTGCAAAGTTCGAACCAATTTGCTTTTTGACGATCTCCACAGTACTCCCATTTGTTGAAATATGGCTTTTCTTTGCCATTCCTCTTCTAGTTTAAATCTAACCTGAATCAGTTCATGAAAACATGATATTAAAATCAAATGATCCACCTGTGTATACGGTCCGAACTGGAGTACACAACTTTAGAATATTAAAATTTGTTGCATGAATTCTGAGATTTCTACCATGTAATTAAGTAACCAAAATTAAATCTTAATTCATACCTGAACCGATGCCATAAAACTTTTTTTTAAATCATCATTTATATTCCGCCAATCATCGATAGTGTATTGAACCTGCTCCCACACAAGCGGTCCAAGAAAAGAGGATAAATATACAGACCCTTGCCCTATTAGTATACGTAGATCATTAAACTCAACTTCAATTCGACCCCGACTGCATTACGGGAGCCTTTTTGCTTTTGTTGGACCTCTACCGCCTCTTTTCCGAGAAGTACTTCCGATGTCAGGTACACTTTGTTTTCCAATTTCCAGCTCGGCATCATCAGTTTGTTCAATACAGGTATGATTTTCTGAGCATAGACCTTCTTCATTTTGTTCATTCAGGACAATTTATTCTTCGCCTTCATTGTAAACAATGGCTTGCTTCGCCTTCATTGTAAACAATGGCTTGCTTCTTATGAGAACTGACTCGTTGTTCTTCGCATTGAATCTTACGCTTTAGATTTGACTTACGCTTGCGATCTGGCTTATTCTTTTGGGATTCTGTTGCAGCCTTTATCTAGTTGCAAGTACATACATTGCATGTCGACATCATTTCCTGCAAATGAAACAAAATACATAATTTGAATTGTATATACAATCATAAATATATATATATAATTTAAATTTTGTGGTTTGATGTAAACAAATGCAAGACCAGACAAGGCAGTACAATGTATATGTATATACAGATATGTGTGTGTATATATATATATATATAAAGTATACACATGTGCGTGTAATATGTGCATATGCAAAAGCAGACCAAACCAGACAAATCTCAGGTTTAATGGGAAGACAAGCAAACACATTGTACCAGTGCATGTTCGTGTAATATGAAAAACAGGTCAGACCGCATGGCCATGAATTGCCAGAATTTCTAGTACAACATAAATGTATATAACATAGTTTCAGGTGCAACACCAATGAACAACCAAACGTAAAGAAAATCAATACGATTACAACAAACAACCAACACTAAAGCAAATGAACAACCAACACTACAGAAAATCAATACAAGTAAAATGAACAACGATGCTCAAGTAGGACATATAATCTACTCAAGTATGCCCTCGCAATCCTCTCTAACATAGCTAACATCTTCATCATCTGCTTCGGTTATTTCATCTTCCATCACTTGGATATCTTCCTCGATGCAATCGGGATCCTCTAAATCAGTAAAACTTCTTGATGGTTCTTTCATTACAACATACCAATTGGAATCATCATCCTTTCTTGAATAAAATACTTGTTTAGCTTGAGATGCGAGTATGTATGGGTCTCGTGAAATTATGCTTGATGTAAATTAATAAGAGTGAACCCATCATCATCAAATTTTACTCCATTTCCTTTATACACCCAATGACACTTAAAAATCGGAATATAAAACAAATGATAATCTAATAAAATTATATCTGTCAATATTCTATAATAAGTGACTACATCAATCACTTAGGACATATCTTTTGCACTTGCTCTACACATAGTAGTCGCATCAAAAGACACCCCACAATTCTGAGTTTGTCTCCCTATATCTTTTACATGAAAATGCTGCTCATTAATGATATATCCTTTGTAAGACATGGCATCATCCTTTGGACAGTAAGCAATCCATTTCAACATGTTTTTATGATCCTTGGAGGTTATAGGTATTTACATAGAATTTCATTTAGCATGTAAATTTTATGTATAGTATATTGATAGACATATGAGAATATATTTGAAATCTAACTAACCTTCCTTTTAATCCAATCGGAAAATTTTTGGTATGTGTTTCTCAAAGTAAGGTCGCATTTTTTTTCATGCGCTAGTCTGAATTTTCTAATTCCTCCAGATGCAAACTAGCATTGAACATTCGATTATAAGTTACATATATCATTACGAATACATAAAAATAATTAAAATAATATATAACATGAACTTACTCCATAAATGGTTCCATCGCAGCCATATTCATTAACACGGTTAAATGAGCCATTTCTTTCTCATTAGCCGGCAATGTAATTGTCTTCGATGTTGAAATTGGACGTCCCTCGAGTATTACACTACTTTCATACTCTTCATTTCGAGCTCCTTTCTTCTCTATATATCCAATTTTTTTTCAAAAATTCGTTGAAGAACAACATGCATTCTGCTGCTAGATATGATTCTGCAATACATCCCTCTGGTCGTGCATAGTTTTTGACATAATCTTTGAGTGTCTTCATATATCTTTCGAATGGGTACATCCAAAGAAAATGAACCGGTCCACACATTAGTGCTTCTTTTCCACGATGAATGGATAAATGTACCATTATATCAAAGAAAGATGGTGGGAAAAAAATTTCAAGCTCACATAAAACTTCAGTAATCTCAACATTGATTTGTTCTACCTTCTCTCTATCAAGAACACGTTGACATAATTTGTTGAAAAAATAACGTAAGTGAATTATTGCTTTTCTTGCCTTCTTTGCCAGTAATCCTTTCGATGCTACTGGCAGTAAATGTTGCATTAACACATGATAATCATGTGACTTAAATCCACTAATTTTACAATCCGATAACGAAATCCGATTTTTTAAATTTGAATAGTAGTCATCCGGTCCTTTGAAATCATACAATCTTTTGCAAAATATTTTCGCTTGGATTTTGACAACAAATATGGAGCTGGTGGAAGATATGTTTTATTCCCATGGGGTTGGTATGAAGCTCATGTCGAATTCCCCAATCCTCTAAATCCTTCCTACAGCTGGTTCCATCTTTGGATTTATTACCATGCAACATCGTACCCAATAAGCTTTCACCAATATTCTTCTCCACATGCATCACATCTATATTGTGACGTAATGGAAGTTCCTGCGAAAACCATAACTATAATGCATTATTGGGTTTTTCTTATACTGAAAAAGTAAAAACTAAACATATTAACCACTAACCTCCAAATAAAGAAAATCAAAGAAAATTGATCTTTTTTCCATCTTGCTATCTCCATTTTCGTGGAAGTGTTAGTATCATCAATTTCATCTTCTTCATCATAAACACACTTTCTCTTATTAATTTCGTCTTCTTTTCCTTTTCCAAAAGCATTTGGATAATCCTTCAACAATGCATAGATGGTTCTCTTGTAAGCAATCTACGAGCACTATCTGTCTCTATGATGTTATCAAACAACACCTTTTGTGAAACACCCCACCTCCGTTAGGGTCACTCTCAAAGGGAATGCCCTAATTTTGGTGGAGGTTTATAAGTACAAGTCACAGATATACAAGACAGATATAATAACACATATTTGTAAACAGCGGAAGAACAACAAATTTTATTTCATAAAGTCAAATACGTGTTACAACAACATCTTTTCCAAAACATAACATAACACTTCATAATCTGTCTTGAGTACATCATTTTTAAAGAAGCATAAATAAAACATAGACAAACTGCCAAAGCCCCATAGTGGATTGTCCAAAGCCATAGTTCAAAACAGGAAAGTCCAAGCAATACATTTCTCTTCTTCAAGCTGGATGTTGAGGTAGGTCAAGCTGCTGTGTTCCCTCCCTGAGGACCTGGGGGGGGGGGGGGAACGGAAGAAAGAAGACGAAAGAAAAATAGAGTCAGACATAAAGCCTGAGTAAGTCTAGTACTACTTTGTCTATGAATAAAGAACTGGGTATGATAAGTAAAACAGGAAGTGGGCAACACTATGAACTTGGTTAAGTTATCTAGGGTCGAATATACTATCGTACCCCATGTTAATCTCTGAACCCATATAAACTAGTTTCCAATTTGCACCCCATAATCAAGGTGATGTGATCCATTCAATGATGATCGGCTCCTACTCGCATAGTTACATGTGTCTTACGGCCCCCGATGTCTGTAGTTACCTATGCTGGTCCCACCATGGGGTGTATCAAATCCCATAGTGGCAACCCGACACAACCTTAGAGTGCAAAGGTATGCTACTGGTGTCCAGTGCTTTATTTTTCTGCGCCGGAGTGCGTGCACACCCGCACACCGTTAGAACCTACACTGCTACACCACCGCCGTCGATTTGACCTCTTACAATCAGCCCAGTAATCGTGCCCCACCCTGCCTAGTTTCAGGGTATCCTGATACACCTTCTAGGGTTACTGCTGAAAAGGGTCCCCCGTTACTAGGTTTTCTATCTCTAGCCAACATGCTAAGTTGGTTAAGTGTTTCCTAACCTAACCCCACCAGTCCGTTTAGTTTAGCATGTTCCATTTTGATTAAGTCTTTAGTTCACTTAATCCTAACAATCCTGACTCAGCCTTAATTGTCTTATTAAGGCCCGGACCTCTCACATTAGACAGGTATTGTTGTGGCTGCCTGTTGCCGGTTGGTTCCGGGCAGTCTTACGCCACAACTCAGTCTAACCTCGGGTCCTTGCTGGGCTCCATGTTTAACCTCCCACATTGGATAGGTATTGTTGTGACTACTGGACAGCCGGGCGGTTCCGGGCAGGTTTACATCACAACTCAATCCAACCTCGGGTTAAACACATCGTCTTTTCTACATTTACATATCTTGTCATTCTTCTTTATTTCTTATATGTAAATATTTGCGGCCCATTAAGTTCATGGTGTAAAGGTTACACCAATCATGGGCCCAACCCATACTTGACTTTGGGCCCTTCTATTTCATATTTTCATTCATTAATTAATTTTTAACCCAACGTTAATTTCCCCCGTTTTACACGTCCGTTTATATATATTGGGCTTAGTCTTTTAAAGCCCAATTTAGCCATGCGAAAAGGGGAGGCTTATGGCGTATACACAAAGAGGGGAAAGTGAGCGCATGAACTTGCATATGACGTTGGAAAATACATAATAGAAATTGGTGTTCTTGCATAGTGGTAACATAGGTGACATGAATCAAAGCATGGGAACTTGCATAGGTTTAACTACAACATGAACCTATATTCTTATTTAGGCATAATGTCAAACATAAGCATGGCATAAAATACTTCTAGCATAGGCATGACATATTGTCAAACATAAGCATGGCATAAATACTTCTAGCATGAACATAGCATAATTCAACTTAATCATGATTTAAGCCTAATCACATAACGATGGTATAAACATACTTATGCATAAATATTTCTAAACATGGTGTTTGCTTTAAACTTGCAAAAAGGGATTTTTGAGTCTAACCTAGCCATGTCATCATATAATCCTTTAAAACAAGATAAACTTAATAACGGATTTCAATTATGCCAAATATCATTCCTAGCCATATTCATAAGTTTGTAAAAGCATGACTTAATGCATGGATTATGGTGTCAAAATTCCACATAGTTTCATATGAACTATAATAACCAAACTTGTTTCAATTACTTGCAAAATGATTTATGCACAAAAATATACATCATAATGGCATAATAACAAAGCCTCAAATTTGCATGAATTTCAATTAACTACATACATGTAGCTTCAATATAAATTACACAATCTGCGCAATATTCCAAACGTTTATTTGCATAGAACTACCGCATGTAGTTCTTTATAATGAATAACATAATTTTGCACAAATATGAATTACTTCCATTGCCACAATTCAAGCATACACATCAACACAGTTGTTTATTAATACCAAAGTAATACTCTACTTACAATGGTTTGATGAATTCTCTAGTTTAGGGATTGAAGACGCAAATTCCTTTGTTGAATTGATTAGCTTTAGGTTGCTTTGAATTGCTTTAGGCCTTAGAACTTTCTTCCTAATCCTCTCTTTAGTTGGCGGCTATTCTTTGTCGTTCCTCAGCAACATGGCGGCTATAATCTTATTTTGAATGAATAGATTAGGGTTTAGTCTAGGGTTGTTTATATAGAGGTTAGGAATTGATTAGGACCCTTGATGTTGCTAGGATAGATCATAGCCATACATTAGGAAGAGAGACCAATAAAAACCCGCCACCTAGCCCTAATGACAAAGCAGACCACTGCAGTTCGACCAAACACAGACCTGGCCAGCCAGGTTGACTGGGCTCGACCAGGTCGACACCCCTGTCGACAGGGCTGTCGACAGCCCTGTCGACATGGGTAGCCCAGGTCGACAGCCCAGTCGACCTGGGTGGCCCAGGCGGCGCTTTTCTGGCCCAATGGGCCCCACTTCGGAATATTTAATTATTTAATTCTGTTTGAAATTTAAATTTGATTCAAAACTTCCGAAGGCCATATCTTCTTCATACGGACTCCGTTTTTCGAAAACTCGGACTCTATTTCGCGTATTTTTCCGAGACGAATGCAATGGCGTATCCCGTTTCCCTTAGTTCTTTGATTTCAGATTAATTATACTTTAATTTGTTAATTTCACAGTTATAGAATTTCCGGGGTGTTACATTCTCCCCCACTTAAAAGGATTTCGTCCCCGAAATCTTCAAGTTAGGAGGAATGTATATCCTAACATCCAATCATCCATCTACTCATCCATCAAACACGAGCATCCATTGTCCTTAAAAGACTTCTAATGCTTCATGATCATATGCAAAGTGTGTGTGTGTACATGTCCTTATCTAATGCAAAATCAGGCGGTCTACTGATTCAGTTGACCTCCTTAATGCGAATTATGTAAGTGCCATGAATCCATTATGTATGCAAATTTTCCTATTCTTGATTCTACATGAGTGCACAATCATTCAATACAAATGCAACATCCACATGACAACACATTATAGTTCAACCACATACGAATACAAACATATATGCATATGCAATATGAAGTGACTGAGCCGATCTAAAACCTAGATTGTGTGTGTATATGCAACCACGAGCAACCACTAGCAATCACTTGCAACCACTTGCAACCATTCATACATAACATGTTTCAACTACATGTTTTCATCCAAAGGTTTTCTACCTAAAAGATACGGTCGAGGAAATATACCTAAAAAAGATAGATAGATAAAAGCGCAACTTAAGGAAAAGAAAGATCAAGGATGTACCCTCGAACAGAAAAGGGTAGGCAGTACGGATTCTATCTTCAGTTTCCCAAGTCGCGTCTCCCTCGGCGTCGCTCCACTGAACTTTGACGAGCTTGACTTCGCGGTTGCGTAGCTTCTTCACTTCCGTTCCTAAGATGCGGGTTGGAACTCTTCTTATGGTTGCTTCGCGTTCCACTTCGGCCTCTTCGAGGATGTTTGGCTCTACCACTTCAGCTGACTCATGCAGACATTTTCGGAGATGTGAAACGTGAAAAACGTTGTGGACTCCAGCCAACTTCTCGGGTAGCTCTAATCTATAGGCCATTTTCCCAATCTTCTCGATAATAGGGAATGGCCCTACGAACCTTGGCGCTAGCTTTCCTGTGGTTCCAAAACGAACAACGTTTCTTAGCGGTGATACCTTGAGAAAAACTCTGTCTCCAACCTCGAATTCAAGGTCGGTCCTCCTCTTGTCGGCATAGGACTTTTGTCTGTCTTGGGCCGTCTTCATCCTTCTTCGTATTAAGTCTACTTTCTCTGAAGTCTCTCGGATCATATCTGGTCCAAGTATGAGCTTATCAGTAGACTCCCACCAACAAGTGGGCGATCGGCACGGTCTTCCATATAAAGCTTCGAAGGGCGCCATTCCTATGGTTGCTTGATAGCTGTTGTTGTAGGCAAATTCCACCAAAGGAAGGTGGTCTTCCCATGTCCCTCCGAAGTCAAGGACGCATAGCCTTAAGAGGTCTTCCAAAACTCTGTTCACTCTCTCCGTTTGGCCGTCAGTTTGGGGATGATAGGCTGTGCTCAAGCATAACTGTGTTCCTACTGCTTCTTGCAGACTCCGCCAAAACTCGCTGGTGAAGATGGGGTCTCGGTCACTAACAATGCTAGATGGTATTCCATGGAGTCGCACGATTTCTTTGAGGTAAAGTGATGCTAGGGATGAGGCAATTCTTTTACTTTTGACAGGTAAAAAGTGGGCGCTTTTAGTAAGCCTATCCACTATTACCCAAATGCTAGTGTTGCCTCTCCTAGACCTAGGCAGCCCATCGATGAAGTCCATTGAAATGCTATCCCACTTCCACTGCGGGACCTCCAGAGGATGTAGCAGTCCGCCAGGCTTTTTCTGTTCCGCCTTAACCTGTTGGCACACCATACACTTAGAAACGAATTCTGCCACGTCCTTTTTCATGCCGTTCCAGAAGAAAGTCCTTTTTATGTCTTTGTACATTTTATCTCCGCCTGGGTGTATCGTCATCTTGGAGTGATGTGCTTCTTCGAGAACCTTCTTTATTAAATCTTTTGTCTGTGGGACGCATAGTCTTTCGTCTCGCCTTAGCAAACCCTTATCGTCAATGGAGTATCTGTTGAGGTGACTTGAAGTCTCACCCCTAATTAGCCTATCAATTATTTCCACAAGCTGAGGGTCTTCGCGTTGTGCTGTCCCTACTGAATCCACTAAAGTTGGGCGCACTTCGAGAGATGCAAGCAAGCCCGGTACGAAATCGGAGGAGGGCCTAAAGTCGAAGCTGGCTATAAACTCTAGGCTTTGTCTTTCAACAAACAACGGGCTTAGGGTCAATTTCTTTCGGCTCAACGCGTCTGCCACTACGTTGCCTTTGCCCGGAGTGTAGGAGATTTCGAAATCGTAAGAGGCAAGAAACTCCATCCATCTTTGTTGCCTCAAGTTAAGGTCCTTCTGCGAGAAAAGATATTTCAACGATTTATGGTCAGTGTAAAGTTCGAACTTCTCACCTAGGAGATAGTGTCGCCAAGACTTGAGTGCAAAGACGATGGCGGCTAACTCTAGATCGTGGGTTGGGTAGTTCCTTTCGTGCACCTTCAATTGCCTCCCGCCATAAGCTACCACCCTTCCTTCTTGCATTAAGACGGCGCCTAGCCCTGTCCCACATGCATCCATATAAACAGTGAACATCTTGCTCCCATCTGGCAGCGTCAAAACTGGGGCTGTTGTGAGAGCCCTTTTCAGTCGTTGGAAAGCAAATTCGCAATCCAAATCCCAATTGAACACTAGATTCTTCTTAGTCAATTTCGTGAGCGGAGCTGAAATTTTCGCAAAATCCCTTATGAACTTTCGATAGAAACCTGCTAGTCCTAGAAAGCTTCGGACCTCAGTTGCATTCCTTGGTGTCTTCCAATCTTGTACCGCCACTACCTTAGCAGGGTCCACCGCTAACCCTTGTTTGGATACTATGTGCCCAAGGAACCTCACCTCTTCTCTCCAAAAGTGGCATTTGGAGAATTTGGCTTTTAGTTGATGGACTCGCAAAGTTTCCATGATTGCCCTTAAGTGCTGAGCATGTTCCTCTTCACTCTTTGAGAAGATAAGAATATCATCTACGAAGACCACTACGAATTTGTTGAGGAAATCTCTAAATACCCTACTCATCAGGTCCACGAAGTACGCAGGTGCATTTGTCAAGCCGAAAGGCATGACAAGCCATTCAAAGAAGCCGTCTGGGGTTCTGAAAGCCGTTTTATCGATGCTATCTTCAGCCACCCTTAGCTGATGAAAACCGGTTGCTAAATCGAGTTGGGAGAAAACAGACGCTCCTACAAGCTGGTCAAATAAATCGTCAATTCTAGGGAGAGGGTGCCTATTCTTTTTCGTTAGCTTGTTGAGCTCCCTATAGTCAACACATAGACGGAGTGAACCATCCGCCTTTGTAGCGAACACCACTGGAGCGCCCCATTCTGAAATGCTCCTCCTAATGAACCCCTTTTCTAGAAGCTCTTTAATCTGTTTACTGAGCTCTTTCCTTTCTCGTGGAGCCATATGTCTAACGGGCAACGCAACGGGCTTTGCATTATCTACAAGATATATGCGGAAGTCTATTTCCCGCTTTGGAGGCAAGCCCTTCACCTCTTCGAAGACATCCGGATATTCCCGGACCACTCTAACTGAATGCAAATTTTCAACAGAGGCATCTAGCGATTCAAGATAACTAAGCATAACCGCATACGAGGGATTACAAGAAATTTCCAAAGTATTACCGAGCTGGGTTAGGAGCCTAACAACCCTTTTCTCACAATCAAGGACGGCCCCATTACTGGATAGCCAATCCATACCCAAAATCAAACCATACCCCGAAAAGCCCAAAACAAAGGCACTACATAGAAATTCAACACTTAGGATAGAAATTTTCAAATCCAAACAGATCATAGACAAATGAGCTGGGCCCCCAATTGGGTTTGAAACAATTAAGGGGTCCTCTACCATACTAGTTTTTAGGTGCAGAGATTCTACTAAAGCAGACGAGATAAAGGAGTGTGATGCGCCAGAATCAAACAAAGTGCGAACGGGGTGATCATAAAGATAAACTACACTTTCTACAGAAGTATTTATACCTCGCTGTTGCAATGGTGGCGCTTCTAGCACATGAACCTGTGCCCCTTGGGTGGATCCAGTGCCCTGCCCCTGTCCTCGTTTCCTTGGGCAGTCCTTAGCCCTGTGGCCCGTCTGACCGCACGAAAAGCACCCACCATTCTCCTTAGCCTTCTTTTTCCGGCAGTCCTTTACTAAGTGCCCCACTTTGCCACAGAAATTGCACTTCCTCTTCTCCTTGTTGCCTTTCCCGCCTTTCTTAAAGTCTGTCTTTTTAGGCTGCAAACCCTCTTTCTTCCCTTGAGAGCTTTCTGCCTTTGTCTCCTTCTTGCCCTTGTCCTCTTCATTCAGCAATGCCATTTGCACCAATCTTTCATACGTGGCTCCCATGGGTATATGGGTCATGGCCAAACTATGTAATGGCTCATTTAACCCCTTGACGAAACGGAGAGCCTTCTTATGCGGGGTGTTGACTAGGTCAAGCCCAAACCTAGCCAGCTCATCAAACTGATTCACATACTCTCTAACAGTCTTGTCCCCTTGCTTAAGAAATAAAAATTTTTCCAACTGCAAACTTCTTTCCGCATCTGAGAGAAACTTAGTCTCAAACCTTGCCCTAAAGTCCTCCCATGTATCCACTGGTCTTTCAGCATTGGTGACTTCCCACCAGTAGGAAGCCTCGCCCTTCAATAGCCACACCGCTAGTTGTACCTTTTGTCTATCTTCTACCTCAAAGATGATGAATAGGTCCTCCGTTTCTTTTAGCCAATTCCTAGCTGCTACGAAGGACTCAGTTCCATGGAAATCCCTTCCTCCCATAGCTTTAAAATCTTTACATATCTTAGCGAATGTGTTTCCCCGTGGAGGAGGTGGAGGAAAAGGTGCTGCTGCGGCTGGATGATTCCCTTCAGCTGGAGGAGGAGGAACGGTAGGACCTGGCTGAGTGGCCCTTGCCTCTAAGAAACGTCTAAACCAACCAGGTATGGGCACCCCTTCCGGCAAGTTAAGATCTTGGGACATGCTGAAACAAAAAGGATAGACTCAAAACGAAGGATAAGAGATAATACCTATGGCTTTGGGGAGTGGACTTTGCCTTTTTAAAATAAAATAATATTTTTCTTTTTAAAAATGCTTCTTTAAATTTCCTTTTTGAAAATAATTTTCAAAACTTTTTATCTTATCTGGTAAACCTATGCTCTGATACCAAGTGAAACACCCCACCTCCGTTAGGGTCACTCTCAAAGGGAATGCCCTTATTTTAGGTGGAGGTTTATAAGTACAAGTCACAGATATACAAGACAGATATAATAACACATATTTGTAAACAGCGGAAGAACAACAAATTTTATTTCATAAAGTCAAATACGTGTTACAACAACATCTTTTCCAAAAAATAACATAACACATCATAATCTGTCTTGAGTGCATCATTTTTAAAGAAGCATAAATAAAACATAGACAAACTGCCAAAGCCCCATAGTGGATTGTCCAAAGCCATAGTTCAAAACAGGAAAGTCCAAGCAATACATTTCTCTTCTTCAAGCTGGATGTTGAGGTAGGTCAAGCTGCTGTGTTCCCTCCCTGAGGACCTGGGGGGGGGGGGGGAGGGGGGGGGGGAACGGAAGAAAGAAGACGAAAGAAAAATAGAGTCAGACATAAAGCCTGAGTAAGTCTAGTACTACTTTGTCTATGAATAAAGAACTGGGTATGATAAGTAAAACAGGAAGTGGGCAACACTATGAACTTGGTTAAGTTATCTAGGGTCGAATATACTATCGTACCCCATGTTAATCTCTGAACCCATATAAACTAGTTTCCAATTTGCACCCCATAATCAAGGTGATGTGATCCATTCAATGATGATCGGCTCCTACTCGCATAGTTACATGTGTCTTACGGCCCCCGATGTCTGTAGTTACCTATGCTGGTCCCACCATGGGGTGTATCAAATCCCATAGTGGCAACCCGACACAACCTTAGAGTGCAAAGGTATGCTACTGGTGTCCAGTGCTTTATTTTTCTGCGCCGGAGTGCGTGCACGCCCGCACACCGTTAGAACCTACACTGCTACACCACCGCCGTCGATTTGACCTCTTACAATCAGCCCAGTAATCGTGCCCCACCCTGCCTAGTTTGAGGGTATCCTGATACACCTTCTAGGGTTACTGCTGAAAAGGGTCCCCCGTTACTAGGTTTTCTATCTCTAGCCAACATGCTAAGTTGGTTAAGTGTTTCCTAACCTAACCCCACCAGTCCGTTTAGTTTAGCATGTTCCATTTTGATTAAGTCTTTAGTTCACTTAATCCTAACAATCCTGACTCAGCCTTAATTGTCTTATTAAGGCCCGGACCTCTCACATTAGACAGGTATTGTTGTGGCTGCCTGTTGCCGGTTGGTTCCGGGCAGTCTTACGCCACAACTCAGTCTAACCTCGGGTCCTTGCTGGGCTCCATGTTTAACCTCCCACATTGGATAGGTATTGTTGTGACTACTGGACAGCCGGGCGGTTCCGGGCAGGTTTACATCACAACTCAATCCAACCTCGGGTTAAACACATCGTCTTTTCTACATTTACATATCTTGTCATTCTTCTTTATTTCTTATATGTAAATATTTGCGGCCCATTAAGTTCATGGTGTAAAGGTTACACCAATCATGGGCCCAACCCATACTTGACTTTGGGCCCTTCTATTTCATATTTTCATTCATTAATTAATTTTTAACCCAACGTTAATTTCCCCCGTTTTACACGTCCGTTTATATATATTGGGCTTAGTCTTTTAAAGCCCAATTTAGCCATGCGAAAAGGGGAGGCTTATGGCGTATACACAAAGAGGGGAAAGTGAGCGCATGAACTTGCATATGACGTTGGAAAATACATAATAGAAATTGGTGTTCTTGCATAGTGGTAACATAGGTGACATGAATCAAAGCATGGGAACTTGCATAGGTTTAACTACAACATGAACCTATATTCTTATTTAGGCATAATGTCAAACATAAGCATGGCATAAAATACTTCTAGCATAGGCATGACATATTGTCAAACATAAGCATGGCATAAATACTTCTAGCATGAACATAGCATAATTCAACTTAATCATGATTTAAGCCTAATCACATAACGATGGTATAAACATACTTATGCATAAATATTTCTAAACATGGTGTTTGCTTTAAACTTGCAAAAAGGGATTTTTGAGTCTAACCTAGCCATGTCATCATATAATCCTTTAAAACAAGATAAACTTAATAACGGATTTCAATTATGCCAAATATCATTCCTAGCCATATTCATAAGTTTGTAAAAGCATGACTTAATGCATGGATTATGGTGTCAAAATTCCACATAGTTTCATATGAACTATAATAACCAAACTTGTTTCAATTACTTGCAAAATGATTTATGCACAAAAATATACATCATAATGGCATAATAACAAAGCCTCAAATTTGCATGAATTTCAATTAACTACATACATGTAGCTTCAATATAAATTACACAATCTGCGCAATATTCCAAACGTTTATTTGCATAGAACTACCGCATGTAGTTCTTTATAATGAATAACATAATTTTGCACAAATATGAATTACTTCCATTGCCACAATTCAAGCATACACATCAACACAGTTGTTTATTAATACCAAAGTAATACTCTACTTACAATGGTTTGATGAATTCTCTAGTTTAGGGATTGAAGACGCAAATTCCTTTGTTGAATTGATTAGCTTTAGGTTGCTTTGAATTGCTTTAGGCCTTAGAACTTTCTTCCTAATCCTCTCTTTAGTTGGCGGCTATTCTTTGTCGTTCCTCAGCAACATGGCGGCTATAATCTTATTTTGAATGAATAGATTAGGGTTTAGTCTAGGGTTGTTTATATAGAGGTTAGGAATTGATTAGGACCCTTGATGTTGCTAGGATAGATCATAGCCATACATTAGGAAGAGAGACCAATAAAAACCCGCCACCTAGCCCTAATGACAAAGCAGACCACTGCAGTTCGACCAAACACAGACCTGGCCAGCCAGGTTGACTGGGCTCGACCAGGTCGACACCCCTGTCGACAGGGCTGTCGACAGCCCTGTCGACATGGGTAGCCCAGGTCGACAGCCCAGTCGACCTGGGTGGCCCAGGCGGCGCTTTTCTGGCCCAATGGGCCCCACTTCGGAATATTTAATTATTTAATTCTGTTTGAAATTTAAATTTGATTCAAAACTTCCGAAGGCCATATCTTCTTCATACGGACTCCGTTTTTCGAAAACTCGGACTCTATTTCGCGTATTTTTCCGAGACGAACGCAATGGCGTATCCCGTTTCCCTTAGTTCTTTGATTTCAGATTAATTATACTTTAATTTGTTAATTTCACAGTTATAGAATTTCCGGGGTGTTACATTTTGTTTCCTACGTGAATCTGAAGGAAGTAGAAATCTTCTATGTCCCATGTAGGCAAACTTTCGACTATGATTCAACCAACGAGAATGGGTATTGAAACCACATAATGGGCAAGCTTTTTCCCCTTTCACATGACATCCAACAAGATTTCCATAAGCAGGAAAATCATTAATCGTCCATAGCAAAATTGCATTCAATTTAAATAAAGTTTTGCTAAACACGTCATAAGCATTAACTCCATAAGACCACAAGTGATGCAAATCTTCCACCAAAGGCACCAAATATACATCAATATCATTCCCGGGTTACTTCGGGCCTAGAATAAGTAAAGTCAACATAATATTTTCCTTCTTCATACACAACATAGGTGAGAGATTGTATGCCACAAGCATTACCGGCTAGTAACTATATTTCGAACTCAACATGGAATATGGGTTGAATCCATCTGTAGCAAGACCAAGCTTGAGATTGCGTGGATCCGATGAAAAAGATTTATACTTTTCATCCACCATTTTCCATGTCATAGAATCCATGGGATGACGCATTTTTCCATCGCTACTTTTATTAGTAAAATGCCATCTTAAATCTTCTGCCATCTTTTGAGATCTATACATTCTTCTAAATCTCGGAATGATTGGGAAATATCTCAATACTTTAACCGAAACACCTTGTATAAACTCTTTAGTATCTTGATTTTTCTTCCATCTCTAAGAATCACGTTTTGGACAATTATCTAAATCTTTGTGTTCTTTTCTGAAAAGGCAACAGTCATTCTCACATGCATGTATCTTTTCAAAACCCATGTGAAACATTTTAAGAAATTTCTTGACTTCATATAAGGTTTTGGGAAGCACGTTTTCCTTCGGCAGAAATAGATGTTGCATAGCTAAAAGCTTATCAAACAAACTATCAGATAAGCCAATCTCGCATTTAAGATTATACAAGACGGTGATAGCAGATAATTTTGTGCGATCTATGCAACCAGGGTATAATGGAGTTTCTGCATCTTCCAAGTTCTTGAGTAACTCATCCTCTTTTCTTCGAAAATCAACATTATCTTTGTCATCATCAAAAAAATAATTATTCATAAAATCTTCATCTTCATAGTGAATCATCTTGAATAGATCATATAAGTCAAACATATTTATTTTCTTCTCTATATTTATCTCTTCACCATGATTAAACCATTCACCATCAATGTATGTAGGATCCATTCCTTTTATGGTTAAATGGTCAACAATAGCTTGGTCATCATGGCGACTAAGATTCCAATAGTCTCTGCAAGGGCATAACATTTTTTCTACATTTCTTACGTTCCTCTTTGCATCGTGCACAAAATTCACTGCCCCTTGTCGGTACTCTATACTAGTTCTATGAAAGAAGTAAAAACATAAAAAAAAATAGTTTTAATATTAGATTATATGTTCTAAATCTCAAAATATGTATTAAGTTAAACATTGTTCTTTCATCTGTTTAAAAAAACCAATCTTTTTCCATTATCGACTTATGAAGGCAAATAAGTTTCCAATCTTTGACATATAAATTGGTTATCTGTTGTCAAATAAATAACAACTACACCTTGAGTTATTACCCAAAAAGACATCCAAGCATCTTATAAATGATGCATTAACTACCTAATTCTATTTCAGCGAATCTAATTATATGTTCAAATATATACCTGCCAGGAACAATTATAAGAGAGAAGGAAAAGAAGTTCCAACACTACTATTATCTAAAATTTTATATATTATGCGCTTCGCTTTACTGAAGCGCGCTTCGCGTTTGCGCATTGCGCTTATGCTCCAAGCATGGCGCTTCAGTGCGCTTTTCGTGTCTAATGACATTGAGTACCAGTATTATTATCAGCTATAATAGTACAAATCTCCATTCAAAAACTAAATAAGTGTGCCTATTTAAAGATGACAACAATCAAGAAAAATGTTACAAAACCATATAGGAATATCTTAACTGCAAAATGTTACAGGAGATTTGAATAAGGCAAAGACAACTGAAGAGAATTATACATTTACAAATTACTCAGAACCATATAGGTTAAAGTCATAAAGAGCGAACAAAGGTTTGAGACATGAGTATCTTATCTACCAAAGGCTTTGCGTAGTGAACCAAAAAAATTAGAAAAGGGCAAACTCCATTATATCTCATTTATAATTATAAGGCAAGAAGGAGCTAGTAAGAAGTACAGGCCTGGATCATCAATGCCTAGGACGAGGCAAAAGTAGGAAAATTGTTAAGGCTTAGCTATGCAAAAGTTTAGAGGGTGGTGCCTGGTGAATTACTTTTATTAAATGATATATATCAAAAACCCGTAGAAATTAGCCACACTATTCAAAATATGAAATCTAGACAAATCCTAGATTCACATATAAGACATGGTATCGATTAGTGTGACTGCGTATGCCTCTGCTTATATCCATATACACCATACATGATATCATCAGCGTATTATTGTATGTTAACCAGATCTCACATATCCTAGATTCACATAAAAAGAGGAAAATTTGTCTATTCAAAACTCCTGAATGGTTTTCATGTCTCCTTACTCCCTATAACTAAATAAAAATCCGTCACATCAAAAGCGTACAACATGAAAATAACCTATTAGAAAAGCGTCCAAATAGAACATGAAAATCAAGCAGTTATAACATAACTGAACCCTAGCAAGATATGAGACGAGAAAATGACAGAATACAAAATTACAGATCAATGAGCGATTGCAATTAGGGTTAATCAGCTATACCAACAAACTCTAGCAAGATAGGAGATGAGAAAATAGCATGCATTCAAATATTTCATACATAGCCCGAATAGAATCACAAAATTGAGTTAAAGAATTCATACCTAAATTAATTTATATCGTGAGAGGAAATTTTCGCCGGCTTCCGCGACGTTGTTGAGAGGAGTACGACGGAGTTAACGATGACACAAGGAACATTAATTGGTGCGATTTCTTCGGCAAAGAGCGATTTGGGGGAAAGGGAATTTTTCGGTAGAGGGATTTGGGAGGAAAGGAACAAAGGTTAAAATTTTCGAAGTATGAGCTAGATAGGAATAGAAAATAGGTGGTCATGTTTTTTTGCCACGTGGACTAATTGTTTTTAGACGGGGATATGAATTTTTTTTGCCGCGTTAATAATAGGAGTGAAAACACTTTTTCTTGCATTTACAAATAAACGCCACTGATTTTTACAACAAAAAATCATTTTTCTTGAAGTGTATCGAAAAAAAATCAATGAAGGCAGTAAGCAACAAATGCACTGTCAAATGGATTTTTCAAGTGCAGATCTATTTCTTATAAGAAATGTTCACGAATGACAGTACAGAGCAAATCAAGTGTAGTATTTGGTTATCAGTTCCGTCTACATGGTTAGTATCAATTCTTATCAGTAAAACATACATCAGGCCAATATACGATTTTTAAATGATATGGAAATTCAACAGAAAACAAAAACAAAAAGAAAACTATCATATTGGTTCGAGTTGAAGTCAATTCACTTGGAAACAAAGTAAATCGTGAGCTGGAACTCACCTTAAAATCAATGCAGCATCATTTGATTTTACGAAGGAGGTGACTTCGACTCAAGTTGCAGTGGGTGGCCTCTTTATTTCTTTTTTTAAAGGATAATCGAAATAGAGAATTTGGGGAATTTTTGTATTTGACCATTAGTTGAGGAGGAAAATATTAGGAAGAGAGAGTATGTCAAAGAGTCATAGATTTCTAGGGACATATATAAACATTTGAACGGTTTCACATGAATTGTAGTGATGGTTGGGTATTGAAGCATTAGAGCGAACAGATGAATCAACACTGTTCGAAATACATTTAGTAATAAGAAAATGTCAATCGGGATGAAAGTACATTGATTTTCGAATGTGTATGTATATAATTTGAAACAGTTGAAGTCATATAAAATAAAAAGACTAGGACGTGTAGTGTGTGCCAACTTATCACTGTTGAATAATTATGATGGCCTGCAAATCCGTACTATCTGAGCTGACTAATACACCACACGTCCAACTCAAATAATACAAAAATACGAGTCATAAGGGTTAAAGAAATGGAAATAGACAGAAGATAGAACAAAAGAAAACTTCAGAATCTCACAACAATAAAATATATTATATAACATAATCTTTGAATACAAAATTTTGTATCATATATACATACCATCATCAGAGCATAATACAATATTTGATACAGCTGAAAGTAACTCTTAAATATCTAACGGTGAAGCCTCCTGCTTCAAGCTCCTCCAGGTGTATCTGTAAAAAAACATGAAACACTTGACTGCCCATAAAAATTTGGGCACCCAAGAGTTTAGGAAAAAAACAAAATAAACTCTTGGTCAGTCATGGGACTGGTGTAAGTAAACTCCAACCATATTGTTTAACTTTGAAAATCCTTGAAAAGAAAGGGTAATAGTAAGACCAACCCACACATAAACATGGATGGTTTTTACCTTACTATAACCAAACCATTTTTGATATCAAAATCCAATGATATTATAATAATGTCTAATCAAATAAATAACCAAATACCAGAATGCTTGCATCTCATGCTCCACATACATAGAATAAAATCAAAAACCACAGGGCGCTTATTGGAGATTGGATTCCAACTATGACAAGGTATGGGACCACCTCCCGATCAGTGTACTCTAGATGACATACACTGGGGTTCAACAAGAACCTCTTGCAACCCGGCCCACACATGACCGACCACTCATTTCGCTTGAGTGTATAGAATATATTGTCACCCACGGTTGTCGTCGTCCAACCGTAATCCTTAAGATACAGAATCAAAAGAAGAATAAATAATGAATTTTCTCTAGATCGGTGACAAATATACCCTACTTGGGAATGACTCACCTAGCCATGCTGCCTGCCCGATTTTTGTCATTTCCTGGTTGTGAGGCTTGAGGCTACGTTGATATTTTAGAACATCTAGTCACCATTCACTTTGAATTCCACATCGTCAAACCCGTGAAAATCACTAGTTGACCTTCTCAAAATATTATGGGTATAAAAGATAAGAAAAATGAATTTCTCCGCCACTAGACGTAATACAAGGAAAAGACCATCTTATGTGATCTATTAGGAATACTTTGTCAGACATTCGTCCATACAAGTTGTCCTAGGTTTGGACAAACAGAACAACCCTTGCATTTTACTCCATCTTCCATTTCTTCAGCATAATCAAATTTGCAACGCCTATGCCTATACGGAGTGGTTTTCGAATATTAAATCCAACTGGTCTCTCCGTATTGACAATGATGGTCAAAAATCTTTGATAACCGGTGATTTAACTATCAAAGGAAAACAAAACATCCATCAAACAATCACTGGCCCTTTCTAGTATTTTATTTTATGCCCGTTCCCTTATCGAATTCTATACATATCGATATATTGATTTTTAGTTATCAAATTTTCTTAAAATTATTCTATCTCCTTAAATTTCTGGAAAATTTCGCCAGCACCTCCCATGTACTAGTCAATCGTTCAAACCCCAATTCGCCTCTCTAGGCCCTTTCCATTCAAAAAGAAAATCAAAAAGCCAAGCGGCTTGCCGATTCGGCGCATAAAACCTCATATGGAAATTTAAACATGTACCTTTTTGTTGAGCGCTTAAATTAAAATCTTCATAATATTCATTCACTTTATCCCATACTTGTCTAATGTACATGCATCTGCATTTTTCACTTTATTTCAACCCATACAACTATTCTGATATAACCGCAATCAATTCCACTAATTAATTTTTTAATTAGTTCAATCATTTTATTCACTTATAGTTTGAAACAGTAGTGTTCAACATATTTTAATCCACTTATAACAAATCGAATTTCATTTACAACTCAAGTCGTATATTGATTTCAAATTCTATTTTATAAATTCAATTTACTTGACCCACGTTAAGTTCCATTAAAAATCTCATTAACTAGCTTCTTGCTTTAATTAGTTAATATCATTCCGTTCTAAAAAATTTGAATTTTTTTATCTCAAAAATCACTACTTATACTCCACTTGAGTTCATGTTTATTTTATAACTCAAGCTGGATTTTTCTAATTGAAATTCGGATTTTTATTCACTAAAAATCCCTTTAATTAATTAATTAAATCGTTATGGTTTTTAAATGATTTTACAGCGACTTTTCTAAAATTTGATTTTGACATAACTCAAAATCTTTTAAGCCAAAATCCAGATTTTTCTCTTCCATTAGGAAATTATTATTTAATAGGTCCAAACGTTTCTGGTTTCATCAAATTTTGTCTTATAATGAGTTTATATATACTCAATTGAAGTTCAAAACGCCAAATTACGAACTACCGCGCTGCGATGAGTTCGTTTTAATTATAATTTAAATATAAACGTTAACTTCGTTTATAAAATAAATTTCAAACTACATTTTCAATACTTGAAAAAAAATTGTGCCCGTAATCCATATCTAACTTCACAATTCAAATTACTCAACTTATCGATTATTTATTTCTACATTCATAACTTAGTTATGAATTAATTCAAATTCAAATTCCTAAATTCATGTCCAATTCACATGGAACTAGATTATTTATAAAATATCGGTATCACCCAATTCCAATTATACATTCCCTTTTTAAGAAAATCACCAATTAATTCAATATCACTTACAATTACAAACTAATACCATCCCTGGATAATAGTGAAGTCGTTCAAGTTGGGGTATTTTATTTACCTCTCAGACCTTGACCGACAACGTTTTTATCTTGAGATATATACAAGCTTGTAATATAAAAACTCGATTTAAATCCCACCTTTTCATTCCATTTCTCGCATTAAATTTCCAAATCACTCAAATGGAAATTTTCTTCATCATATTTATAAATGTTGTTTATGAATTAACTACTTTATAAAAACAAACTTCCTCTTTATAATCTTTTTAAACTCGATCTCCATTATGGAATAGTGTATTTTTATAACTTGTATATATACATACATGGAATTTTATTTCCATTTTAGTTTTACTTAAAATAATCCCAATATCTTATTTGGAAATAATTTATTTGTTTAATAAATTCAACATGACCAGACTCTAATTATAAATCCGTATGGATTTATTTCAGATCATTTTACATTCTGAATGTCGAAATAATTTCATCATTCCCTTTTCCTGAAACGATTTCAAATTACAAATCCCTTTTTACTCTCATATTAAAATTTCAATAATCAAATTTCTCATGTTAATTATTTATAAATGTTGTTTGTAAATTTTACCTCTTGTTTTAAATATTTAAAACAAGCTTATATTTCAAATTCCATTTGAAAATCCTATTTACGCTTCGAAAAATAAATTTTGCTTTTTAAACTCAAACTTGAATTTAAATTTATAAATTATTTAATGAAACATTATAAATTCCACTTCTTATTTTAAATATTTAAACAAGTTCCTATTTCAAAATCTTATTTGAAATACAATTTCCTTTTGGAAAATAAGTTTTCCTTTTTAAATTCAGATTTGAATTTAAATTCTAATATTATTAACGTTAATAATTCTTTCCATTTATAATATTGTTTATAAATTCAACTACTTATTTTTATTATTAAAACGAAGTAAATATTTCTCAGTTTATTTGAAATTCCAATTCTATTTCAAAAATAAAAATTTCCCTTTTTAAATCTAAAAAATTCTTTTGTATAATATTTTTAAATATCTATATCTAGGGCCAGTGATATTTAAATACCTAACACACGATAATCCTTTCAATTCAGTACATTAAACATACATGAATATATAAACAAAACAATAATATATTTTTGAGGAATCCAGTTGGATCCCTCTAACCTGTTTTTCCCTGCATCCAAATAGGTTACCTCAAACAACATAAATAATACCAATCCTGCTTCAAGGCAAGATATCGTGGTATAGAAGGTCATCCACTATCATAGCGTGGGGCGTATAGGGTCATCCGCTAATGATACTGCGGGAATCCAACCACCAATATACAATAACCACAAACACCAAGCCTAAATAACTAATATATTTAATAACCACAATTTATAAATAAATAACAACACTACCAATAAACCAACCAACAACATATAAGTTTTTATATTAAATAAAATTTCGATTATAATAAATTATAATCGAACCAGAGAGTGAGTTTACTCACCTGGATTTTTTTTTGTACTTGTACCAATTCCAATTTCTTTTCATTGATTTTTGGGCTTTGAACTCCTCACGAAGATTCCATTCGATTTATCCTCGTCTAAGCAAAAATCCGAATTTTATAAATGAGCTAATGAATTTTTCTTTACCAGGGCCTTGTATAAGTTTAATTTTTTCCATTCTACACTTCCTATTTGAACAACTAACAATTTCAATTTACATTTTTATTTTCTTGTCTAATTTTCAATGTATAAAATGATTTTACAAATAAATTTCCCTTTTCGATCTCCAATTTCTAGTTTAACAGTTAATAATATTTCCTTTTAATAGTATACCAAATTAAATTTTAACTAATATGCTAAATAAAATAAAATAAACAAATTCAAAGAAGAAATTTCACCTTTTGTATTGCCATTGAAATAGTTTAAACTTTAGCCCCTTATATTCTGACAGTCCCGTTAACTTCACTGTCGAACACTCTTTTACATCAGAAAGTTTGAATGCTCCTTTTACCCAGTGCGGCACTTCCCCTATTTCCATTATCGAACCAACATCCTTTCCAAAAATCAAACTTCCTGAAATCAGTACCCAAAAAAACGTACCATTCCATTATCTGAAACCCACTCCAAATCACGACATCCTGTAGATACTGCTACAGGTATGACAATCCCACTCGATGGGTTTGAGTTCGAACCTTCTTTCCTTCATCGCTCCATCCTCGTAGCATCGAGACAAAGAGCTCGATAGTACCATGAAGTTGCGACTTGGCATGGCGACTACACTGTCGCTTTTCACGCCCTTCGATAAGAGGACTTCAATCCGCATGAATCGATGCACTATGGTTCCCTAACATCGCCTCCGATATGTAATAACCCGGAAAATCAGAACCAATTTAAAATTTTTATTTTGGTTATTTTAATGAATTTTGAATATTTAAAATGGATTATTTTAAATAATCACGACTAGAAATTTATTTTGAATAGAACTAGAATGTATACATTTATTTAAATCGAAGTTAGAATATAAATATTTATTTTAACTATAAAAGGAATCGAAAATGGCGCGGTAGTTTGAAAATTCGATTTCAAATTTCAAATTTCAAATGAATGTACATGATTCAAAACAAACCGGTTTTTAGTGAAACCAATAATATTTGAATCTGTTTGAAAATATCTTTCCAAAGAATCTGAAAAATTGAAATTTCAAAGCGGGAATAAAAAGTTATGTCCAGTTGAAAATTCAGAATAGTCGCTATGGAAATATAGCCCTTAAAAATAGCCATTTTGCAAACGATCTCTGTTTTCGACGAAACCACTTTTGTTGGATCCGAGATGTCAAATTATTGCTAGATTCTAGTTTCCGTGATTTTTGGGATTAATATGTGAGTGTGGCAAAAGAAAACGTATTTTGATAGTTTTACTCAATTTGGATCGACTAGAAAATGGCCATTTTACAAATGATCTTCAAATTTGACGAAATTAGTTTTGTTAGGACCGTATCGTCAATAAGAAGGTAGAAATAATTTTTCTAGAATTTTCAGAATCGGTATATATGTGGCCCCGGTAAATTAAAATGTACGTTTAAAATTCAATATATAGATTTATATTTTAATTTTGATGAAAACTGAGCTTAACAGTCGAATGGGCTTACGGAACATATCCCATTGTGTTCGAAATGGGGGTATTTGGCTAAGGGCGATAGTCATTGGGTTCGATTTGGAGTTCGTATGGATAAGCATGTAATTTTGGATTTAAAAGAATATAATATAATAAAATAAGTATTACCCTAAATTTTGACCATAACCCTAATTCCTAATACCGCCGCCGTCGTTTAGAATTGAAGGCAGAAACTTCTCTCTCATTCCTCTCTTGATTTCTCACGAAATACAACAAATTAGAATATGATTCTGAAGATAAAATTCAAGCACTTTTCAGGATCTTCAAATCCATACATGCAGCATCAATTATCGTGTAGGGAGGAGGGCGATTTTCAGCCTTGAAGGCACCACCTTTCGAGCAGAAATGAGGAGTGAGGGGGCCGCCGAGTTGGGCCCCAGTCAGGGCGCAAGGAGGCGGCGCTTCGGCCTACCTCCTGATGGCGTCCGATCGCCGACAAGGGCCTTGGTTGGAGCGAAAGCCGCTGACCTAGTTTGGAAGGTTGGGTTCAGTTTTTTGGCAGAGGATGTGAATGAAGGAGATGAAGGTTATTAAGGGAATTTAATTAATTAATTATATTTTTATTATTCGTTAATGTGATACAATGTTTATAATAACGTAACTTTCTCATACAAGGTCGGAATCTGACGATTCTAGTTGCGTTACGATCGTGGCGGATAACTCTACAACATGGAACTGACCAGAACAAAATGGGGCATTTCAGAATTTCAGGAAAATTTGAATGCGAACAGAAATTCAGAAATTAAAACCAGTCAATGTGAGAACTTCTTACTATAATTTCTTATACATTTATTTATTGTATAACTGCATATATAAATTGCTCCCCATCGTCCACAGACCATAGACGACTTGTTTGATTGCATTGTATTGTGTGAAAATTGATTGTGATTGTGATTTGAACCGAACAAAATATTCTTGTGATGAATAAAATCACATTTTTATTGTATATACGAACTGAACAAAATATTCATGTGTTGAATAAAATATTTGAACAATGAAAATCACATTTTTATTGTACATATGAACTGTATAAATATCCATGCGTTGAAATAAATATTTATAAACAAATTGGATGATTTGTTTATGTACACTTGATTGAGATGATAAGTTTTACACATCGCCCAACCGCACAAATAATAATCAGTATTTGTTGTTTGAAAACCCCACACGGGTATTGGGATGATATTTGACATACACCGATCCCAATAACTAGTGGTATGTCAATCGACGGGTTGACAGGCTGTGATGAGCGTTAATTATTTATTTTTAACGCTTATACAGTTGTATATTGTACTTTGGATGATGGATGATTGTTTATCACTGTTGTTGTATACATGTGTGGTGTGAAATCCTTATAAATAACATTATATTGTAATTTACTGTGTCTGATTCCAATTCAGAAAGAATGAATATTTTAAAATAACGAATATTTTAAAATAATGAATATTTTATAGTAATATTCAGTAAAGGATCAAAATCTAATTTTGATTTCCGATTTGGGATGGACACAAATATATTCAAATATATAAAGCCGTGTTGATTAGATTAGCACCATTTTGACGTGAACGATATTTATATCAATTTTATTCATTTTTATAATGAATATCGAAAAGGAAGTCATTTCAAAATCGAATGTTTTGAAAATATTATAATCTATATATTAATGATATGGAATATTCAATTTTGATTAGAAATTGAATATGAAGTTGAAATCATTTTGAAAACGATTTATGAAATATGTTTTAAATGGAAATCGATGAAATATATATTATATATATTTGATGGCCTGAATAAAACACGCTGCGCCGTGGCAGTTCGCGAATTTCGACGATTGACTTCGAACAGACATTACAGGAGATTCGACCATCGAATTCTCCTAAAACTGTAACCGTTGGGTTCATATCGAAAAGAGCTTTCCAATGAATATTAGTAGGCGTGCCTCAAAGGGAAATTATGTGGCTGGTCCACGTTATTGGGTGTTAAGTGATTAGGGAATGGCTCGTTCTTCAGGTTGAAATCTAATGGTTGGATTTGGAATTATGTCCAAATCAAATTTGAAAAGGTCGTTATAAGTGTAGCTCAATTTCCGTTTATGGAAATTGACTGTACGGGCCTTGATAAAATTATTAAAAATATCAATAATTAGTGTAAAATCATAATAAATGATTTGTAAAGAATTAAGGCGAAAAATCCCATATTTGAAAAGATAAAAATATATTTTTATTGAAATGAACTAGTTATGTACTAGAATTATAATCCAGTATTTTTAAATAAATAAATTGGATTTGAAATGGTTTTAAAAATAACCAAAATTTCCAATATATTAATTGGAATGGATTTGAATTGAAATTAACTTCGGAATATTTCGATATTGGATTCCGTGATTATACGGACATTGTGGAGGAATTTGGAAGATATATATATCGTTATTCCAATACGATGTTTGTTGAGTTCAGAATTTGATATTGAATATAAGCCGATATATTTTCTTTCAGAGCCTTGTATTTAATATCAAATGGGATTTTGGGTTTGTCGTGAATGGTGTCTTCACTAACACTGTTCTTAAACCCAGTTGAGAAAAGATTAAATCTTTTTATTAAGATTTAATGAAGTTTACCCATTAATTAACATTTATTTGGAATTTAATTGAAATTGGTTTTTGGGTTTATCATGAACGGTGTTTGAGATAATACCCGATCAACAATGGAATGAGATTTAGGGTTTGTCGTGAGTGATATCTTTAATAATACTGTTCTTAAACCCAATGGAGTTAAGGAAATTAGAAACTAACTGGAGATTAGCTAAGTTGAATTGTTTCCTGGGTGTTGATCTGATGTTGGTTTTGGCCTTCGGGATTAATACTTAGGGAATTGTTCTCTTACTAATATACGGTTAGAGACTGATGGAATGGTGTATCAGTAACACTGTTCTGAAACCCCATGTGAAAAGAATAAGTCTTTTAACTAAGATTTAACGAAGAATTACCAATTAATTAACAATTAATTGGAATTGAAATGGAATTTGAATTGGGTTTATTGTGAACTGTGTTTTTAACGACATTTATTCTTTAACCCGATTCGTAGTGAAATATGATTTGGAATTATAAATCTTTTAATTAAGATTTAGGGGAAATTTCCAAAGAAAAGTTTTCCAATTTAATAAAATAAATTGGAATGGAATCAGATTCGGTAATAATCGAAGTTAACTTCTATGGAGGAAGACTATTACTATATATGGAATTTAAGAGGCTTTGCCGTTATTCCATTTGTATTATCGGTTGGATATGGAAGTTTATATCGATTATATATTTTAATCTGTTTTTCGTGAAGATTCCATAATTAATGGAATGGGATTTTGGGTTTATCGTGAATTGTGTTTTAAATGACATTAGTTATATAACCCACTTAGGTAACAATTTTTGAGATTAAAACTGAATTGGAGTTTTAATGAATCTTTAATTAGATTGAAAAGGAGAATGTGATAATTTAAATTATCAAATTCAGGAAATGATCGAGAATGGAGTAGCACCAGTTTTACTCCAAGCGATAGTTAAATCTTTAATTAGATTTGAACGTGAAATGGTAATTAACTTTACTGATAACACCGTGGTGTTAGATACGAAGTATTACTAGTTTTGTTTCATGAGATGAATAGGTTGTGATTGGGAAATTAAACAAATGATTACTTCGGTAAGGTTCGCTAATCCCGACAAGTTTGGATAAACCATAATTTGGTTTGAATTGATATCCAAAAGAAAAATTAAAGAATAAATTTAAGAAATTTATCTTTGATAAAATTAATGGGAACTTTTCCTAAAAGATATGAATATTTAAATAAAAGAATATTCAGAATTGGAATGAGGCGTATGTTGTGTTTTTATAGCACTTGTTTATAATATACGCGATTTATTCGGAAAGACCGGGATTATCCCATTTTGAATAACTGAATCGGCGATGAAGACGGTGGTTGAAGACCGGAGGTCTTCACATCGTTTGGATGATTATTGATGTCTTGATTGGGCTGTACACCCAAGACGAGGTAATAAGTGGTGATCGTCCAGACGTACTTGTAGATCGACCAGATATGCAAGGACCTCTCTCCTGTACTGAACATATGGGACGAGGAATAAGGTGCCTACAGTTTCGTTCAGACCCAGAATGAACTTGTAAATGGATGTGTGTATGACATAGGATTTCATTCTATGTGATTGATGGACATCGGTTGCATAGCGTGAATTGCCTGTGTGGCATGCTGAGATGCAAATGATCAAGGCTTCTGTTGAAAAGCAGAGTCTTGTGGTTGATGATCAAAGCACGACTTTAATATAGCATAGCTTTGTGTAGCGTTAATTCATGAGCCTCGCACTCCAGTGCGAACCAGAAATGGGAGAGGACCTCAGGGAGGGCATGCGTTTCCTTCTAGCTAGGTGTGATGTCTAGGTTTTGCACGCCCAGATGTTTTACTTATGTGGATGATGGGTACCGAGGCGCCTCGGATATATCGGCACTGCGGGGCCGATGGATGATATGGTCTTTATACAAACCAGATTTACACCCCATAGGGCGGGGAAACATTGTGTTCAGGCATTTTAATCCACATCGAGTGGACCGACCCTGACGATCCAAAGGCTTGACTGAGTACTTGCGTAAGACATGGGATAGATTGTCTCGAAGCAGGAAGGACGATCTCTTGTCTTGGTTCACGGACGGATATCCAACTTCCAATACGTGACATTTCGGTTTTATTTGTAGATCCTGGTATGGCGACATAGTGGGATGGGGCACTATGCCGTCTATGATTGATACATCTATATTTGAAGTTTTTTCATACACATTACACTATAATAGTATCAAAATGATTTGTTTTAAATGTATAAAGCATGTTTGGCTATTATAAGGTAAAACTCTATCCTCCGGCATGCGCTGCATTATGTGATGGGACCTAGTCTTACAATAGCATCATTTTTCCAAGAAAACATTGCACTGCTTTGTTATATGCATTGGTCTTCTTGGGAGGAAACCCGTTCCATGTTATACGGCGTGGTCCCTTGATATATCTGATTTTAAAGTAAAGTTTTAAATAACTGTTTTAGCTCTCACACCAATCACATGACTGACCTGGAGTATATTGTTTTAACCTAAACTCTGGGTGCCCCTATTTTCCACACGGGCAGCTAGTAGTTTTGGTTTTGCAGATTTATATTCACAGGATCCTGGTTTGTAGCTAGAACGATATTCGGAAAGCTCTGTATCTGTGTATCTCTTTCAGTTGTGTTTTGTATTATTTTTCCGCTGCTATGTATTTAAATGTAAATTAAATCTCTGATGTTTATCAAATGTATAATATTTATTCATACTCTGTTATATTCTTGTACTCTAATGTAAATTGTTGTAATAAGCAATTAAATGTTCTTCTGGTTGTGTTCCGATTTGCCGTGTTCTCAACTCAATCCGGACTTTCCTTCATGGGGAAGTTTGGGTCATTTCAGCTAGTATCAGAGCTTTGGTTTACAGAGCTCGAGAACAAGATACATTAGAACCAAACAAAAGAATTCATCAGAGATTGGATTAGTAATATCCAATGAGAATGGCTCGTTAGAGATAGGATCAGTAGTATCCTTGTACGAGTGTAAAGAGTGAAATTTTATAATAAAAATTAAAACAAATTTTGTTTTGAAGATTTAAACCGTATTATACATATTTGAGTATATTATTTTATTTTGAATTTGGACAATCTAGTATATCAGCTTTTGCATGTACGCATCATGAACGTATATTCGAAGTTTTAATATACTGGGTAAATTTAGAATCCCACTCTAGTCGCCCGGAGACGGTCCTGATGATTACTACAGTATCATCAGTATTTGTGTTTGAGTTCCGAAAATGGGATTTCTATATATTTCCAATTGACTGGCGTGAGAACCAAAACTAGATAGGATTTATTGCTGTGATTTGGCACCAAAAAGATGATTTTTGACTATGTATTAAAATTATGAATTTGAAACGTTAAGCAACTAATTGATCGCTGGTTGTTATGTTTGATTGCTAGTTAATTAATAAAATTATTGAAACCAGTATGTAAAAGAACGACAAATGTAGCCAAATTGTGTTGAATATTGAACTGAGTTGAAAATTGTTTGAAATTGCATACATGTACATGCATATATATTGAACAGGTCATTACAAGGAGCCTATAGAAGAGGAATAAAATTGTATGCCCGACAAATAGGTACATGTTTAGTAATTTATTGGGTTTGGATGATTTTATGAGCCGATTGGCTTTTTCTTTTTCTTTTTCTTTTTGAGATGAGAGGGCCTGTGTGGCGGTTTGGGGATTTTCCCGGTGCTCCCCGTACAAAGGAGGTTATGGCGAAATTTTTCAAAAATTTAGGGTATTAGCCAATTTTATTTGAAAAATTAGAAATTCTTAGAAACTGAAAAGTTGAAGAATGAAAGCCAAACTGAAAGTTGAGTTGGTTAGTTAAACAACTTTCAGCTCCTTTCCTTTTTTAGGACGAAAAGATTTTAAGTGGGGGAGATTGTAACAACCCGGAAAATCAGAACCAATTTAAAATTTTTATTTTGGTTATTTTAATGAATTTTGAATATTTAAAATGGATTATTTTAAACAATAATGACTAGAAATTTATTTTGAATAGAATTAGAATGTATGTATTTATTTAAATCGAAGTTAGAATATAAATATTTATTTTAATTATAAAAGGAATTGAAAATGGCGCGGTTGTTTGAAAATTCGATTTCAAATTTCAAATTTCAAATTTCAAATGAATGTACAGAATTCAAGACAAACCGGATTTTAGTGAAACCAAAAATATCTGAATCTATTTGAAAATATCTTTCCAACGAATCTGAAAAATTGAAATTTCATAACGGGAATAAAAAGTTATGCCTAGTTGAAAATTTAGAATAACCGTTAAGGAAATATAGCCCATAAAAATAGCCATTTTGCAAACAACCTCCGTTTTCGATGAAACCAATATTGTTGGATCCGAGATGTCAAATTATTGCTAGATTCCAATTTCCATGATTTTTGGGATTAATATGCGAGCGTGGCAAAAGAAAATGTGTTTTGACAGTTTCAGTCAATTTGGATCGACCAGAAAATGGTCATTTTTCAAATGGTCTTCAAATTTGACGAAACTAGTTCTGTTAGGACCGTATCGTCAATACAAGCTAGAAATAATTTTTTTGGAATTTTTAGAATCAGTATGTGGCCCCGGTAAATTAAAATGTACGTTTAAAATTCAATATATGGATTTATATTTTATTTTTAATGAAAAATGAGCGTAACGGTTGAATGGGCTTACAGAACATATCCCATTGTGTTCAAAATGAGGGTATTTGGCTAGGGGCGATAGACGTTGGGTTCGATTCGGAGTTCATATGGATAAGCATGTAATTTTGGATTTAAAAGAATATAATATATTAAAATAAATATTATAAATACCCTAAATTTTGACCATAACCCTAATTCCTAATAACGCCACCGTCATTCAGAATTGAAGGCGGAAAATGCTCCCTCATTCCTCTCTTGATTTCTCATGAAATATAACAAATTAGAATATGATTCTGAAGAGAAAATTCAAGCACTTTTCAGGATCTTCAAATCCATACATGTAGCATCAATTATCGTGTAGGGAGGAGGGCGATTTTCAGCCTCAAAGATGCCGCCTTTCGAGCAGAAATGTGGAGTGAGGGGGCCACCAAGTTGGACCCCACTCAGGGCGCAAGGAGGCGGCGCTTCGGCCTACCTCCTGGTGGCGTCCGATCGCCGGTAAGGGTCTTGGTTGGAGCGAAAGCTGCTGACCTAGTTTGGACGGTTGGGTTCAGTTTTTCGGCAGAGGATGTAAACGAAGGAGATGAAGGTTATTAAGGGAATTTAATTAATTAATTATATTTTAATTATTCTTTAATGTGATACAATGTTTATAATAACGTAACTTTCTCATAGGAGTTTGGAATCTGACAATTCCAGTTGCGTTACGATCGTGGCGGAGAACTACAACATGGAACTGAGCAGAACAAAAAGGGGGCACTTTCGAATCTAAGAGAAATTTGAATGCGAACAGAAATTCATAAATTAAAACCAGTCAATGTGAAAAATTCTCACTATAATTTCTTGTACAGTTATTTATTGTAAAACTGCATATATAAATTGCTCCCCGTCGTTCACAGACCATAGACGACTTGTTTGATTGCATTGTATTATGTGAAAATTGATTGTGATTGTGATTTGAACTGAACAAAATATTCATGTGTTGAATAAAATCACATTTTTATTGTATATACGAACTGAACAAAATATTCATATGTTGAATAAAATATTTGAACAATGAAAATCACATTTTTATTGTATATATGAACTGTATAAAATATCCATGCATTGAAATAAATATTTATAAACAAATCAGATGATTTGTTTATGTACACCCATTTATCTGATATTGACTGGGACGATTAATTTTACACATCACCCAACCGCACAAATAATAATCAGTATTTGTTGTTTGAATACCCTACATGGGTATTGGGATGATATTTGACATACACTGATCCCAATAACTAGTGATATGTCAATCGATGGGTTGACAGGCTGTGATGACGGTTAATTATTTATTTTTAATGCTTATACAGTTGTAAATTGCACTTTCGATGATAGATGATTGTATTGTTGTATACATGTGTGGCGTGAAATCCATATAAATAACATTATATGGTAATTGACTGTCTGATTCCAGTTCAGAAAGAATGAATATTTTAAAATAATATTCAGTAAAGGATCAAAATCGGATTTTGATGTCCGATTTGGGATGGACACGAATATATTTAAATATATAAAGCCATGTTGATTAGATTAGCGGCATTTTTACATGAACGATATTTATATCAATTTTATTCATTTTTATAATGAATATCGAAAAGGAAGTCATTTCAAAATCGAATGTTTTGAAAATATTATCATTTATATATTAATGATATGGAATATTCAATTTTGATTAGAAATTGAATATGAAGTTGAAATCGTTTTGAAAACGAATTTAAAATGATTTATAAAATATGTTTTAAATGGAAATCGACAAAAAAAAATATTATATATATTTAATGGCCTGAATAGAACGCGCTGTGCCGTGGCAGTTCGCGAATTTCGACCATTGACTTCGAACGGACATTACGGGAGATTAGACTGTCGGATTCTCCTAAAACCAGAACCTTTGGGTTCATATCGAAAAGGGCTTTCCAACGAATATTAGTGATTTGAAATCTAACGATTGGATTTGAAATTATATTCAAATCAAATTTGGAAAAGGTCGCTGTAAGTGCAGTTCGATGGCCGTTTATGGAAATCGACTGTACCGAGCCTTGATAAAATTATTAAAAATATCAATAATTTGTGTAACGTCATAATAAATGATTTGGAAAGAACTAGGGTGAAAAATCCCATATTTGAAAATATAAAAATATATTTTCATCAAAATTAACTAGTTATGAACTAGAATTATAATCCAATATTTGTAAATAAAGAAATTGGATTTGAAATGGTTTTAAAAATAACCAAAATTTCCAATATATTAATTGGAATGGATTTGAATTGAAATTATCTTTGGAATATTTCGATACTGGATTCCGTGATTATTCGGACATTGTGGAGGAATTTGGAAGATATATATATATATATCGTTATTCCAATACGATGTTTGTTGAGTTCAGAATTTGATATTGAATATAAGCCGATATATTTTCTATTCAGAGCCTTGTATTTAATATCAAATGGGATTTTGGGTTTGTCGTGAATGGTCACTAACACTGTTCTTAAACCTAGTTGAGAAAAGATTAAATCTTTTTATTAAGATTTAATGAAGTTTACCAATTAATTAACATTTAATTGGAATTGAATTGAAATTGGTTTTTGGGTTTATCGTGAACGGTGTTTTAGATAACACTTGTTCTTTAACCCGATCAACAATGGAATGAGATTTTGGGTTTGTCGTGAATGGTATCTTTAATAATACTGTTCTTAAACCCAATGGAGTTAAGGAAATTAGAAACTAACTAGAGATTAGCTAAGTTGAATAGTTTCCTGGATATTGATCCGATGTTGGTTTCGGCCTTCGAGATTAATACATAGGGAATTGTTCTCTTACTAATTTTCAGTTAGAGACTGATGGAATGGTGTCCTCATTAACACTGTTCTGAAACCCCGTGTGAAAAGAATAAGTCTTTTAACTAAGATTTAAAGAGGAATTACCAATTAATTAACATTTAATATGAATTGAAATGGAATGTGAATTGGGTTTATTGTGAACTGTGTTTTTAACGACATTCGTTCTTTAACCCAATTCACAGTGAAATATGATTTGGAATTTATAAATCTTTTAATTAAGATTTAGGGGAAATTTCCAAAGAAAAGTTTTCTAGTTTAATAAAATAAATTGGAATAGAATGGAATTCGATTCGGTAATAATCGAAGTGAACTTATGTGGAGGAAGACTGTTACTATATATGGAATTTAAGAGGCTTTGCCGTTATTCCATTTGTATTATCGGTTAGATATGGAAGTTTATATCAATTATATATATTAATCTGTTTTTCGTGAAGATTCCATAATTAATGGAATGGGATTTTGGGTTTATCGTGAACTATGTTTTAAATGGCATTAGTTCTTTAACCCAGTTAAAGATAAGATTAATTTCTTAACTTTGAATAATCATTAGGTAATGATTTTTTAGTTTAAAACTGAATTGGAGTTTTAATGAATCTTTAATTAGATTGAAAAAGAGAATGTGATAATTTAAATTAACAAATTCGGGAAATGATCGAGAATGGAGTAGCACCAATTTTACTCCAAGCGATAGTTAAATCTTTAATTAGATTTGAACGTGAAATGGTAATTAACTTTACTGATAACACCGTGGTGTTAGATATGAAGTATTACCAGTTTTTCTTCATGGGATGAATAGGTTGGGATTGGGAAATTAAACAAATGATTACTTCGGTAAGGTTCGCTAATCCCGAGTAGTTTCGATAAACCATAATTTGGTTGATATCCAAAAGAAAAATTAAAGAATAAATTTAAGGAATTTATCTTTGATAAAATTAATGGGAACTTTTCCCAAAAGATATGAATATTTAAATAAAAGAATATTCATAATTGGAATGAGGCGTACGTTGTGTTTTTATAGCACTTGTTTATAATATATGCGAGTTATTTGGAAAGACTGGGTTTATCCCATTCTGAATAACTGAATCGACAATGAGTCGACGATGAAGATGGTGATTGAAGACCGGAGGTCTTCACAACGTTAGGATGATTTCTGATGTCTTGATTGGGCTGTACACCCAAGACGAGGTAATAAGTGGTGATCATCCAGATGTACTTGGAGAAAGACCGGATATGTGAGGACCTCTCTCCTGTACTGGACATATGGGATGAGGAATAAGGTGCCTCCGGTTTCGTTCAGACCCAGAACAAACTTGTAAATGGATGTGTGTCTGACATTGGATTTCAATCTGTGTGACTGATGGACATCAGTTGCATAGCGTGAATTGCCTGTGTAGCATGCTGAGATGCAAATGATCAAGTCTTCTGTTGAAAAGCAGAGTCTTGTGATTGATGATTAAAGCATGACTTTAATATAGCATAGCTTTGTGTAGCGTTAATTCACGAGCCTCACACCCCGGTGTGAACCAGAAACGGGAGACGACCTCAGAAGGGCATGCGTTTCCTTCTAGCTAGGAGTGGTGTCTGGGTTTTGCATGCCAGATGTTTTACTTATGTCGATGATGGATAGCGAGGAGCCTCAGATATATCGGCACAATGGGGTCGATGGATGATATGGTCTTCATATAGACCAGATTTACGCCCCATACGGCGGGGAAACGTAGTGTTCAGGCATTTTAATCCACATCGAGTGGACTGGCCCTGACAATCCAAAGGATTGACTGAGTACTTTCCTGAGACATGGGCTAGATTGTCTCGAAGCAGGAAGGGCGATCCCTTGCCTTTGTTCATAGACAGAAATCCAACTTCCAATACGTGACGTTTTGGTTTTATTTTTAGAGCCTAGTATAGCGACATAGTGGGATGGGGAACTATGTCGTCTATGATTGATACATTTATATTTGAATTTGTTTTCATATATTTTACACTATAATAGTATCAAAATGATTTGTTTTAAATGTACCAAGCATGTTTGGCTATTATAAGGTAAAACTCTATCCTCCGGCTTGCGTTGCATTGTGTGATGGGACCTGAGTCTTATAATTGCGTCATGTGACGATCCCAAAACCCCATGACACGGTGTTAAGGATAATCATTGGAATATAACACATTAATCATCATTAGCAGATCACAGATAATAGCATAAATAGAAAATAGAATAATTTACACACATATGACAGCGGAATCATATAGATATCATCACATCAGAGAAGCACAGTACAGGATACAACTTAGTGCATAATGATACATAATCAGGCACCATCGCCAGAGGCGGAATCATACATAAAGAGTACACAAAAGGAATATCAGTCTACATCGCCAGAGGCGGAATCATAATATAGATACAATAATGGCGGAGAAAATCCAAGTCAGCACGGTGTAGTCAAGCCTCGCCATGAGCCAAAAGGTGCGTCAGAAACCTGTAACTAGGCTGCCCGTGTGAAAATGAGGGCACCCGAGTTTGCAAGGTGAAACAAACTACGAGTCAGTCATGGGACTGGTATGAGAAATCTACTCAATTCATTAACAACAATAATAAGGCAAATCAAAGGACCACGCCACTTTCGCGGAACGGGTTTACTCCAATGAGTGCTAGTGCATGAAATAAAGTAAATGATTAAATCAACGCAATGCTTTTTATAAAATGAAGCCATTATAAGACTCAGGTCCCATCACACAATGCAACGCACGCCGGAGGATAGAGTTTTTACCTTATAATGGCCAAAGATGCCTCATACGAATAAAACAAAGTGTTTGATATTATTACTAGTGCATATATGTTTCAAAAGCGATTTCAATCATAAATATCAATCATAGGCGGCATAAATGACCCATACCACTATGTCGCCATACTAGTAATACAATCACGTCCGCATATTTCGTATTGGAAATTGGATTCCTTCATGAGTCGAGGCAAGGGGCAAGCACCTCTCCGATTCGAGACACTCTAGCAAATGCCTCGGGACCGCACACAGCAATCCCCTGGATCCTCCAAGGCCGGTCCTCTCTTACTTTTGAGGATTAGTTATTCCTGAACACACGTTTCCCGGTCCTTACAGACCTATAATCGAGGCGCCTCGCATTCCAACAACCACACAGGTGAAAAGTAGATATAAATGTCAGGGCTGGGAGGTCACTGACACCACCATAGCTAGAAAGAAACGTCATGCACTCCTTGGGTCCTTCTCCCGTTTTTGACTCATACCGGGGTGTGAGGCTCGCGAATTCACGTTATACACAAAGCTACGTCACACAGACCATGCTTTGATCATCAACCACAAGACTTTGCTTTGCAACAGAAGCCTTGATCACATGCCACTTAGGCGTGCCACACAGGCAATCCACTCCATGCGACTGATTTCTGTCAATACATAACCTCTGAGCTCGTACGTCTCAGAGAAGGGCGTTAAGCAAGAGAATAAATTCTCCGCCGCCAAACAGATATATATTTAACAGAGATCGATCAACACAGAACAAAATCCAATGTCAGACACACAGTCCATTTACAAGTCCGTTCTGGGTCTGAACAAAACCGGAGGCACCAATTCCTCGCATATCCGTACAATCAACAATATGTTTGGACGGCTACTACTTCAATTCCTTCATGGTAGCTACTCCAATCACGAGCATCAGTAGCGCCCATCCATCCAATGTGGAGATCGTCGGTCTTCAGTCGTCTTCGACTCTTCGACTTCTCAACGTCGATCGATTATTTGAAATGAGATAAACTCGGCCTTTTCAAATAACCCACGTATATTTAGATTTTCAAACCAATTAATCACAGGGTTGAACTATTCAACATTCACACTTCAGTTATTTAGTTACAATTTTCATATCAAATACATTCAACCATCACGTATCAAGCAAACACAACAAAATTGGTTTATTTTCACTCTATATCGTCTATAGTACTTTATAACGATATATCGCCATTTTTATTTAATTTAAAACGGCCATATTTAATTAAACGACGTTTCAGGTCGTGTCGATGCACTGGCGCTGCTTTTCACTAATTTTGTTTTACACATATCTGAAAATCTAACCGTTGGATCTTCACAAATTTTACATCATTAGGAAGGTCTTTTCAAAACGAATCCAACGGTTCCAGTTTTGGGGAAATCCGACGGTCGGATCTTCCACACTAACCATTCGAAGTTACGATTTCAATTTACGAACTGCAGCGTCGTTATTCGATTTAATTTAATTATATTTATATATATATAAATAAATATAATCGTTTCTAGCGCTGTTTTTCACTAATTTTGAATTAAACATTCCAGACAATCCAACCGTCGGATCTTCACAAAGTTGGTGCCGTTGGGAAGATATTTCCAAGGCGAACTCAACGGTTGAGGTTTCGGGAAAATCCAATGGTCGGATCTTCCGCACTAGTCGTTTGAAATCACGGTTTCAAAATATGAATTGCACGGCCACGTTTCGCTTTAATTCTATTTATATTTATATATTTATATAAATATAGCTCATTCAAAAATTCCTATATCGTTTTCACTTCAATTATTTCACTAACGCCTTTAAATTTTGGAAAATTTCGCCATAACCTCCTTTGTACGGGAGGGTCTGGGAAAATTCCCAAATAGCCACACGGGCGTCTCATATCAAAAAGAAAAAGAAAAAGCCAAGCGGCTAGCCAACAGGCTCATAAAATCATCACCCAAACAAAGCGGTAAATGTGTACCTATTTGTCGGGCACAAAATTCTATTTCTCTTCTCTAGCCCCTTTTTGCTTTAACCTGTTCAATAGATATGCATGTGCATATATATAATTTCTAACATTTATCATTTTCCATTCAATTTCATATTTGACTTGCTTTGGTCTAAAAACACCATTCATTCTAATATCGCATGCATAGGCTAAAATCATATCATTAGCTAGTTAATGTATATTTCAACTCATGCACGTTTATTTGAACAAGTGGATATTTTTAACACTTCATATTTCAAAAGATGATAATTTTGGCGAACTAAAAAAGATTTCAACACATGACTATTTTATTTAGTTCCTATGCATGTTAAAAATAATACTTCTATCACAAACATTTATTTCAACGTCCGCATCTCTTTAGCATGTCACACATATGATAAAAATGATATTTTTATCATTTAAAATAATTATTCAACCAATGTATGGTTTCAACACTTCATAGTTTCAATAAAAATGTAATTTTTATCGTTCAATCTTTTTATTCAACACATGAACTTTTCCACTACACACACTTCTCAACAAATGAGCATTTCCACACATGGACATTTTATTTATGTTGTTCTTATTAGAAAGATGAAATTTTGATTGTTGAAACTATTTATATAAGGTGAATATTTTTCATACTTCATATATATATATAAATGTGATTTTTATTGTTTAAGCACTTCATTCATTCACAAATGAATTTAATTTTCATACAACATTTTTCAACACATGAATATTTCCACATATGGACATAGTTTCATATATGACTTTGATTTCTATGCATGAAAATAATTTCAACATATGAAAATAATTCTAACACACAAAGATTATTCAAAATTTCGGCAGCATAAGGCAGGGTAGTTAAAACCGGCACCGTCCCTAGTACGGCTCCTCGCTCTACCTTAAAACCTCGCGGTTTTTGACAATGGGGATTCATGCATCTAATTCGCACGCAGGCGGCATGTTTATTTTTATTTCCACACATATTTCCAATTCATTTCAACCACCAATGGGTATTTTTCAACCACAACCAAACAATATCAACCACAAACAATTATTCAACCATTCATATTTTTCACCCAATATTTCACACCAATTCATCACAATAAATATCGTCCATGGTTTGTGGACGAGGGGAGTATATATATAGATAATATAATATATATTTTCAATATTTCACTTTCATTTCAACACATATATCAATTATTCTATGCATGTAAAAATTCATACTTCGCTTATATAGCTTACACTACGCATGTACATGAGGTATACAACACGTATGTAATTTATATTTCACTTATATAAATTATACACGACACTTTCTATTCAATTTCACGTTAATTTAGATTTCTCACCTTGGTTTTCTGAGCGCTAAAAATCGATACGATGTCAGAAAAATCCGCAGCTTCTTCTATTGGGTAGAGAGCTTCCTTGCGGTCTCGATGTTTCCTGTTTCATCGAATTTCGTCAACACACCAAAAAGATATGATTTTTCAAAGTGTACAGATCAAAGAAAAACGCACTTTCAGAAAGCTTCAAAACTAGGTCAGCGATTTTTGATCAAACCGTGTAGCGGTTGGATGATCGACCAGTGCAGGGTTATAGGCGGAGGAGAGGCGCACGTGCGGGCCCCACGGCGTTGAACTCGACGGCCTCTGGGCGGCGGAATCGACCTCCGAACGGTCGGACTTTGGAGGAGCGGATCCGGCGAAATACTCGACGATGCTGGGCGAGGTTGGTATGGATTTGAAGCTCGTCTCGAGCTCTACGAAAAACTCCAAAGGGCCCTGGTGTTTTGATGAGCGGATGTGGAGATTTGGAGGAGAGAAGGCGGAAAAGGAAGCCGCCGTTCGATCTGGGGGGGTCGGGGGTTTTCCGCGTTTTTTTTATTTTTAAAATTTATGAAAGAAAAAATATGATTGGCTGAGACTATATTAAAATTTTTAAATAGTGTTTTCTTAAACGAACTCCTTTTTAAACCCAACGACTGTCGCCCCTAGCTAAATACCCCCATTCCGGACACAATGGGATATGTTTCGTAGGCCAATTCGACTGTTACAGTCAGTTATTTTTCAAATTAAAGTATAAAACATTTAATTTTTAACTCTGAACGCACATTTCAATTTGCCAGGGCCACAAACTGATTCGAAAAATTCCATAAAAATAAATCTAGCTATGTTTTGACGCTACGGTCCCAACAAAACTAGTTTCGTCGAATTCTGAGGTCATTTGAAAAATGGCCATTTTCTGGTCGATCCAATTTAACAGAAATCGACCAAACACATTTTCTTTTGCCACGCTCACATACTAGCTTCAAAAATTATGAAATTTGAAACCTAGCAATAGTTTGACATCCCGGACCCAACAAAAGTGGTTTCGTCGAATTCCGAGGTCGTTTGCAAAATATCAATTTTCCAGGGTATATTCTATATACCGACCCTTCTGAAATTCATTCGGCCATAACTTTTGATTCCCGTTATGAAACTTCGATTTTTCAGATTCGTTAGAAAGGCATTGACTAACAGATTTAAATATTTTTGGTTTCACTAAAATCCGTTATATTTTCCAACATGCACAGTCAGTCAAAGTATGAATTCAAATTTTCAAACTGACTCACTATTTCTAATTTACTATTATATTGAAATATTCTATTTCAATGGTTCAAATTCCTTTGAAATAATCAATTTAAATTTTTTAAATTGGCTCGTATTTTCCGGGTTATTACAATCTCCCCTACTTAAAACTTTTCGTCCTCGAAAAGGAAACAACAGTAAAGTAGGAAATAAAATGTAAATGCAAAGTATGGTAAAGGTACCTTGCACCGGAGTTAGTCAGAGATATCCACTCTGCATTTGGGGTAAGCTTGCTTAATGCTTTCCTCAGTTTCCCAAGTACAGTCTCTAGGATCACTGGTCCATTGCACTTTAACTAAATGAACCTTTTTGCTTCTGAGTTCTCTAGTTTCTTTGCCAACAATTTTTAATGGCTCTCTTCTGAGTGCTAATTCTGGAGTTATCTCCACATCCTGTTGCGCTGCTTCTTCTACAACAAGATCCGGATCATGCACATGTCTCCTAAGCTGAGATACGTGAAATACATTGTGCACTCCAGGCAACCAATCTGGCAATTGAACCCTATAAGCAAGAGTTCCAATTCGCTCAAGTATAGGAAAGGGACCAATAAATCTCGGTGCCAACTTCCCAGTCTTGCCAAATCTGATTACTCCTCTCATCGGAGAAACCTTTAAATAAACATGATCACCAACAGCAAATGTCAAATCTCTCCTTCTAGAGTCTGCATAACTTTTCTGTCGGCTTTGGGCGGTTTTCAATCGCTTCTTGATGAAGTCCACTTTATCCGATGCTTCCCTAATCATATCGGGTCCTAGTACAAGTCTGTTGCCAGGTTCTACCCAACATGCTGGAGATCTGCAGGGTCTGCCATATAATGCTTCAAACGGTGACATTCTCAAACTTGCTTGATAGCTATTGTTATATGAGAATTCTGCCAGATGCAAATGATCTTCCCACGACCCACCAAAATCGATTATACAAGCCCGCAATAAATCTTCCAGAATTCTATTCACCCGCTCAGTTTGGCCATCTGTTTGGGGGTGATAAGCGGTGCTCATATTCAGTTTTGTCCCCAATTCTGTCTGGAAAGCCTCCCAGAACTTGCTAGTAAATAGGGGATCTCTATCACTGACTATGCTGATGGGAATTCCATGCAGCTTAACAATTTCTTTGAAATATATCTGTGCTAGACTTTGGGCAGTTCTATTGGACCTGACAGGTATAAAATGGGCAGTCTTCGTGAAGCGATCTACGATTACCCAAATACTGTCATTACCTTTCTTGGTTCGCGGCAAACCATCTATGAAATCCATGGAAATCTGTTCCCATTTCCAGCCTGGGACTTCCAATGGTTGTAACAGTCCAGCTAGCTTCTGTTGGTCACTCTTGACCAATTGACAAGTAGGGCATCTGCTAACATACAAAGAAATATCTCTTTTCATTGCCTTCCACCAGAAAGTGCGTTTGATATCGTTGTACATTTTACTCACCCCAGGATGGATGCAAAATTTGGATTTATGGTATTCATCTAGCACTTCTCTTTTAAGCTCGGGAACGTCGGGAACACATATTCTTCTATTCAGCCTCAGAACTCCTTCTGTATCCACTTGGAAACTGGAGCCTTCGCCCCTTTGAATCCTTTTTACCATCTCTTTCACAAAATTGTCACTTTTCTGAAGAACAGATATCCTATCAATCAATCCAGGTGCAATTATAAGATGGGCAACAATTGCGGTTTTCCTACTAAGTGCATCCGCTACAACGTTAGCTTTCCCCGGCGTATACAAGATATCGAGATCATACGCTGCAAGAAATTCTAGCCAACGCTGCTGTCTCAGATTCAGATCTTTCTGTGTATATAAATACTTCAATGATTGATGATCTGTGTACAGTATAAATTTCTCGCCCAATAAGTAATGTCTCCAGATTTTCAAGGCAAAAACGATGGCTAGTAACTCAAGATCATGAGTCACATAATTCTTCTCATGCGGTTTCAGTTGGCGGCTTGCATAAGCGACTACTTGGCCTCTCTGCATTAATACTGCACCAAGACCTCTAATAGAAGCATCTGTCCAAACCGTTAAATCCTGATTGCCATCAATAATAGTTAATACTGGAGCGGTGGTCAGCTTCGATTTCAATTCCTGGAAAGCTTCTTCACAGTCGGAAGTCCACTTAAACTTCTCATGTTTCTTTGTGAGCTTCGTTAACGGACCGGATATCTTCGAAAAATCCTTAACGAACTTCCGATAATAACTAGCCAACCCCATAAAACTTCTAACTTCTGTGGGAGTAGTGGGTTGTTTCCAGTCTTGAATCGCTATTATTTTGCTTGGGTCAACAGAAATTCCTTTCTCGGACACGACATGGCCAAGAAATTTGACTTCTTCTTGCCAGAAGACACATTTAGAGAATTTGGCTTTGAAGACGTTCTTCCTTAGAATCTCCAATACTTGTTCTAAGTGTTTTTCATGCTCGGGTTTTGATTTGGAGTAGATTAAAATATCATCGATGAATACGAGGACAAATTTATTCAGAACTCCCCTAAACACTCTATTCATTAGATCGACAAAGTATGCTGGAGCGTTGCATAGGCCAAACGGCATTACTAACCATTCATAAAATATGTCTGGGCCTCTGAAAGCGGTCAAAGGAACACACTCTTCTGCTATTCTCAATTGATGAAAACCTGTAGCTAGGTCCATTCGGGAAAATACTTTCGCCCCATTCAATTGGTCTAGCAAATCATCAATGCGGGGTAATGGATATTTATTTTTAAGCGTCTGTTTGTTGAGGTCTCGGTAATCAACACATAATCTAAGAGTACCGTCTGACTTCGGGACAAACACGACAGCTGCACCCCAATTAGAAAAACTCGGTCTGATTAGACCTTTCCACAACAGTTGACGAGTTTGATCGCCTAATTCCTCTTTTTCTTTCGGAGTCATTCTGCGAATTGGATGTACCACGGGTCTGGCATTAGGAATTAGATCGATTCGGAATTCTATTTCTCTTTGCGGAGGTAAGTTTTCAACTTCTTCAAACACATCCGCATAGTTGCTAACAATCGGAATCTTTTCTATGGAAGTGGGGATAAGTTCTAATGCTGACCAAAATTCTTCTCTATTCGGATTCGAACCATGACAGGGAATATATATATGTCCAAGCTCCGTTCGGATTTTAACAATTCTTTCCGCACACTTCACTTCGGCTTCATATTTCGTTAACCAATCCAGCCCGAGAATAATATCGAATTCGGGAAAATCCATAACGACTAGATTGAAAGGAAACTTGTAGAAAGAATAAGAGATTGGCACTTTACAACAGGAATTGAGAGTAACAGGACCCCCTATCGGGTTATGAACTTCAACCGATTCTTTAAGCTTTCTCTGTTTTAACTTTAATTTGTGCACTGTGTTTTTAGAAATAAAACTACGCGATGCACCTGTGTCAAATAATACAGAAACAGGAATATTTTTAATTGTAAGGGTACCTCCCAAAACATCGGGTTTACCTGCTCCATCGGAAGCAGCTGGCGGGCTAGACCCGTCATAGACATGAGCTACAATAGCTTTCTTCAGCAAAGGACAGTCTTTGACCAGATGATCGGTCTTGCGACAATTGAAGCACGAGCGAGGGTTCTGAGAGCCTTGGCTCGAGCCTTGAGAATTTGTTTTCTGCCTCTTCGGAGCTGTGCAGACGTTTGAGTAGTGCCCCGGCTTACCACAGTTAAAGCAATTTCCTCTTGGCGGCTTGCCAGTCTGAGGTTTTGAAGATGCTGCTTGGCTTGACTTGCCCTGATTTACAGCAGGCTTGCGCTTGTTTCCGGCTTGGCTTCTAGCGCGATCCTGATCCAGATGCCTTTGATCAAGGTCTTCATAGTTACATGTCATTTCCACTAGTTCGTTGAAATCCAGCTTGACATGGGCCATGGCTCTATCATGATATTGTCGTCTTAATCCAAAGATAAACCTCTTATTTTTGGATTTCGCAGTGGCAACGAGCTCTGGAGCATAGGGCGACAACATTGTAAATTTGTTCAGATAATCCTGCACAGAAAGATCCCCTTGCTGGAGATTGGCGAAATCATCGTGCATTCTTTCTAGAGCTTGTTCTGGGGCATATTTCTCCTTGAAGAGTTCTTTGAATCCATCCCATGTTCTTCCAGCTTCTCTATTCCCGGCGGTAAGAGATTCCCACCATAATTCGGCTTGTTCCTGCATAAGCCAGGCGCCCATAATAGCTTTGTCTTCGTCTCCAAGCCTTAGGCCTTCAAGAATTTTCTCGCATGTTTTGAGCCATGCGAGGGCCTCTATTACGATGCCAGTTCCCGAGAAGGTCTTGCCTCCTAAGTTCTTATATCTCTTAGCTACACGGTCGAGCTCGAAGTATTGAGCTGCCGGAGGTTGTATCAAAGGTCCTTCTTGAGCTGGGATTTCTCCCCTACCTCGGCCTCGGCCGGCACGGCCTCCTCTAGCAGCGGCTGCTCTTGTAGCCATTTGTCAAATTCTGTATAAGCAACGAAAAAGTCAGTAAACAGAAATGATAGTCTATTGCATAGTTAAGCAGAAATTCCTACGGAAAGATAACGATGGACTGATCAATTGTTTTTGCTATTCTGCTCAGCTCATTCTAGGACTTTACTAGTCCTATCTCTAATGAGCGACTCGCCTTAGAATACTACTGATTCTATTTTGACGAAGTGTTTAATGTGTTAGATTCCAGAACTAAGGTTAACCAAAGCTCTGATACCAGCTGTGACGATCCCAAAACCCCATGACACGGTGTTAAGGATAATCATTGGAATATAACACATTAATCATCATTAGCAGATCACAGATAATAGCATAAATAGAAAATAGAATAATTTACACACATATGACAGCGGAATCATATAGATATCATCACATCAGAGAAGCACAGTACAGGATACAACTTAGTGCATAATGATACATAATCAGGCACCATCGCCAGAGGCGGAATCATACATAAAGAGTACACAAAAGGAATATCAGTCTACATCGCCAGAGGCGGAATCATAATATAGATACAATAATGGTGGAGAAAATCCAAGTCAGCACGGTGTAGTCAAGCCTCGCCATGAGCCAAAAGGTGCGTCAGAAACCTGTAACTAGGCTGCCCGTGTGAAAATGAGGGCACCCGAGTTTGCAAGGTGAAACAAACTACGAGTCAGTCATGGGACTGGTATGAGAAATCTACTCAATTCATTAACAACAATAATAAGGCAAATCAAAGGACCACGCCACTTTCGCGGAACGGGTTTACTCCAATGAGTGCTAGTGCATGAAATAAAGTAAATGATTAAATCAACGCAATGCTTTTTATAAAATGAAGCCATTATAAGACTCAGGTCCCATCACACAATGCAACGCACGCCGGAGGATAGAGTTTTTACCTTATAATGGCCAAAGATGCCTCATACGAATAAAACAAAGTGTTTGATATTATTACTAGTGCATATATGTTTCAAAAGCGATTTCAATCATAAATATCAATCATAGGCGGCATAAATGACCCATACCACTATGTCGCCATACTAGTAATACAATCACGTCCGCATATTTCGTATTGGAAATTGGATTCCTTCATGAGTCGAGGCAAGGGGTAAGCTCCTCTCCGATTCGAGACACTCTAGCAAATGCCTCGGGACCGCACACAGCAATCCCCTGGATCCTCCAAGGCCGGTCCTCTCTTACTTTTGAGGATTGGTTATTCCTGAACACACGTTTCCCGGTCCTTACAGACCTATAATCGAGGCGCCTCGCATTCCAACAACCACACAGGTGAAAAGTAGATATAAATGTCAGGGCTGGGAGGTCACTGACACCACCATAGCTAGAAAGAAACGTCATGCACTCATTGGGTCCTTCTCCCGTTTTTGACTCATACCGGGGTGTGAAGCTCGCGAATTCACGTTATACACAAAGCTACGTCACACAGACCATGCTTTGATCATCAACCACAAGACTTTGCTTTGCAACAGAAGCCTTGATCACATGCCACTTAGGCGTGCCACACAGGCAATCCACTCCATGCGACTGATTTCTGTCAATACATAACCTCTGAGCTCGTACGTCTCAGAGAAGGGCGTTAAGCAAGAGAATAAATTCTCCGCCGCCAAACAGATATATATTTAACAGAGATCGATCAACACAGAACAAAATCCAATGTCAGACACACAGTCCATTTACAAGTCCGTTCTGGGTCTGAACGAAACCGGAGGCACCAATTCCTCGCATATCCGTACAATCAACAATATGTTTGGACGGCTACTACTTCAATTCCTTCATGGTAGCTACTCCAATCACGAGCATCAGTAGCGCCCATCCATCCAATGTGGAGATCGTCGGTCTTCAGTCGTCTTCGACTCTTCGACTTCTCAACGTCGATCGATTATTTGAAATGAGATAAACTCGGCCTTTTCAAATAACCCACGTATATTTAGATTTTCAAACCAATTAATCACAGGGTTGAACTATTCAACATTCACACTTCAGTTATTTAGTTACAATTTTCATGTCAAATACATTCAACCATCACGTATCAAGCAAACACAACAAAATTGGTTTATTTTCACTCTATATCGTCTATAGTACTTTATAACGATATATCGCCATTTTTATTTAATTTAAAACGGCCATATTTAATTAAACGACGTTTCAGGTCGTGTCGATGCATTGGCGCTGCTTTTCACTAATTTTGTTTTACACATATCTGAAAATCTAACCGTTGGATCTTCACAAATTTTACATCATTAGGAAGGTCTTTTCAAAACGAATCCAACGGTTCCAGTTTTGGGGAAATCCGACGGTCGGATCTTCCACACTAACCATTCGAAGTTACGATTTCAATTTACGAACTGCAGCGTCGTTATTCGATTTAATTTAATTATATTTATATATATATAAATAAATATAATCGTTTCTGGCGCTGTTTTTCACTAATTTTGAATTAAACATTCCAGACAATCCAACCGTCGGATCTTCACAAAGTTGGTGCCGTTGGGAAGATATTTCCAAGGCGAACTCAACGGTTGAGGTTTCGGGAAAATCCAATGGTCGGATCTTCCGCACTAGTCGTTTGAAATCACGGTTTCAAAATATGAACTGCACGGCCACGTTTCGCTTTAATTCTATTTATATTTATATATTTATATAAATATAGCTCATTCAAAAATTCCTATATCGTTTTCACTTCAATTATTTCACTAACGCCTTTAAATTTTGGAAAATTTCGCCATAACCTCCTTTGTACGGGAGGGTCTGGGAAAATTCCCAAATAGCCACACGGGCGTCTCATATCAAAAAGAAAAAGAAAAAGCCAAGCGGCTAGCCAACAGGCTCATAAAATCATCACCCAAACAAAGCGGTAAATGTGTACCTATTTGTCGGGCACAAAATTCTATTTCTCTTCTCTAGCCCCTTTTTGCTTTAACCTGTTCAATAGATATGCATGTGCATATATATAATTTCTAACATTTATCATTTTCCATTCAATTTCATATTTGACTTGCTTTGGTCTAAAAACACCATTCATTCTAATATCGCATGCATAGGCTAAAATCATATCATTAGCTAGTTAATGTATATTTCAACTCATGCACGTTTATTTGAACAAGTGGATATTTTTAACACTTCATATTTCAAAAGATGATAATTTTGGCGAACTAAAAAAGATTTCAACACATGACTATTTTATTTAGTTCCTATGCATGTTAAAAATAATACTTCTATCACAAACATTTATTTCAACGTCCGCATCTCTTTAGCATGTCACACATATGATAAAAATGATATTTTTATCATTTAAAATATTTATTCAACCAATGTATGGTTTCAACACTTCATAGTTTCAATAAAAATGTAATTTTTATCGTTCAATCTTTTTATTCAACACATGAACTTTTCCACTACACACACTTCTCAACAAATGAGCATTTCCACACATGGACATTTTATTTATGTTGTTCTTATTAGAAAGATGAAATTTTGATTGTTGAAACTATTTATATAAGGCGAATATTTTTCATACTTCATATATATATAAAAATGTGATTTTTATTGTTTAAGCACTTCATTCATTCACAAATGAATTTAATTTTCATACAACATTTTTCAACACATGAATATTTCCACACATGGACATAGTTTCATATATGACTTTGATTTCTATGCATGAAAATAATTTCAACATATGAAAATAATTCTAACACACAAAGATTATTCAAAATTTCGGCAGCATAACGGCAGGGTAGTTAAAACCGGCACCGTCCCTAGTACGGCTCCTCGCTCTACCTTAAAACCTCGCGGTTTTTGACAATGGGGATTCATGCATCTAATTCGCACGCAGGCGGCATGTTTATTTTTATTTCCACACATATTTCCAATTCATTTCAACCACCAATGGGTATTTTTCAACCACAACCAAACAATATCAACCACAAACAATTATTCAACCATTCGTATTTTTCACCCAATATTTCACACCAATTCATCACAATAAATATCGTCCATGGTTTGTGGACGAGGGGAGTATATATATAGATAATATAATATATATTTTCAATATTTCACTTTCATTTCAACACATATATCAATTATTCTATGCATGTAAAAATTCATACTTCGCTTATATAGCTTACACTACGCATGTACATGAGGTATACAACACGTATGTAATTTATATTTCGCTTATATAAATTATACACGACACTTTCTATTCAATTTCACGTTAATTTAGATTTCTCACCTTGGTTTTCTGAGCGCTAAAAATCGATACGATGTCAGAAAAATCCGCAGCTTCTTGTATTGGGTAGAGAGCTTCCTTGCGGTCTCGATGTTTCCTGTTTCATCGAATTTCGTCAACACACCAAAAAGATATGATTTTTCAAAGTGTACAGATCAAAGAAAAACGCACTTTCAGAAAGCTTCAAAACTAGGTCAGCGATTTTTGATCAAACCGTGTAGCGGTTGGATGATCGGCCAGTGCAGGGTTGTAGGCGGAGGAGAGGCGCACGTGCGGGCCCCACGGCATTGAACTCGACGGCCTCTGGGCGGCGGAATCGACCTCCGAACGGTCGGACTTTGGAGGAGCGGATCCGGCGAAATACTCGACGATGCTGGGCGAGGTTGGTATGGATTTGAAGCCCGTCTCGAGCTCTACGAAAAACTCCAAAGGGCCCTGGTGTTTTGATGAGCGGATGTGGAGATTTGGAGGAGAGAAGGCGGAAAAGGAAGCCGCCGTTCGATCTGGGGGGGTCGGGGGTTTTCCGCGTTTTTTTTATTTTTAAAATTTATGAAAGAAAAAATATGATTGGCCGAGACTATATTAAAATTTTTAAATAGTGTTTTCTTAAACGAACTCCTTTTTAAACCCAACGACTGTCGCCCCTAGCTAAACACCCCCATTCCGGACACAATGGAATATGTTTCGTAGGCCAATTCGACTGTTACAGTCAGTTATTTTTCAAATTAAAGTATAAAACATTTAATTTTTAACTCTGAACGCACATTTCAATTTGCCAGGGCCACAAACTGATTCGAAAAATTCCATAAAAATAAATCTAGCTATGTTTTGACGCTACGGTCCCAACAAAACTAGTTTCGTCGAATTCTGAGGTCATTTGAAAAATGGCCATTTTCTGGTCGATCCAATTTAACAGAAATCGACCAAACACATTTTCTTTTGCCACGCTCACATACTAGCTTCAAAAATTATGAAATTTGAAACCTAGCAATAGTTTGACATCCCGGACCCAACAAAAGTGGTTTCGTCGAATTCCGAGGTCGTTTGCAAAATATCAATTTTCCAGGGCTATATTCTATATACCGACCCTTCTGAAATTCATTCGGCCATAACTTTTGATTCCTGTTATGAAACTTCGATTTTTCAGATTCGTTAGAAAGGCATTGACTAACAGATTTAAATATTTTTGGTTTCACTAAAATCCGTTATATTTTCCACCCTGCACAGTCAGTCAAAGTATGAATTCAAATTTTCAAACTGACTCACTATTTCTAATTTACTATTATATTGAAATATTCTATTTCAATGGTTCAAATTCCTTTGAAATAATCAATTTAAAATTTTTAAATTGGCTCGTATTTTCCGGGTTATTACACGTCATTTTTCCAAAAAGCATTGCATTGCTTGGTTATATGCACTGCTATTCTTGGGAGGAAACCCGTTCCGTGTTATACGGTATGGTCTCTTGATATATCTGATTTTAAGGTAAAGTTTTAAATAACTGTTTTAGTTCTCATACCAGTCACATGACTGATCTGGAGTTTATTGATTTAACCTAAACTCTGGGTGCCCTTATTTTCCACACGGGCAGCTAGTAGTTTTGGTTTTGCAGATTTATATTCACAGGATCCTGGTTTACAGCTGGAACGATATTCAGAAAGCTCTGTATCTGTGTATCTCTTTCAGTTGTGTTTTGTATTATTTTTCTGCTGCTCTGTATTTAAATGTAATTTAAATCTTTGATGTTTATCAAATGTATAATATTTATTCATACTCTATTATATTCTTGTACTCTGATGTAAATTGCTGTAATAAGCAATGAAATGTTCTTCTGGTTGTGTTCTGATTTGTCGTGTTCTCAACTCAATCCGGACTTTCCTTCACGGGGAAGTTCGGGTCGTTTCACGATATCACAAATCGTTTCTGATGTAGTTCGCTTGTCTGAAATCGGATACCAGCAATTTTTGAATCGCACGTTATAATAGGTTAGAGAAATGAAGCTTTTGAGTCAATCAGATCATCGAATTCGAAATCAATAGATTTTGTTTAATATTTGATTTTTAAAATTTGATTGAAGAAATCGATATAAGTGGAGCTTCAGTAATTGTTTCCTGAAGCTTTCAAAATTGATGTCTTTGTTAAATGGGATGACTGAAAAAATAGAAATAAAGGGAAATATTTATAAGAAAGGCTTTGTGTCTAAGAAGCTAACATAGTGTATCTGTAACAACCCGCATTCTATGCATCAGAGGATCGTGGAATATTTATTTCATTTTCATACGAAGTCGTATGGTCGTGTAACTTTGGGGAACGACTATTGGGGTCATTTCCCATGTTCATGATTTTCGCCCATTTTTAAATGACTGTTTACCCTTAGATGATCTTGTTTCGGCCGTAACTTTTGATTGGTAAGGAGTTCTGACCTGAAACCACTTCCATTGGATTCGGTTGATGGTTTACAATTCCGTAGAGTGTCACATTAGCCAAACGGACTCACTGTTTGGGAGATATGGCTGAAACAAGGTTTAGAAGGTGAAAAATAGCTTAACCGGGCCTAATTAGGGTGATTAGCAAGAGGGCCCATAACCCATTTCGGGATTAGGGTTATGGGAGAGCTGAGATGAGTTAGTAAATCAATTTTTATTTCATTTCTTAGCCGCCACTTACAACCTTTGAACCCTAGTAATGACCTCCACTTGCTAAAACACCCCAAATCACCTTCTAATAGCTAATTAAGCCAAATCTACATCAAATCAAAGCGGATTAGCACAAAAGTCGAGGTAGAGCTGCTGGAGTGTATTGGAATCCTAACCATTTTGTCCAAAAGTTTCAGATCTGAGTTTATTTGTAGCTAAGGTGAGTGATTTGCATAGTTTCTCACTAATTATGGTTGATTAGCGAAATTTTAACTCAGAAAAATCTGGAAAAATTTGTAAAATTCTAAAACAACATTTTATGTCTCTGTTATAAATTTGGGTTAATTTGGTTAAGTTTTGTTGATTCCATCATTAGTTATGCTTGAACATGATTAAGGAAAAAACATGGGTTTTTAGGTATGTTTGATCCGTATAAACATGTCAAATTGTTGTTTTGCTGTTTATGGTCAATTCTATATGTTGCTATGACTGTATGGTATGCTTTGTGTTTGATTAGAATAGTTAGAATGGCCGAAAATGCCGTCGTGTGGCGTAAAACAGTCAATGGAAAAGTTGCAAGAAAATATGCAGGAATTGGATCGGATCGCCTATATCCGAACCGAACCGATCGTGCTCAACTTCTCCGACCCGAACCGCTCGTGATACTTCACCTCCCCACGAACCGTTGGTGGAACCACAAAGCCTGGAGGCATGAACCGACCCGACGCTCCGAGAAGGCACTACGAGTAGAACACCCATAACTTGAGGCTTGAACCGAACCGCAGTGGAGTGGATCACGAACCGACCCAGATGGAGAAGCTCGACCCGACCTGGTGAGGATGGCACGATCTGAACCCCTACGATGGGGTACTATGATCTGAACCAATATGGCACCACGACCCCAGCCTAGAGTATCACGACCCGACCTGCTCGAGTGAAGAAGCACGATCTGACCCACCATGAGAGGGAGCTAACGACTCGACCGCTCAGGTGAAGACATCACGAACCGAACCGATGATAACTGGGGTACTTTGCACATTCAAACTGATCCGAAGGAGACCAAAACCCGAGATGCAAAGGTAGTCCAAATAGGAAGTAGAACTCAGGATCCAGTTGGGAACCAACGAGTTAACTTCATGATTGGGCTTTACTGCGGGACATGTGCAAAGGGGTTATCGATATCCATAACTTTAGTTCACCACTTAGAGATGGATTAGTGGCTATGGATCAGTGCAATGGGGTCACAGTGACTCTATGGAGCAAAGTGATCGTAGCAAAGGATTGGGTGATCGAGTGGTGGATATTGTATGCTTTATGCACTGAGTGAGAGATGTGAGGATGATTGCTATGTTGACGTTTGCTATCATTATGACATGCACACCCCCACCCCCGTATCTTATACCATGTGGTAGTGTCACCTTAGAGTATTGTACATCATGTTTTGCTAACTCTTTGGTTGCAGGTCCTGGTTCTGGTATGGTTGGATTATACCTGTTATTGTTCCGTTTTGTTGCTTATCGCTCATACCAGACTTTTGTCTGAGCCGGAGTTTTATGTCTCTTATTACTCTGGGTGCTCCTAAACGAGCAGACTAGAGACATGTCAGGTGGATATGCACGAGTAGATGTACAGAGACGAGCAGGAGGCTTACACGTACCATTAATAAATATATCCTCCCTATGTCGCTGCTGGTCGCTACTTTGAGCATTAGTAGTGTACCTTTCTTATTTTGCTTTAGAGACAGTTTTTAAAAGTTGTAGTAATGATGATGTGGAACATAAGCTGTATTTTGGATTTTCCACTGCTATGATGGTTTAGTTTTCAGCTTATGCGCTGTCTCACCTGTTTTATGTCAAAGTTATGTTATTATTATATTTTATCCCATGCGCTGTGAGACATTCTACAGGTTTCTTGTTAGTTCAAATTCCTTTCTTTGGCGACCGTCCTGTGCTAGACGGGCATTGGCACAACGCATTTCAGGTAAATGTCGGCTGGTGCGGGGCGGGCCGTCACATTTGGTATCAGAGCTCTAGGTTGTGTTGTTAACCTAGGGAAGGCACCAAAGAGATAGTACGTATATGAGAGCGTGTATTTGTGATATTTTGGTTTTCAAAGGCTATATATATACTATTAGTATATTTAAGGATGAAGTCGCACTGCACTGGCACCACTGAAGAGATGGTTAATCGTTTTCTCCTTACAGATTGAACGATGAGCCGATATACTAGGGGTACTAGTAGAGGAGCTAATAATGGAATGCTCCTGATATGAGGACGATGTTCACTGACCACATAAGAGAGATGCTTAGGGATATTCAAAGGGCAGCTCCTAATGCTGCAAATGGTGATGATGCAGCGGTGTAGGCGCCTAGGGCCGATTTCGCCAAGCTATGCAAGGATTACGCTAGCCTTGGCGGGAAACCGTTCCACGGAATGGAATCAGCTACAGAAGTTCAAGATTGGTTGGATAGTTATGAGCGCATCTTCGAGGACTTGGGAATCGATGATGCCATGAAGAGAAAGTTAGCATCGCGTCAGCTTCAAGGACGGGCAATGAATTGGTGGAATGCTATTAAGGCAGCTACTCCAGAGGTTCAAGTTACATGGGATCAGTTTAAGTCCCAATTCGATGAAAAGTTTATCCCAGCTTCTCAGAAGTCAGAGTTGTTTAGGAAGTTCTTGGAGCTTAAGCAGAATGATAGGGCAGTCTCGGAGTATATTGCTGAGTTCGATACTTTTTCCAAGTATGGATTAACCCTTATCGACACTCCCAAGAAGAAGAATGAGAAGTTTATAACATGATTAGATTAGTACTTGGGGGAAAGGCTTATAAACCATATCGATGAGACGTTTGAATTGATTGTGGGGAAAGCATTGAGGTCAGAGAGCCTTTATCCTAAACCCAAGACTGAAGTCGTTATTGCATCTGCAGAGGGGCCAAAGCCGTAAGCAGAGGGGCCAAAGCGGTGGAGGCAAGAATAATTCTCAGAATAAAAGGAAGCAGAGTTAGAACCAAGCTAAGGATGGTCATAAAAGAGAAAGAAAGATGTTGAGTGCTTTAGCTGTGGCAAGAAGGGCCATTATGCTAAAGAATGTCGAGCCAGCGAACAGGAAGTGCTTCAACTGTGGCCAAGTGGGACATCACAAGGATAAATGTCCGCAACCCCCTAAAGAAAAGTAAATTGTGAAAGCATATGCTATCAATGATGTTCCTTCTTCGTTGAATGCCCTAATCGCGATGGAGAAAGGAAAGAATGTCGTCATTCAAGGTATGCTTTTTGTTTATGATATTCCTGTTCGAGTATTGTTTGATACCGAAGCTTCCCCTTCCTTCATATCTAGTGACCTGGTAGATAAGTTGGGATTGGAACCTGAGATAGTCGATAGACCTTTAGTTGTGACGAACCCGATAGGTGGTTCGACTAGTCTTTGCATGATTTGTTGTAATGTGGTCTTATCAAGTTAATGTATGTTTGCTTGTGATTACTTAGTTGTTTTACTAGTATCATCTCACGTCGATTGTCTGAATTCAGAGGAGATGTTCCTTGAGTGCTTGTCTGATATTGATTTAGGCCTTTGGGGCTTGTGCTTAGGGAATGTCGAGTTCGACTAGGATGGTTTGCGTAAGATATAAGTAGTTGTTGTAATTCCATTGAATGATATTTCGGCTTACTCGAGGAGTGATGTGCAGCCGTGACATGATAAGACTGTTCAATGGTATGGGCTGATGCGAGTTAGACTCGATAGGGTTATGAGATGACTCGAGTGGGACTCGAGAAAGATGCAAAATAATGGATTGTTTAGGACCCTATGTTGATGTTCTTTTTGAAGGAATAGCATGTGTTCGTTGATTATGGAAGATGGAACAAGGGTTAGGACGACTCAAGTTGGACTTGAACTCATAAAAGAAAAGAGGTGTTCGTTGATCTTGGAGATGCAACGAATATGGAGACGACTCACGCTGGATTAGAGTTTGTCGGTAATGGATACTCAAGACTGGGTCTGAGTTTATGGGTAATAGATTGACTTGAGTTGGACTCGAGAAGGCTGCAAGGAAATGGGTTGGCTCGAGTTGGACTCGAGAGGGCAGCAAGATAATGGATAGACTTGGGTGGGACTCGAGTGTTTTAGGCGGACTAGAAGAAGGGGTATCTAGGGACGCCCGTTACCTTGGATCCGTTGGATGTGATCTAATTATTCTTGGAGGATAAACGCACGTTGGACGTACGGTAGTCCGTATGGAGGCGGGGCTTCCATTAGCCTTGGGATTGGTTGGACCAGTCAAGTAGGCATCGGCGTATGTATGGAGGCGGGGTTACTGTTAGCCTTGGGATTGGTTGGGCCAGTCAAATAGGTATCGACGTGTATATGGATTTAGGAGGTGATAAATAGGACATGTTTGATGGATGCTATGGTTGCTATGTTTGTTCCTGTTTTATTCCCTTGAGTAGACTATCACCTGTAGGATTCTGGTAATAGAGAACGAAGAGATGACGACATACACGGATGCATGTGCTACCGGACTAGGTGTGATAGTTGATGCATTGAATAGGAGACATAACAGTTTAGATGCTATGTTTCTTGAATGGAAGTAGCTGGAGTATATCATGGGATATGATTTCATACCTAAGTATGGATTAGACCCAGAAATGTTAACAAGTTTGGCGATCAGACCCACTTTGATTGAGCGGATTGGTTCCAATCAGAGGGACGATCCCAACCAATTGGAAATCATCTCAAAGTTAGAGATGGGAGTCGACGAAGAGATGAACAAGTATGGGATTGATCTAGATGGATGGCTTAGAAAGAATGGTAGACTAGTTATGCCTAAATGTCGATGGATTGAGAGATGAAGTGCTTAGAGAATGTCATCACTCAAAACTGACTATACATCCCCGGTGGTAACAAAATGTATCGAGACATGAAGCAGACCTACTACTGGAAAAGGATGAAAAGAGATGTTGGGAAGTTTATCTCCAAGAGTATAAATTGCTAGTTAGTTAAAGCTGAGTAAAGAAAGCCTAGTGGTTTGTTACAACCGTTGAAAATTCCGGAATGGAATTGGGAATAAGTCTCGATGGATTTCATAGATGGTTTACCGAGGATTAGATCGGGCCGTGATAGTATTTGGGTGATTGTGGATCGATTAACCAAGAGTGTAAGTTTTATACTTGTCAAATCGAATAGAACAACAGCTGAATTAGTAAAACTATATATGAAGTGGGTAGTGAGATTTCATGGAGTACCCAAAGGTATTGTGAGTGACTGAGATCCATTATTTACTAGTGGGTTTTGGAAGAGCTTACAAGAGGCTCTAGGGTCAGAACTACACCTCAGTACCGCGTATCATCCTCAAACTGACGGTCAGACAGAGAGGGTGAATCGAGTATTAGAAGATCTCTTGAGAGCCTGCATATTGGATTTTGGTGGACCATGGGATGACCATTTGCATCTAGTAGAGTTTGCATATAATTATTATCAATCCAGTATTGGTATGGCTCCATGTGAAGCTTTGTACGGAAGACCGTGCAACTCACCATCATGTTGGCTAGAAACCGGTGAGAATTTTGTGCTTGGGCCAGATGTGATAAGAGAAACCTCAGATAAGATCAAAGTTATCCGACAACGAATGAAGGCTGCCCAAGATACTTAAAATTCTCCATTGGTGACTTGGTGGTTGTCAAGATTTCTCCATTAAAGAGTGTGATACGATTTGGTAGGAGAGGCAAGTTAACACCGAGATTTGTTGGTCCATTCCCAATCCTCGAGCAAGTTGGGAATTTGGCATATAAAGTTGAATTACCAGAGAAGATGACAGGAGTTCATAACGTATTTCATGTTTCCCAGTTAAGGAAATTCGTGCATGATCCCGATATGACTATTTCACCTGATCAATTGGATGATATAGAAGTAGAACCCGAGGTGGTTAGGAACCAGAAGACGATTCATATTGTCCGACACGATACGAAGCAACTTCAAAGGAAGACGGTGAAACTGGTCAAGGTTCAGGGGGGCGAGAATGAAAACGACTGTACTTGGGAAACAGAGGAGAGCATAAGGAAGTCGCATCTAGAACTCTTTGCCTGATAAGATTTTAATAGCATTAGTTATTCCCTTGTTTGTAACCCGCATGCTAGGATAGGCTTGTTGTGTTTGTTATGTATCTATGATTGATTGCAAATAATTGATAGGCAAGCGGGAACCTTTGTATGTTTTGGTTAAGGAATTTCGGGGGCGAAATTTCTTAAGGAGGAGAATGTAACGACCTGCATTCTACACATCAGAGGATCGTAGAATATTTATTTCATTTTTATACGAAGTCGTATGGTCGTGTAACTTTGGGTAATGGCTATTGGGGTCTCCCATGTTCACGATTTTTGCCGATTTTTAGATGACCGTTTTGCCCTTAGATGATCTTGTTTCGGCCATAACTTTTGATTGGTAAGGAGTTTTGACCAGAAACCACTTCCATGGATTCAGATGATGGTTTACAATTCTGTAGAGTGGTCACATTAGCCAAACGGACTCACCGTTTGGGAGATATGGCTAAAACAAGGTTTAGAAGGTGAAAAACAGCTTAACTGGGCCTAATTAGGGTGATTAGCAAGAGGACCCATAACCCATTTCGGGATTAGGGTTATGAGAGGGCTGAGATGAGTTAGTAAATCAGTTTTTATTTCATTTCTTAGCCGCCACTTACAACCTTTGAACCCTAGAAATGGCCTCCACTTGCTAAAACACCTCAAATCACCTTCTAATAGCTAATTAAGCCAAATCTACATCAAATCAAAGCGGATTAGCACAAAAATCGAGGTAGAGCTGCTGGAGTGTATTGGAATCCGAACCATTTTGTCAAAAAGTTTCAGATCTGAGTTTAGTGGTGGCTAAGGTGAGTGTTTTGCATAGTTTCTCGCTAATTATGGTTGATTAGGGGTGATTAGTGATAATTAGAGAAATTTTAACTTAGAAAAATCTGGAAAAATTCTAAAACATCATTTTATATCTCTGTTATAAATTTGGTTTAATTTGGTTAAGTTTTGTTAATCATATCATTAGTTATGCTTGAACATGATTAAGCGAAAAACATGGGTTTTTGGGTATGTTTGATCCGTATAAACATGTTAAATTGTTGTTTTGCTGTTTGTGGTTAATTCTATATGTTGCTATGACTGTATGGTATGCTTTGTGATTGATTAGAACAGTTAGAATGGTCGAAAACGCCGTCGTGTGGCGTAAAGCAGTCGCTGGAAAAGTTGCAGGAAAATATGCAGGAATCAGATCGGATCGCCTATATCCGAACCGAACCGATCGTGCTCACCTTCTCCGACCCGACCCGCTCGTGAAGTATCCCCTTCCCACGAACCGCTGATGGAACCACGAAGCCTGGAGGCACGAACCGACCCGACGCTCCGAGAAGGCACCACGAGTAGAACACCCAGGAGCTGAGGAACTTGAACCAAACCGCAGTGGAGTGGATCACGAACCGACCCGGATGGAGAAGCTCGACCCAACCTGGTGAGGATGGCATGATCCGAACCCATATGATGGGGTACCACGATCTGAACCAGTGTGGCATCACGACCCTGGCCTGAAGTATCACGACCCGACCCACTCGAGTGAAGGAGTACGGTCCGACCCACCATGAGAGGGAGCTAACGACTCGACTGCTCGGGTGAAGACATCACGAACCGAACCGATGATAACTGGGGTACTACGCACATTCAAACTGATCCGAAGGAGACCAAAACCCGAGATGAAAAGCTAGTCCAAATAGGAAGTAGAACTCAGGATCCAGTTGGGAAAAACTTCTTATAGTCGTTGTGTACCTTAATTTTGCAAAACTAAAATTAATCAGTGTCATGAGGAACTATTTTTTTACAATATTTAGTTTCATCCTAATATTAGTTTTACTTAAATGTGCTTCACATTGGTTAACGTACTAGTTTCCGACGTATGGTTATGCTTTCTGAAACAGCTTAGCGTACATGTTCAATTGATTTCTTTTCCTTCTATTACATTTTTTTTTTTAAAAGCTGGTTGTTGTGTATACCTAGGAGAGCAAATCTAAGATAGTTAGATACTCAAACTAGGTGCCCTACTAGTCTGTTCCCAGTGACCAAACTTCTTACAATTTAGTTGTTTGTTTTCTTTCAATTTGTCATGGATTTGGTACTCTTAAGTCTGCATGTTTGGGTTTTACTTGATTGACAGAAAGAGCCATGGTATCTTGCTTCTTTTAATCCTAAAAATCAGTTTTCCCATGTTAGTTAATGATGTTATAATATGCATAAACTATTCAAGATACTAACACAAATTTCTCTAACTTATTATGTTCGGCATATCAAAGTACCACATCATATAAAGTTATACTGAGATTCTTCTCTCGCACTTGCATAGTTCTCAACTAACAAGTCTCATCTAGGGGCAAAATTAGCTTGAGATGAAGTTGTCATACATCTGTGATTCCTGATTAGGAATCACTTTATCCCCAATGGTGTTCCTGATGCAAACCACCGATAGAATGTCAAGTCTAAAAGTGCTCACTGTATTTATAGTAGCAATTCGCCGTGTACTATAATTAAAGGAGATCGACCTATAACATAAAACATTTTTGTCAAGGGCATAAAATGGTCAAATCGATCTGATGACAACTATCTTACAAATGAGAAAAAGTTTATTGACTTAATTTGATTGGTTCGGATATCAACTCCCCAATAGTGTTCCTAACAAGTTTAAATTACTGCATCAACATGCAATATATCAACTAGAAATTAATAATAAAAAAGTAGGAGATTTTTTTTACAAAGGAATGCTGAATTGGTTGATCCATTTGTTTGAACAAGATAAATACTATTCAATTGAAAATCTGTAGAATTAGTTTATGAAATATTTGCCTGGAAAGAGGCTGAGGTTGTGTACCTTTAGTGAATTATCTTGCATTTCCCAAAGTCTTTTAGACATGAAGTAAATTTAGATTAGTAGATTACCAAAAGCATATTTGCATGATTTTTTTTTTTTTTTTTTTGAGTTTAGCCTGGAGGTGTAACCGAACTTTTTGTTGATTTAGCTGATGATATCCTACATTTTAAATGTACTTAGTAGAGACAGAACACAATTTCATATGATAATTTTATTTACTTCCTGTTTTTTAGGAACCGAGTCAATTACTATTTAAGTGATAACAGGCAAACATTACATGCTAATACTGATGAAATCCATGGCTACTTTATCTGATTGGGTGGACAATATATGCATAACATTTCTGTTTTACTACAAACAAAAAATAGTGGATAATAAATGCATCTGATTCCACTTACTGTGCTAACTTTATTGTAAAACATGCAGTTGTTTGCTAAATTTTTAAGCATTGGTATAAGTTGCTATGATAATCAATACTTTAAAGGATACATATTATTTTCCGATTTTTGGTCTACACACTATGTGCCCTCTAGATATATAGTTTACATAGCTGGTTTCACCATATTATTATTTTATCCTTATTAAACAAACATTCTTAAGACCAAGCAGTTCAAGTTAAATATTGCTGATCTTTCTTATATACAAGTTACCTTGAGATAGAATTATTTATAAGCATAACTTCAGCTAGACAGTAGAGTTATTATGAATACATTTTATGGTTAAAAACTTCTGTTTTTGTTTTGTTATTCAAAATTTTCAGTAAGTTTCACTACTCTCCAAATTTTGTTTCTTTTTGATCAATATGTTTTGTCGCATTTTTTTAATATTTACTATATCTACTAGTCGACGCAATGCAAATGGATTCTGCAATCATTTTTTTAGCTTAAACTAAAAATTTGAAAATAAAATTATGAATTAATAACTTCGCGAAAGACTTAGACAAGCCATCTTAAATGTTTTGATTAACAAATAAACAACTTTAACTTATCGAAAGATATGAGTTAAGTGTAAAATTCATTAATATTTTTAGTTAAATACTATAACATTATTATAAAATTATGAAACTTAAAACCACAAGTTGAAGATGACTTATGCACTAATCCTTATGACCCCGCGGACCGGGTTAGGTGCACTAGAGGGAGTTTTATGGCAGTGCCGGTTTCTCCCCTGAAAAATTTCAAACGAGTTAACTTCATGATTGGGCTTTGTTACGGGACGTGTGCAAAGGGGTTATCGATATCCATAACTTTAGTTCACCACTTAGAGACGGATTAGTGGCTACGAATCAGTGCAATGGGGTCATAGTGACTCTATGGAGTAAAGTGATCGTAGCAAAGGATTGGGTGATCGAGTGGAGGATATCGTATGCTTTACGCACTGAGTGAGAGATGTGAGGATGATTTCTATGTTTGATGTTTGCTATCATTATGACATGCACACCCCCACCCCCGTATCTTATACCATGTGTTAGTGTCACCTTAGAGTATTGTACATCCTGTTGTGCTAACTCTTTGGTTGCAGGTCCAGGTTCAGGTATGATTGGATTATACCTGTTATTGTTCTGTTTTGTTGCTTATCGCTCATACCGGACTTTTGTCTAACCCAAAGTTTTATGTCTCTTCTTATTACTCTGGGTGCTCCTAAACGAGCAGACTAGAGACAGGTCAGGTGGATATGCACGAGTAGATGTCCGGAGACGAGCAGGAGGCTTACACGTACCATTTATACATATATTCTCCCTATGTCGCTACTGGTCACTACTTTGGGCATTATTAGTGTACCTTTCTTATTTTTCTCTAGAGACAGTTTTTAAAAGTTGTAATAATGATGATGTGGAACATAAGCTGTATTTTGGATTTTCCGCTGCTATGATGGTTTAGTTTTCAACTTATGCACTGTCTCACCTGATTTTTGTCAAAGTTATGTTATTATTATATTTTATCCCATGCGCTGTGAGACATTCTACAGGTTCCTTGTTAGTTCAAATTCCTTTCTTTTCCTTTCTTTGGTGACCGTCCTATGCTAGTCGGCCATTGGCACAGCGCATTTCAGGGAAATGTCGGCTGGTGCGGGGCGGGCGGTCACAGTATCCAAGAAGCTAACGCATTTATTATTTTATAATTTTATGAAACTTACGTATGAAGTAACCCACTTAAACGAGCCCTGATTGCGTTGAAAATTTATACACTGCTATGGTCTGATGTTTTGGCACCAATAAAATTTATTTTGTTGAAAATCGAGGTTGTTTGTAAATTTATTAATCTCACATACCAAATTAAACTGATAAAATATAATTTAAATTCAAAACAACAAATTTTATAGATAATAAATTATTGTTATTATTGTCTATATTTCAATTAGAATTTATATTGGTCATCTGAATTGTTTCAATTCAGTTTTTAACTTCAAATTCAATTATTTCAGATTCTCATATTATGATAATTCAATATATTCGAAATAAATCGTATTCCGATTATTAAATCCATAACTCTCTATAAAAATCGATTTATATTATCAAATCAATTTTAAAAATGATATTAATTATTTATAATAAATCGACCAAAAATCCGGGTTGTTACAATAATCATTTAGCAAATGAATGTATATGAAAGCAAGGCGACATGGGAAGGCAAAAAAAATGAACTAAGCATGAATGGGAATGGACATGCATAAGAGAATGGGAAATGGATGGAATGCATGCAACTTAAAGGTTGAAATATATGAAACGCATATATGTCTATTCGATTTTTGTCCTTTCTCCCATCATGCGAATGTTTACAAATTCAGTTTGCAGACCCAAAATAGGTTGAAAAATATGCTAAATCCGAATAGGGACACGTCAAACTCAAAAGGCTTTGTTTCCAAGATGAACTGCGCAAGCTATTTCAGAATTATGTGGCGTACCGAGTACCAAAACTAACAAATAAATATACTACGGTGATCAACGCGATGGGACATATGCAACGATATACAATTTGCAGTGCCATGACTTCCTAATAAAAAAGGCGTTACGTACCCTTTTCAACATAAAATTCACATGGAAAAATAGTTAAATGGATGCCAAAATGTCCGATTTTAGCATTACAAAAGAAACAGTCTTGTTCAGGAAAATATCTAATATTTTTACTTCAAATTCGCTCAAATTCTGATAAAGTTTCCTTTCTTGCGGTTTATTAAATGTTTAATAAAATTAACGCGAATGAAACAAACTTGCGTATTTTTCTATGAAATTCGTTCCTCCGCTACATCTAACTAGGTGCAACTAAAATAATAAATTTCGGTATTATATTTTTATTATTATTTGAGATATATCGTTCGCTGCTACCGCAAATAATTGTCAAAACCCATTCAAACGGAGCGGCTAAACTTTGATGTTTTCAGTATAAAGTTGTTTAAATCGCTTTTATATGAAAATAATAAATTTTAAAGACCAATGTTTTCATTATACATCAATTTCATGTTCTATTTTCCAAATAAATAAATTCTAAATCAAATTTGTCATTTAATTCTTATCATAAACCATTTTAAATTCAATAATAAAATTTAATTCAATAACTTAAGTGATCGAAATATACGGGATGTTATAATATCCCCCACTCAAAACTTTTCGTCCTCGAAAAGAAACGAATTAAGTAACTAGTAATTAAACGATATACTATTCATACGCATATCAACTTCGATTGTTTGTTCGAACACAAAATTTCACTTCCAATTAGTATTGTTAACCTGATCACTCAAGTACGAGTTTCCGATTCGACTTCTTGATTAGAAACTTTTATTTTCTTTACATAGCAATAAACTATGATAAAAAAATTTAGATTCACATCAAAAATTCTTGTCAATGTCCATCGTCGAGAATCGAGCAAACATTTATATGATAAATTAAATTGGAAGCAACATTGTGTATTCAAACTAAATCAAAACTATTATTAATATTATATAAGACATAAAATAGCGATTTTTACAAACGGTCTATGTTTTCGAGGAAATTAGTTTCATTGGAACCGTATCGTTAAATTATTGTACGGTATAAAATTTCGAGGTAAACCGATGTCGTATGTGACAACGGCAGCCGTAAACGCCCAGTCATTTTCTATAGTGCGAAATTAAATTAGTAGAGGGGTATTTGTGTATAACTCAAGTGTACGATTGAATTAGGCCATGAAAACAATTCCATTGAGTTCGCATCAACGATTAGAGTCAAAATAGGTATATAGTTTTGTTATTTTTGGAGACCGGGTAAATTGGTGTCCAAAATAGCATTGTGGTGCGTATAAAAATAGCGTACCGGGAAACAGTCTCGGAATGCGACGAAATTAGTGTCGTTGGATTCATATTACTTAAATATTATAAGATTTCAATTTTTCGTGTCAATCGGACTTACCGTTTGATTGTGGCAACGATAAACACCTTAATCAATTATATTATTTTGGTCAATTCAGACAGGGGTAACTTTAAAGGAATAAACGACTGGCTAGACGAACTCCAATTTTAACGAAATAAATTTCATTGGATCCATAAGGAAAAGGTCTAGTATAATTTCAAAGTTTAAAGTTGATTGGATTTATTTTTTGACTATGGAAAATTTAAACGTGTGATTTTTAGCATGTCGATTATAAAGGACTTTCACAAACGACATCGAAATTCAATGAAATATGTCCCATTAGGTCCGGAATATCTTTTAATTTTAGGATTAGCCTTTTTATCGAAAAACTGAAGTTGTATGTAGTAGTTTTAAAGGTTAATTCACAACTAACTTTCATTGATAATAAATTAATAATTTATTCCGTCCCTCTTCTCTATATAATGCACTAGAAACCTAATTTTTGGGTCAACAGTTTAGTGCGTGGTCAAAAGACCTTGTAGCCGCCACGTACAATGAATGAACATGAACAATTCCAATCTTCTCCCATCTTTAAATCCAAATCCACACACTAATCAACAAATCGTTCAACACAAATTTTGTTCATCTCGTTGAGCTCCTAGTTTAGAATTGCCACAATCTGATTTGGGGTTTCAAGTTGGCCGGAATTACATCAAAAGTTGACGCCTTATGAAGTTGTTTTGGTGGCAATGAAGAGCGTCAATTTGCGTGCTATTCTGGGGAATGACCGAGCTAGTAGAGAGGTTCAATGCAGCACTTTCTGATGGTGCTCACATTGACGTACGGGGGCACAGCAGGAAGGTTGAGGCAACGTGTTATGAGAAGGCTACGTGGGTTTCATTTTCATAAGGAGGAAGACCAGTTTCACATGAGCAGTAGAGAAAACAAGGTTCAATAGTTTCAGCTAGTTAAAAAAAGAAAAAGAAAAAAAAGTCCGCTCCAAACGGAAATAAAAAGAATTGAAGGCCCAAGTCTGGTGCTTTCCTCTGAAAATCTAGAGCAGTGAAGTGGAATTTTTAGATGGGGAGAACGACGTGAAGCAGACAGCAACGAAGGAGAAATTGTTGTCCTGGGTAACGAATAACTTAAACATGATTAATTAATTAAATTATTAATGGTTTTTAAACTAATTATTGGAATGGTGCAGGTATTGTTTCAGCACCGGGTATTCGCAATGAAACAATTGGGAACCAAGGAGCAACGTTTAACAGAAGTAATCAGGCCTTAATCAAAGTAATTAAATTAGCAATAATTTGTATAATTAAAATGATAATTAATTTAATTATGGTTTAATATTACGTATAATTTTGTTTGTGATTAGGTCTGGACAAAAAAACAAAGAGGAAGGAGGCAGCGTGCAGAAGTTTAGTTGGCCTGTTGTCTGACACTAATTAGATTAATTAATAATAATTTTATAATTAGTAAATTAATTTATGGATTAAATTATCTTACATATATTATTTATGACTATCACATATACAAACAGAATGTGACCAAACCAATCATGTTCGAACCAAATGACTGAACTCTACATTCCATAATTATTTTGAACAAGACTGGAAGCTGTTGGATATTATTATTAAATTAAACGCATGTTTAATTTAATGGGAACCGAACTGCTTTAGCGACAACGGAAATCAAGGTGAGTTAAACTCATTCAGTTCTTCCCACTTATATTTTATATAAGTCGGGTTTTATAATTGTGTGCTCTGGTTGCTAATGGTTGACTATTTGTTAATTATATATTCATATTCTTGATTTAACCGGTGAATTTAAACCGTTGTTTAATTTCAACGAAAAACCAAATCGTTATTTTAATGACTGGACCCAATTGAGGTAACTTACCTTGTTGGTCACGTTTATATTATAAATGTGTTTAATTTAATAAATTGGTTGAATTGTTTATTTAATGTTAAATAAATTGGGTGATGTTAAATAGTCATTATTTACTGTTATTGAAAATTTTCGGTTAAATTTAATTGAATGGATTTATTTGAGATAATCCATTAGGTGTAGGGAAGAGCAGGTTGGAGGGATCCAATTGGATTCCTTAAATATATTAGATGTTATTTTTTTCTTCATATTTTTATTATATGAACTGTTCAGATTGAATGATTGATTAGATTGTTGACCGTTGACCTGAAATTCACCATTTGTTTTGTTTTAAACCTATGGGTGATATTGGTTGAGTAATTGGCAGTACATGGCCTATAAATCATTCGGTTTCTAAATATTGATTTATCATCAGGCGAATCGATATAAATAAAGTTATAAAAATTTATTTTATAACTAAAGATAGATTTTTAAGTCTATTATTTTGAATAAAAGTTTATTAAAGAAAACAAATATTTATTATTTAAGTTTATAATTAATTATTAATTGATTTTATAAAGTAAATTCTGATGTTAATCGAATTTATGAGAAAGAGAGTAGAAAATTAACCTAACAGCTAAGAGTTGGATAATTGTTTTTAAGAAACAACAAAATGGTTTTATTCAAATTAATTTTACTATTTATTAATTTAAAGAAAAGAGTATTTGAAATCAGTTAACTAAATAACTATGTTTTGGGTTGACTAAGTCAACCGTTTTAAGTGATAGTGATTATTAACTAATTTGTTTTGAATTAATCTAAGGAAATGATTTAACGAATATTTGTTTTAATTTTATAAGATTTTAAAAAGGGAATTTATCATTTATTTTTGTTAATAAAGAAGTTAACTAATACTACTGTAGTTAATGATTGAAGTAAACAATTATTTTAGTTAATAATAATTTAAGAGATTACTTTTTAATTGAAATTCTTTTAAAATGGTTATCGAAGTTGAAATAGAATCTAGTTGAATTTTGGAAGAAGTTTATGAATGAGCTGATATTGAAACCCGAGTTTTTGAAATGAAGTTATAATAGGAATTTTAAGCGAATATGACAAGCTCAAATTAATATTTACTTAATGTTTGAAATAAGTAAAAGAAAATTGAAAATAAAAAGGTTTGTATTAAACCAGAATTATATAAACGATGTTTATAAAAGACATGAGGTGTCAAAGCGTTAATTTTAAATTAACGTTACTGGAATTAAGTAAAGAGGGGAAATTGAAATAAGATTTCCAAAACGGGGAATGGATAAAATGAATTAGAAAAAGAGATTGTTAAAGGTGATTTCGGTAAAGAAGTAAATAATAGGATTCTGTAACAAAAATCGGAATTTTAAATCGAATTGTTTAAAGTAGTAGAATTTAAAAGTGATGTTTTAATAATAAATTACTTAATCAGTGAATTAAGGAATAATGATTTTATTTGAGAATATATTTCCAAAAACAAGAAGGTTTTATAAAACCATGGTTTTAATTAAATAGTTAAAGGGGTTTGTTTCGATATTAGAATAAAATGTCGGTTTTTGAATTACAACTCATTTCTATCTTAAGATAAGAACGTTATTGATCTAGGTCTAAGAGGTAATTAAAATACCCCAACAAGAAGACTTTAGGATTATCTGAGGATGATATTAGTTTTTAATGGTAATGAGGTTAGTAATAATTTATTATTTCCATTAGAGAAATAATAATGTAACACTGTTGGCGAAGATTTGAAGAATATATAATGAGGATTCCAAAGTAAAGGAAATTAAAAACGAATTGGGAATATATAATAATGTTTCCAAAGCTAAGGAAATAAAAGAGGATTGCATGAAAATCTATTGATATTGTCGAGTTAAAAGGAAATTTAATGCTAAGTTTTAAAATGGATTTATTCTATAAGTATAAGAATTGGTTCTTGTTTTCAAGTAATAAATAAAAAGGATTTCGTAAAATTGTTTACGAGTGATAAGTTGGATTGATTTCTCAATTATAGACAATGAAGAATGATGTCGCGAAAGTTTTGAAAGAAAGTTAAATGGAAATTGAAGATGGTTATAATATATTTTCCAAGTATTATAATGAAATGGTTTTGAAAACATTAGTATATTAAAATAAGAAGTAGATACTGTATTATTAATTATTGAAAGATTTAGAAGTTTATTAACCAATCTTTAATTATTTTTAATTAAAAAGGCCAAGTGATGCTGAATACTGAACCAGTGAACTCATTTTATTTTCATAATTGAAAAACTATTTATTTTGATAGTTAAATAATCGACTATCAAATCTGGCCAAATACGTTGTTAGTACGGAAAGACCGGGATTGAATTATATTCAAAAACCATTCCGAACCAGCAAATACAAAAGTAAGGATAGAAGATGGAGCATTGAAGACCGTGAATCTTCATAAAGCGGAAGAACTACTTAAAATCTATGGTTTAGCGGCCAGAGATAAACTGGAGTTCTGTCGTGGTTGGAATATATGGATTGCAAGGACTACTCGCTACCGATCTATAAGGTGATACCTAGGATGTAGTAGGAGGGTACCTTTAGTTCATCCTGTTCCTGGATGACTTGTATGGACGAGTGTCTGACAGAGTATTTCCAAAGGAATCACGTATGTTGATTTCTTCAAAGGTACCATAGTTGGTGGCGGAGAGCGGCCATTCTCTTAGCTTAACAACTAAAGTATTTTTATGGACGATAATTAGTGACTTCTGGTGGATCTAACAATGTGGCATTCAAAGTGGATGGAGATGTGTTTTTCTGAAGGATAAGCTTAACCTCTAGCCTCATCAATTGGGAAATTGCACAAATTCGGGTAGGTTGCATGGCTATGTGGGTTGCACCCATGTGACGACCCAAACTTCCGGTACCTTTTGAGCTGACCAAACAACTCTAATCCAACCAAAAACGCACTGGAAACCTAGATGCCAATAGAAAGAAATTAGAGGGTGAGATAAGAAAGAAAGAAATAATAGAATAGAAGGAGGAGAAAAACACAAACACAGAATTAGAGTCTCACATCGCAGCGGAACAAAATATAATATAGAAATAAACCTTTACTGAGAGCTTTATAAATACTTACAATCACCAGAGTATATCAACACATCTGGACAGTTATAATAACATGTCCTCCTATACAACACACAACGAAATAAATATATATCATACTTCTGGACTTTTCCAGCTCGTTTCTTCACTGCATCTGATAACCTGAACCTGCACAACTCGGTCTAACTCGAGCATTACAAACGCACGGATCCGTCTGGTGAACCAGAGAGAGAAAACACACTAAGTTTATAGGTAACATCCAACTTGATTTTAAAGATAAAATCTTTCCAAAAGAAAAGATAATAGTAAGACCAAATCCACACACAAATACAGACAGTTTTTACCTTACTATAATCCAAAACATTTTGAAATCAATATATTATCTGATATTATAATAATGTCTAATATCAAATAAATAGTAATCTAGAAGAACGCTTGCATTTCACGCTCTATATACATAGTATACAATCAAAACCACGGGCGCTTATTGGAGAATGGATTTTCAACTATGGCAAGGTATGAGACCACCTTCCAACAATGTACCTCTAGAGATGAATACATTTGTAACAACCCGTAAAATGCGAGCCAGTTTGAAATTTTTATTTTGGCAATTTTTCAAACAATGCTTATTTTTGCAATCAAACAAACAAGTCCATGGTCTGTGGACGATTGATTGACAGGCTGTTATAAGCGTTAGATATCTATATTTGATGCTTATACAGTGTAGTGCACTTTGGTTGATGGTTGATTATTTTTCAATGCTATTATATGTGTGTAATGTATGAAAATCCATATAATTAACTTTATATGGTAATTGATTGGGCCTCATTCCAATTTGAAAAATAAAGAATATTATAAAATAAAAGTTCATGTGTTGACAGTACTCATCCATTGAGATTGGTCATGTGTTGAACGAAATATTTTAGTAATAAAATTTATATCTTTATCAATATAAAATAAATGTTCATGTGTTGACAGTACTCATCCATTGAGATTGGTCATGTGTTGAACGAAATATTTTAGTAATAAAATTTATATCTTTATCAATATAAAATAAAGATTCATGTGTTGACAGTACTCATCCATTGAGATTGGTCATGTGTTGAACGAAATATGTTGATAATAACAACTATTTTGAAAAAGAAATATTTGAAATAGAATATTTGAAAATAGAAATTTATGAAGCCGTGTTGATTAGATTGACGCCATTTTGACGTGAACGATATTTATATCGATATATAACGATTTCGAAATGAATTGAATTGAAAACGATTTCGAAATGAATTGAATTGAAAACGATTTCGAAATGAATTGAATTGAAAACGATTTCGAAATGAATTGAATTGAAAACGATTTCGAAATGAATTGTATTGAAAACGATTTCAAATTGAATTGAAAGCAAATTGAAATGAATTCAAATTGAATTGAAATTTGAATTGAATAGAAATGAATTTTAAAACGAATTTATAAAGAAGAATTAAATTTTGATTTGAATTGAAAAGGAAGTTGAAATTGCTTTTGAAACGAATTTAAAACTATTTATATAATTCGTTTTAAATAGAAATCGACGAAATATATATTATATATATAATATAATGGCCTGAATAGAACGCGTCGCGCCGCGGCAGTTCGCGAATTTCGACCATTTATTTCAAACGGACATTACGGGAGATCCGACCGTCGGACTCTCCAAAAACCGGAACCGTTGGGTTCGTATCGAAAAGAGCTTTCTAACGAATATTTGAAATTAGAAATCTAACGGTTGGATTTGGAATTATGTCCAAATCAAATTTGAAAAAGGTCGTTGTAAGTGCAGTTCGATGGCCATTGGTGGAAATCGACTGTACAGGCCTTGATAAAATTATTAAAAATAGTAATAATTTGTGTAAAATCATAAGAAATGATTTAGAAAGGATTGGGATGAAAAACTCCATATTTGAAAAGATAAAAATAGATTTTTATCGAAATGAACTAGTTTTGAACTAGAATTATAATTCTATTTATTTTTAAATAAATAAATTGAATTTAAAAAGGGTTTTAAAAATAACCAGAATATCCAATGATTGCATTGGAGTGGATTTGAATCGAAATTGTCTTCGGAATATTTCGATGTTGGAATTCGTGATTATACAGGTGTTGTTATGGAAATTTGAAAGATATATATTTATATCGTTATTTCCAATACGACATTTGTTAGTCGTAGAATTTGATATTGAATATAAGCCGGTATATTTTCTATTCAGAGCCTTGTATTGAATATCAAATGTGATTTGGGTTTGTCGTGAATGGTGTCTTCACTAACACTGTTCTTGAACCCAGTTGAGAAAAGATTAAATCTTTCTATTTAGATTTAATGAAGTGTACCAATTCAATAATATTTAATTGGAATTGAATTGATATTGATATTGGGTTTATCGTGAACAGTGTTTTAAATAACACTCGTTCTTTAACCCGATAATTAATGAATGTGATTTTGGGTTTATCGTGAACCGTGTTTTAAATGACACTGATTCTTTAACCCAGTCGAAGATTAAAACTAAGTGGAGTTTTAATGAATCTTTAATTAGATTGAAATGATCGAAAATGGAGTATCACCAGTTTTGCTCCAGGCGATAGTTAAGTCTTTAATTAGATTTGAACGTGAAATGGTAATTGAATTTACCGATAACACCGTGGTGTTAGATATGAAGTATTACCAGTTTTACTTCATGGGATGAATAGGTTGGGATTGGGAAATTAAAACAAATGATTACTTCGGTAAGGTTCGTTAATCCCGACTAGTTTGAATTGAGATTCAAAAATAGAATAAAGAATAAATTCAAGGAATTTATCTTGGATTAAATTAATGGGAACCTTTCCCTATGAATGTGAAATTTAGAAACTAACTGTCGGTTAGCCAAGCAGAATGGTTTTCTGAATATTGATCTGATGTTGGTTTCGGCCTTCGGGGTTAATATTTGGGGAATTATTCTCTTGATTAATTTACGGTTAGTGACTAATGAATTGGAATGAGGCGTATGTTGTGTTTGTGTAACACTTATTTAAAGTATACGCGAGTTATTCGGAAAGACCGGGTTTATCCCATTCTGAATAACTGATACGATGATAAGTCGAAGATGAAGACGATGGTCGAAGACCGGAAGTCTTCACGTCGTTTGGGTGATTACTGATGATCTTGATTGGGATGTACACCCAAGAAGATGGAAACAGTTGGTGATCGTCCAGACGTACTTGGAGATCGATGGATATGCGAGGTACTAGGTGCCTCCGGTTTCGTTCAGACCCAGAACGGACTTGTAAATGGACTGTGTGTCTGACATTGGATTTTAGTCTGTGTGATTGATCTCTATTAAATATATATCTGTTTGGCGGCGGAGAATTTATTCTCTTGCTTAACGCCCTTCTCTGAGACGTACGAGCTCAGGGGTTATATATTGATGGATATCAATCGCATGGAGTGAATTGCCTGTGTGGCATGCTTAAGTGGCAAATGATCAAGGCTTCTGTTGAAAAGCAAAGTCTTGTGGTGATGATCAAAGCACGGCCTTTGTGGCGTAGCTTTGTGTAACGTTTACTTCGCGAGTTTCACACCCGGTATGAACCAAAAACGGGAGACGGACCTCAGGGAGGGCATGCGTTTCCTTCTAGCTAAAAAGTGGTGTCAGTGGTTTTACACGCCCTGACGAGTTTGACTTATGTGGTTGTTGCTGTTGCGAGGCGCCTCGGATTGATCGGTCGTTCTCGAACCGATGGAGTCATTTAGTTGGCTCGCTTACGCCCCAAAGGGCGGGGAAACGTAGTGTTCAGGCATAATAATCCACATCGGTGGACCGGCCCTGACGATCTAAAGGGTTGTTGCGTTCTGATCCTGAGACATGGGCTAGATTGTCTCGAATCGGTTGAGGATCTTGCCCCTAGCCTCGGTTCATACCATAAATGATAACCCAACTTCCAATACGACGTCTTGCGGTTTTGATTGTAAACTTATATATGGAGACATAGTGTTATGGGCCATTCATGCCGCCTATGATTGATACTTATGATTTGAAGTTGTTTTATACACTATGCACTTATAATAGTATCAAACGATTTGTTTTAACCGTATCAAGCATTCTTTGGCTGTTATAAGGGAAAACCCTATCCTCGGCTGCGTTGCATTGTGTGATGGGACCTGGGTCTTATAACAGCTTCATTTTTCATTATTTAGCATTGCGCTGTTTGTTTTATGCACTGGTATTCTTGGGAGGAAACCCGTTCCGTGTTATACGGCGTGGTCCCTTGATTTACCTAATGATTTAAAATAAAGATTAATAACTGTTTTAGTTCTCACACCAGTCCCATGACTGACCTGGAGTTTATTGTTTTAACCTAAACTCTGGGTGCCCCTATTTTGACACGGGCAGCTAGTAGTTTTGGTTTTGCAGATTTATATTCACAGGATCCTGGTTTACAGCTGGAACGATATCCGGAAAGCTTTGTATCCGTATACCTCTTCTAGTTGTGTATTGTATTATTTTCCGCTGCTATGTATTTAAATGTAATTTAAATCTCTGTTATTTCTGTGTAATATTTATTCATACTCTGTATATTCCTGTAATCTGATGCATTGTCGTAATATACAATGAAATGTTCTTTTATATGCGTTCTGTTGTGGCTTGTTCTCGAACTATCCGACGCTTTCCTTCTACGGGGAAGTTACGGGTTTTCACAACATTGGAGATTCAACAAGAACATCTTGCAGCCCCGGTTAAACATGACCGGCCCCTCACTTCGCTTGAGAGTACCGAATATATCATTACCACGGTAGGGGGCCAGCCAACCTGTAACAACCTGGAAAATCAGAACCAATTTAATCAAAAATTAAAAAATTCCATTATTAAATTAAATTATTTTATTGAAAAAAATAAATAAATTATGATGTTGTTTATGAATGATTTCAAATTTATTTCTAATAAACAATTATTTGTAATTAGATAGATAGTGATTTATTACAATTGAAATTAGTATCAAATTGTATGTATATTTATTTATTCTTGCATAAGCATTGAATATGTTGATTTAAAATAACGTGTAGATTCTAAATAAATTATGACAACATGTCATTATGTTATAATATGTAGTGTTAGATAAACATGTCATTATGTTATTTAATATTATGTGTTTTGAAATTTGAAAAGTCACGTAACTTTCTTATAGTCATCATTAAACAATAATTTATGCATTCATTACTTTCCATTATTCTCTTTCCTTATGTAATTTTCTTTTGAATAGGACATAAATGCTGATTAGATTGACATGTCATGTCAACGAATTTATTTCATTTGTAACCTACCACATATGTAGAGACAAAAGTGAGGAATAAATTAAAATATATAACCAAATAAAGGAAAAAAAGTTAATAGAAATAAATGTAATAAAAGGGTTTTAGAAAGAGAAACGTATGGTTATATGAGAAGAAATATAAAATAGAAATGAGTGATTATGGAATTAACGTAATATTACTAATGTTTGAGTCAACTATGATATTAATGTTCTTTGCTTCGATAATATTTGTTAACTATGTAACAATTGATTATTTAAATAAATTCCTAATATTTTGGTTGACGATATTGATTTGAATTATATGGTGTTATTAAACGGTTTATTGACTAAGTTATGGTAAGAATATTCTAATCAAATAAATGGTTAGAGTAGTATTTAGGGAAATTTGTAAATTTTATTTAATAGATAAGTTGATTTTGAAAAGAAGAAAAAAAGTAAATAATTAAACAAAATAAAACGTAAGGGGTTAAAATGAGATTTTCTCCTCTATATAATATCCTGAACTCTCTCTCATACCACTCAACAAAACCCTAATCCATCTTCTCATTCTTTAGCCGCCGCCTCATTCTTCTTCTTTCTTCTTCAATGGCCTAAACCCCTCAAAACTTCCTCCTCCAATTTGTCCTCATCCGTAAAGAATTAGACCTCCATCCCTTAGAATATTTTGAAGATCTTTCTTCCTCTTGTGCATCCAATCTCGCGCAATCTGGATCAGAAGTTTTGAACAATTTACTTAAACATAAGGTATATATATAATAAAAGAATTGCAAAACTTTAAATCCGTTGTTAATCTATTTTAAGTTGTAAAAATTGTAATTTTTTCGTATGTTGAACAAATCCAGTGGAAACAAAAGACGTGGGAGCGGTGACATCGAATTCTATGACACAGAGAAGGTTGGAACGTATTCTGAACCCGTTAGAAATTTAGATCTGATTTAAACTAAGGTGAGATATCTATTTTTAATAATTAATTAAAATTTCGTTATTTTATTGCTATTTAAATCAATGTATGTATGTAATGAAATCAGACCTGTGTTGTTGAGATTGAAATTGGTTGTTTGTTGTTTGTGTTGATTGTGATGTTCATATTGTTAGATCTAGATCTAAAATTAAAAGTTCTTTCTCTTATCTGAATCTCTAGTTTATGTTTAGATATAGATCTGAAATAAAAACCATATTTTTATTTTAATATTGTAATAACTCGGAAATCTGTGCCAATTTAAAAAATTTATTTTGGCAATTTTGATGAATTTTGAATATTCAAAATAAATTATTTTAAATAACAACGACGAGAAATTTATCTTGAATAGAAATAGAACATATATATTTATATAGATCGCCGTTAGAATATAAATATTTATTTTTAATTATAAAAGGAATTGAAAATGGCGCAGTAGTTTGAAAATTCGATTTCAAATTTCAAATAAATGCACAGGATTCAAAATAAACCGGATTTTAGTGAAACCAAAAATATTAGAATCTATTTGAAAATATCTTTCCAACGAATCCGAAAAATTGAAATTTCATAGCGGGGATAAAAAGTTATGCCTAGTTGAAATTTCAGAATAGTCGCTATGGAATTTTGGCCCTTAAAAATGGAAATTTTGCAAACGACCTCGATTTTCGATGAAACCGCTTCTGTTGGATCCAGGATGTAGAATTATTTCTAGAGCCCAAAATTCATAATTTTCTGAATCAATGTGTGAGCATGGCTAAGTAAAACGTGTTTTAACAGTTTCAGTCAATTTCGATCGACCAGAAAATGGCCATTTTTCAAACGGTCTCGAAATTTGACAAAATTAGTTTTGTTAGGACCGTATCGTCAATACGAAGCTAGGGAATATTTTTTTGGAATTTTTAGAGTCCGTATGTGGCCCCGGTAAATTGAAATGCACGTTCAAATTCGATATATAGATTTATATTTTGATTTTGATGAAAAATGATCGTAACGATCGAATCAGCTTTCAATACATATCCCATTGTGTTCGGAATGGGAGTAATTAGCTAGGGACAACAGTTGGTGGGTTCGATTTCAAAATAAAAAGCTGCTTTTTGAAATTTTAAAATAATAAAATATATATTTATTATTAACCCCCTCCCCTTCTCCTTTCCCCCCATTGACCAATTCATTTAGAAATAAAAAAATAAAAAAAAGAAGAAGAGGAAGGAGGAGCCGCACTCCTCCCAGCAGCGCGCCGCCGCCAGCGCGAGGGCCCCCCCTCCTTCTCCTCCGATCCTCCTTCTCCCTCCGCTCTTCTCCTTCTTCGCCCCCCCCCCTCAGCCCATTTCGAACCCAAACCCTAGCCGCCGCTTCACAACCCAGCCACCACCGCACCCCCTTTGCCTTCGCGCCAACTCCACCCCGTTACCACCTCTGACCGCGACGTGGACCCCCCCCCCCCAATTCAAGAAACCCTAATAATTGGTATGTTTTCTGATTTCAGTTTCTGAGATCTTTAATATGATTAAAGTTTACATCTTTAAATATGATTAAAGTTAGGATTTTTAATATGATGAAAATTATGATTTTTAAATATAAAAACTTGATTTTTTTATATGTATACAAGCACTAGAAAAATATGATTTTGCTTTAGGGAAAGTTTAGATTTTTAAGTTAGTAAAGTTATGACTTTTATCATATGTAAAGGAAGTAAAAAAATAAGATTTTTCTATATGTGAATGAAGATGTGATTTTTTGTATGAATAACGATATAAAATTATGATCTTCTAATATGAAAAGATTTCATTTTTTTTAAACAATAAAAAGGTATGATTTTCAATTTGAAAAATATTAGATTTTTGAAAATAAAAAGAAGTGAATTTTAACATTATAAAAATATGATTTTTATATTATAGAAAGAATAAAAATATGATTTTTATATTATAGAAAGGATAAAAATATGATTTTTAATGTACAGAACATCATATTAAAAATGTGATTTTAATATGAACAACGTGGAGACGACTGCATTGGAAGTACGGGAAGATCCAGACTGTTCTGAATTTCCGAAATAAAATGATGGAGTGGATCCCCTCGGTGAGAACTTCTCACTTTTAATTTGTTTTCTAGTTGAAATATATACTAGGATGCAGATGGTGCTTATCAGCACCCGACACCCGTTGTCCACAGATCATGGACGACTTGTTTGTTTGTTGTTTGTGGTGTGAATATTGATTGTGTGATGTGGAATGGAATAAATTATTTTATGGTTAAAAATATAATTTTTAACGTGTATATGAAATAAATATTTATAAACAAATCGGGCGATTTGTTTATGTATACACATTTGACTGATAGGGATTGGGACGATAAATTTTACACATCGCCCAACTGCACAAATAAAATCTGTGTTTGATTGTTTGAAAACCCCAAACGGGTGTTAGGATGAAATTGGCCATACACTAGTCCCAATAATTAGCTGCATGTCAATCGATTGATTGACAGGCTGTTATAAGCGTTAAATATTTATATTTGATGCTTATGCAGTGTAGAATGCACTTTGGGTGATGGTTGACTTTGTTTGATTGTTATAGTGTACGTGTGTGTATTAAATCCATATAAATCATTGTATGGTAATTGACTGTGTCTGATTCCAGTTCAGAAAGAATGAATATTTTAAAGTAACAATTATTTTAAAATAACGAATATTTTTCAAATAATATTCAGAAGAGAATCAAAATATGATTTTGATGTCCGATTTGGGATGGACACGAATATATTTAAATATATAAAGCCGTGTTGATTAGATTGATGCCATTTTGACGTGAACGATATTTATATCGACTTTATTCATTTTTATACTGAATATCGAAAAGGAATAGATTTCAAAATCTAATGTTTTGAAAATATTATCATTTATATATCGATGATATGAAATATTCAGTTTTGATTAAAAATTGAATACGAAGTTGAAATCGGTTCGAAAACGAATTTAAAACGATTTATAAAATACGTTTTAAAAGGAAATCGGTGAAATATATAATATATATATTATATATATATAATGGCCTGAATAGAACGTGCCGCGCTGCGGCAGTTCGCGAATTTCGACCATTGACTTCGAATGGACATTACGGGAGATCCGACCGTCGGATTCTCCTAAAACTAGAACTATTGGGTTCGTATCGAAAAGAGCTTTCTAACGAATATTAGAGATTTGAAATCTAACGGTTGGATTTGGAATCATGTCCAAATCAAATTTGGAAAAGGTCGCTGTAAGTGCAGTTCGATGGCCGTTTATGGAAATCGACTGTACGGGTCTTGATAAAATTATTAAAAATAGCAATAATTTGTGTAAAATCATAAGAAATGATTTGGAAAGAATTGGGATGAAAAACTCCATATTTGAAAAGATAAAAATAGATTTTTATCGAAATGAACTAGTTTTGAACTAGAATTATAATCCATTTATTTTTGAAATAAATAAATTGGATTTAAAAGGGTTTTAAAAGTAACCAGAATTTCCAATAATTGATTTAGAATGGATTTGAATCAAAATTGTCTTTGGAATATTTTGATGTTGGATTTCATGATTATACAGATATTGTTATGGAAATTTGAAAGATATATTTATATCGTTATTTCCAATACGATATTTGTTGGTTGTAGAATTTGATATTGAATATAAGCCGATATATTTTCTATTCGGAGCCTTGTATTTAATATCAAATGGGATTTGGGTTTGTCATGAATTGTGTCTTCATTAACACCGTTCTTAAACCCAGTTGAGGAAAAGATTAAATCTTTTTATTTAGATTTAACGAAGTATACCAATTAAATGATATTTAATTGGAATTGAATTGGAATTGATTTTTGGGTTTATCGTGAACAGTGTTTTAAATAACACTTATTCTTTAACCCGACAATTAATGAAATGTAAATTGGGTTTGTTGTGAACTGTGTTTTAACGACATTCGTTCTTTGACTCGATTTACAGTGAAATGTGATTTGGAATTTATAAATCTTTTGTTAAGATTTAAAGGAAGATTTAAAGGAGATTTTCCAAATTAAAGTTTTCCAATTTAATAAAATAAATTGGAATGAATGGAGTTCGATTTGGTAATAATCGAAGTGAATTTCTATGGAGGAAGACTGCTAATATATCTGGAATTTGAAAGCCTTTGCCATTATTCCATTTATATTATTAGTCGGATATGGAAGTTCATATCAATTATATATATTGATCTGTTTTCCGTGAAGATTCCATTATTAATGGAATGTGATTTTGGGTTTATCGTGAGCTATGTTTTAAATGACATTAGTTCTTTAACCCAGTTAAAGATAGGATTTATTTCCTGGATTTGAATAATCATTAAGTAATGATTTTTGGAAATTAAAACTGAATTAGAGTTTTAATGAATCTTTAAATAGATTGAAAGGTGAATTTGATAACTAAAATTATCAAATTCAAGAAATGATCGAGAATGGAGTATCACCAGTTTTGCTCCAAGCGATAGTTAAATCTTTAATTAGATTTGAACGTGAAATGGTAATTGAATTTACCGATAACACTATGGTGTTAGATATGAAGTATTACCAGTTTTACTTCATGGGATGAATAGGTTAGGGTTGGGAAATTTAACAAGTGATTACTTCAGTAAGGTTCGCTAATCCCGACTAGTTTGGATAAACCATAATTTGGTTTGAACTGATATTCAAAAGAAGATTAAAGAATAAATTTAAAATTTTTATCTTTGATAAAATTAATGGGAACCTTTCCCAAAGTATAAGAATATTTGAATAAAAGAATATTCTGAATTGGAATGAAGCGTATGTTGTGTTTGTGTAACACTTGTTGATTATACACGCGAGTTATTCAGAAAGACCGGGTTTATCCCATTCTGAATAACTGATTCGACGATGTGTCGAGGATGAAGACGGTGGTCGAAGACCGGAGGTCTTCACATCGTTTGGATAATTACTGATGATCTTGATTGAGCTGTACACCCAAGAGGAGGGAATCAGTTGGTGATCGTCCAGACGCACTTGGAGATCGATGGATTTGCGAGGTACAAGGTGCCTCCGGTTTCGTTCAGACCCAGAACGGACTTGTAATTGGACTGTGTGTTAGACATTGGATATCATTCTGTGTGATTGATGGATATCAGTTGCATGGAGTGGTTTTCCTGTGTGGCATGCTAGGATGCAAATGATCAAGGCTTTTGTTGAAAAGCAAAGTCTTGTGGTTGATGATCAAAGCACCGCCTGTGTGGGATGGCTTTGTGTAGCGTTAATTCGCGAGCCTCACACCCCGGTTGTGAACCAGAAACGGGAGAGGACCTCAGGGAGGGCATGCGTTTCCTTCTAGCTTGGGTGGTGTCAGTAACCTACCAGCCCTGACATTTATATTATTTTCACCTGTGTGGTTGTTTGATTGCGAGGCGCCTTGGATATATCGGTGATTATGTGGAGCCGATGGAGTCATAGGACTCATTTACGCCCCAAAGGGCGGGGAAACGCAATGTTCAGGCATTTTAATCCACATCGGTGGACCGGCCCTGACGATCCAAGGGTCACTCGAGCTCTGGTCCTGAGGCTCGGGCTAGAGAGTCTCGAAGCGGTGAGGACGATCCCTTGCCTCGGTTCACAGATGGAAATCCAACTTCCAATATGACATTTTGCGGTTTTAGTTGTAAACCTATATATGGCGACATAGTGGTATGAGGCACTTATGCCGTCTATGATTGATACTTATGATTGAAATTGTTTTGACACTATACACTTATAGTAATAATAAAAGATGAAATTTAGCGTACCAAGCATTCTTTGGCTATTATAAGGTAAAGCCCTATCCTCCGGCTTGTGTTGCATTGTGTGATGGGACCTGGGTCTTATAATAGCTTCATTGTTCTTTATTTAGCATTGCGCTGTTGTTTTATGCACTGGTATTCTTAGGAGGAAACCCATTCCGTGTTATACGGCGTGGTCCCTCGATTTATAGAACTTTAAAAATAAAGATTAATAACTGTTTTCGTTCTTACACCAGTCACATGACTGACCTGGAGTTTATTGCTTTAACCTAAACTCTATGTGCCCCTATTTTCCGCACGGGCAGCTAGTAGTTTTGGTTTTGCAGATTTATATTCACAGGATCCTGATTTACAGCTGAAGCGATATTCAGAAAGCTATGTATCCGTGTATTACTTTCAGTTGTGTTTTGTATTGTTTTTCCGCTGCTATGTAATGTATTGTAATCTCTGATATTTTTCTGTTGTATTATAATTATTCATACTCTGTATATTCTTTTATTCTGATGGAATTGTTGTGATAAGAAATGAAATGTTCTTCTGTTTGTGTTCTGATGTGGTTTGTTCTCAATTCAATCCGGGCTTTCCTTCACGGGGAAGTTCGGGTCGTTAAATATATTGATAATAAAGATCTTATTCTAGTTTGGTCTATGAACATAGATTTGTTCTTCCTCTATTTAGACCTATGTTCTTATAATGAGATTCATGTTCTTTAATTTAGATCAATATACAAAGTTTTGTTTTTAGAATAAAGATTTCATTTTTACTTAGACCCATGAATCTTGATTTGTTTATATTAGAAAAAAAATCATCTTTATTGAATATGGGAACATTGAAGATAGATTAACAATAAAAATATGATTATTATTGTTTTCATGAACATGAATTTTTATCAAATTAAGATTTGTAATAAAAATCTCATTGTCATGATTTACATGGAACATGAATTTTTATCAGATTTAAATTTGAAATGAAAACTCCATTTCCATTGTTTACATAAAAATGTTATTTTTATTTATTTCATAAAATATGTTTTTTTCTTAAAATTGTGTTTCAACACAAAGGACATATATTTGGTGTCATTTTATTGTAACTAAAAATAACATATTTTTAGTGATAATTTGTTTAAAATAAAGAGAATGCATTTTTATTGTTATTTAGTATAAATGAAATGTTTACGATAAAAAGATTTTATCCTTATTGTAATATTGTTTTCATTGAAATGGTTGAAATAAAGAGGCTACATTTCCATTATAATATGGTTTTCATTGAAAGGTTGAAAAAGAAAAAAAATACATTTTATGAAAAGCTGAAATAGAAAAACTACATTTTAATGTAACATTTCTTTCATTGAAAATGTTAGATTAGAAAGATCACCCCTTTAATGTTGTATCCATTAATGAAATTCGTCAACATTTGTTTTTAATTAAAATATTCGTTTTATTAGAAACATAGGAAATGTTACAAATTAATTTACAAGAAAATTTACCTGTTATTGTGAATATAATGTGTAAATCACAAGTTCATCATGTTGTAGGAAAATTGGATAAAGCTAAAAAGAACATTTTTACACTTAAGAATAAGTTATAAAAATATATTTCATTTTAGGTATTTATACATGTTAGAATGGAAGTTGTCATTTGAAAACATTTCACTTAAAGTGTTATGTAGATTAGAAAGAATGACGCTTATAAAAAAATGAGATTGTCTTTAGAAACATTTGAATTTGTATGCAAATAAAAAAAACCACTTTTTATTTGACATTAGAAACATGTAGAAAAGATTATGTGAATAAAAATCTTCTTTTATTTGACATCAGAAACATTAAAATCATATTTAGGAAAATATGTTGAAACATTAAAATTACATTTTTAATGTAAGATATGATTTTTGTAAAATATACATTGTTTCCATTAAAAAGAATAAAATAAAAAGAAGACATTTTTATTTTGTTTTCAATAAAAAGATTACATTTTTATTGTCGCGTTGTTTCATTAAAAAGATTGAAATAAAAAGTATCATTTTTATTGCATTAAAATGATTGAAATATTTGTTATATCTATTTCATGGATGAATTGTCGTGTTGTTATGTATGTTATATTGTGACATGATTGATATTTGGGAAATTAAACATGTTAAAATAATGTTATTATAATTACACTTCCATTTACAAGTTATCCGACTTGTTCATGTGATTGGGATGATATTTTTTTTACATATCGCCCAAGTGCACGAATAATTTATTATTTATATATTGGATGAAACCCCACACGGGTCTTGGGATGATATTCTAATCACACATCTCCCTTGTGATTAGTTGTAGAATGCACTATGGTTGTTATTTGGATGTTTACTGATTAGTTATCATTCATATGCAATGTATGAAAACCATATAATTGAACTTATATGGTAATTGGTTGAGTCGCATTCCGATTCAGAAATAAAGAATATTTGGTAACAAGAATATTATAAAATAAATAACAATTTAGTATAAATGACATTTTAGAATAAAGGATATTTTAAATTAAGAATATTTTAGAATAAAGGTATTTTAAATAAAGAATAGTTTAAAATAATGAATATTTTTCAGTGAAATAGTTACAATTATAAATTATAATTGCGCTTTTGACACGAGGTTAGGTTGCATTTTTGGTGGAAGTCTGCCCGGACCCGACCGGCATATCCAGCAGCCACTAATGTTGAACCTAATGTGAGAGGTCTAAGTGCGCAAATACGAAGCGGGTTATGACATGAGGTTAAGCCCAACTTGTGTGATAAGTCTGCCCAGACCCGACCGGCATGTCCAGCATTCGCAAGTTGTAGGCCTAATGTGGGAGATCTAGCCCATTATAAACCATAAATGGACATGGTAATGAATTGGACTATTTATCCCATTATAAGTTGAAATGCCATTTTAACCCGAACGGGTTTATCAATCGTTTTTATTCAATTAATAATGAATAGAATAAAAAGTAGTAATTTCCAAAATCTAATATTTTGAAAACATTATTTTAAAGAAATAGAATAAATCTTTAATCAAGATTTAATGAACTTTTCCAATGTAGTAGTATTTAATTGGAATTAAATAAATAAATTGGATTTTTGGGTTTGTCGTGAATGGTGTTTTAAATAACATTATTCTTAAACCCCGTGTGAAAAGAATAAATCTTTTAATTTAGATTTAGAGAAGTTTACTAATTAATTAATGTTTTAATTAAGCATTAAGATGAAAGTTTATTGAGGGTTTATCGTGAACTATGTTTTAAACGACATTTGTTCTTTAATCCCAATTAACAGTAAAATTATAATTTTGAATATATAAATCTTTTATTAAGATTTAAATGGAATTTATAAATATTTTATTAAGATTTAAATCGAATTTATAAATCTTTTATTTGGATGAAACAGTAATTTTCCAAAGTGAATTTTTTTCCAATTTAATATATTAAATTGGAATTGAATGGAATTCGATTTAATAATAATCGAGATAAGCTTCTGTAAAAGAAGACCATTACTATATATGGAATTTAAAAGGCTTTGCCGTTATTTCATTTATATTATTGGTATGATTCAGAAATTTATGTCGATTATATATTGATTTGATTTCTGTGAAAGTTCCATATTTAATAGAAGATGATTTTGGGTTTATCGTGAACTGTGTTTTAAATGACATTGGTTCTTTAACCCCATTAAGATAAGATTTGTTTCTTAAATTTGAATTGTTGACGTCAAAAGTTGGTCACTAGTGACAGCCAACCCCTAATCGTGCGATCAACACACGAACAAAGATTATAAAATGCAGTAAAAGTAAAAAGAACGGGAAGCACACACAGAGTTTTTATAGTGTTTCAGCAAAGTTGGTGCCTACGTCTTTTTTTTTAATTACAAATACAATGCTTTTTCTGTTTGAAGAAGAAAGAGAAGATGGCTATTTTCCCTTCTTCTTTTTGAGAGAGATTGAGAGAAATATTGAGAGGTCTGAAAGAAGTCTAAAAGAAACTCTCTCTCCCTCCTCTTTTTAAGCTTGAAGGTATCTATAGGTAGAGAATGCAGCTCGGGCTTTTGTGATATGGTCCGGCCATTCCGGGAAAGCCTAGACACGTGGAACCCATCAGTTGGTTTTAATAGTGTCTGGAGATTGATTCCACTGTTCATAAATAGTATCATCGGAAGTTGTGGCTGATGTGGCATCCATGGAGAGGTATATCAAAAGTAGAGCTTTATCCGGATATGGTTTGACCACTTTTATTGCCTTGGAAGTCGGGATATACGGTGGAATGGCTCTGTAGAAGATTTCCACGCTAGCCCGAGATAATCGGTTGACGCGCCTTTTACGGAAGCGAGATAATCGGTCGAGTTGGAGAGCGATTCTTCCGGAGTGAGCTATCAATTGACTAGGCTAGACTTGGGCCGATATGTGACTGCTTTGGACCGTGGGTCTACTGGGCTTCCTGAAGCGTGGCTTATATCCATTTGCGCGTTTGGGCTTTGGTCTGGCTCATTGAGACTCTTGCCAGAAAGAGGGTTAACACTTTTCCCATCAGAATGCATCTTTGTTGGTAGAGGGAGGTGTATTCTGAAATTTGAACCGAAGCACGAACGCTCGAGTAGCTATGGTTACGCCGGTTCATATTAAGGCTAGAAAACCGACGGTTCCAATGTTGTATTAAGGCCAGAAAACCGACGACCATACCAAGTCGTATTAAGGCCAGAAAACCGACAACGATCAGGAACCATATTAAGGCCGAGATAACGATCACTATTTGTATGATAGTTGGTTCCTGCAAATACAAAATAAACCATTCTCGTTTTGGAGAAGGCTGATAGGTCGAGCATTTCATTTCACTTGGCTTTGAAGGGTGGCGAGCATTAACCATGCTCGGCTTAGTGGCGAACATTAACCATGTCCGGCTTAATGGCGAACATTAACCATGTCCGGCTTAATGGCGAACGCTAACTAGGTTCGGCTTAGTGGCGAACACTAACCAGGTTCGGCTTAGAGAGGTGGCGAGTATTAGTCATACTTGGCTTATGGCAAGTGTTTTTTTTTATGCTCGACTCATGTTAAGTTAGTTTGTCCAGCGAGCTATGAATGCTCGTGGTGTAAAAAGAAAAAGGGAGTATAATCTATACTTCGTATTTAAAAGACATGACCTCACTCGGTTAAAGGAGTGGGTGTTTTTAGAAAGGGTGGTGGGCTTTCGCGTTGACCATATAAAACAGGGGGCGAGCATTATTCATGCTCGGCTTAGAGGTGTTCAAACATGATCTATGTTTGCAAAATAAAATTCATAACTGCTAAATAACTATTACAAAGAAAAGAAATTCTATGGGGGACAGCAGTTGATTCCAGAGCATGCCTAAGAGCTAAATCCTAACCCCAGACATGTGTACATTATGGTGTCCTTATTATTGAAAGAAATACATCAAAAAGAAAAGAAATCTAATTAATGATAATGCCGTGAGTGCTAGTCTCAGGGTCCTTTCCGTTTCTAGGAGCTCGAGGATCAACCTGAGGAGCTTGGGTAGAAGGTCGCGGCGGCATGGGCGGGGCGCGATCTTTGACATATTTGAGGAGCTCTCATTTTCTGACCCGTCCTTCAATGAGATCGCACAGATGTCGGCATTCATTTGTATTATGTCCAGCTACGTTGTGGAATATACAATGCTTGCCGGAATCAAGTTCCATCTGGGTTGGCTCTCATCGAGGTGGTCTCGGAGTGGGCAAGGACCCTCGTATGTCGAGATAGATATCGAGCAAAGAGGAATTGAGCTCGGTGTACTGGTCGTACTTATTTTCATTTTGGGATCGCACATTGTGCTCGCTCTTTTCTGGGGACTTTCCTCTTCCTTTATTCTGGCCGTTACCATTGAATGGACCTTGTTGTTTGGCTATTAAAACCTCGAGGCTCTGCATTTCAAGGCTGGCATCCTCTTGTCGGAGGAATCGCTCAGCCTCGGAGTAAAGTCGTCTGTATCCTTAGGAGGATCTCTGGTTAAAGAGATTGAGAATTCTGATCGATTTTGAACTCCTGCGATGGCGGCCATGAGCACCATCGATGGCTCGGGCCGATCGACAGATGCTACGACCATGTTGAATCTTTCAAGGAAGGACGTGAGCATTTCTCTGGATGGCTGCTTGATGGAAGATAAGAACATAACACTTTTCGGTTGGGAGATGTGTACTCGAAACTGTTCGATGAAGCGGGTGACCAAAGTGTTCCAACTGCCGATCGACTCCGTTGTCAGCTGTTGAAACCACATGCCAGCTATGTCCGTGAGAAAGAGCGGGAAGCACTTGGCCATGACGTTGGTCGGTGCGTCAAGTACCTCCATATGTCGCATGTATCGTATAAGGTGAATTGTCGGGTCAGTGCGACCGTTGTATGGCCTGATAGCTGGGAACTTGAAGTCCGGAGGGTTTTGAGAATTTCTGATCTCCCTGGTGAAGGGGCTGCAATTGACATTATCTATGTCTTGCTGCGAAGAGTTTCCCCGAGTAAAACGCCGGATGATGCTCGCAAGCTGACTCCCATCTCCGAGGAGTCATTGCCATGAATTTAGCTCCGCATTCTGAGAAGGTTCTGCGCGGAGATCTGGCAAAATCATGCTCAGAAGGGCGGCTGTTGACTGAGCTCGTCGTCCTAAAGTTGAGCGAAAATGTGAGGGAAGGAGAGCCACAGTAGGTGGTTCTGGGTAGAATGGCCCCTCTGGAACCTAATGAGTTGTGGGTCGAGCCACACCCGTAACAAAGGGTCTAGGCTGATCAAACATAGCATGTGATGTTCGGAGCCGGGGTTGCCTCCGTTTGGGGCGAGTTTGGAGGGTCTATGGTAGCATTTTCTTCCGCACGGTGAGGACCGGTACATTAGGGTGTCCTTCCTCGTTCGAAGGGAAGGCTGCACCAGCTCTTCGTTGAAGGTGAAGAGTGGTTAAACTGGTCTGTGGTAAGATTCCGGATTGTAATGGGAATGGCGTTGGTTCTGAGGGACCCAGAGGTAGCTCGATTGGTTCGATAGGTCAACCTGCTCCTAAGAGTGGGGGCAAAGTATTCGACCGACGTAGATCTTGATCGCAAACATCCCGAGGTTCTACTGCTGCAGCTGCGCTGGTTGCTGGAATTGATACTCCTGGTTGTGAAGGATTGGTTGGTGGGACCAAACCAGGATGAAATAAAGGTGTAGCCCGATCGGTGGCCTAATTCTGTGCATACCGAAGATCAGTTGTTGCCCCAGTCTCGGCCGGTGGAGGAATTGATGTTGAAGAGTTCAGTCCTATCTCCAGTCGACCGAGAAGGTGATCCATCAACTGCTACTGTTGTTCGAGGAGTTTACCCTGAGATGCCATTTGTTCTCTGAATTTGACCATCATCTTTTCCATATCATCCCGAGTAACATGTCAAGATACATCTTCATGAGATGAAGCTTTGAGACTTGCTTCTATGGCGTTGTTATCGCCAGCATCAGTAGTTGTAGGGCTAGAAGATGTTGCATCTTTCATTCATTTGTTCGCCATAAGCAGAAGTGAGCAGAGGCTCTAACGGAATATCGTTACTTAGCCCCTACCTGGCGCGCCAAAGTGTTGATGTCAAAAGTTGGTCACTAGTGACAGTCAACCCCCAATCGTGCAATCAACACATGAATAAAGATTATAAAATGCAGTAAAAGTAAAAAGAACGAGAAGCACAAACATAGTTTTTATAGTGGTTCGGCAAAGTCGGCGTCTACGTCGACTTTATATATTATTTCTTTTTTTATTACAAATACAATGCTTTTTCTGTTTGAAGAAGAAAGAGAAGATGGCTATTTTCCCTTCTTCTTTTTGAGAGAGATTGAGAGAAATATAGAGAGGTCTGAAAGAAGTCTAAAAGAAACTCTCTCTCCCTCCTCATTTTAACCTTGGAGGTATTTATAGGTAGAGAATGTTGCTTGGGCTGTTGCGATATGGTCCGGCCATTCCGGGAAAGCCTAGACACTTGGAACCCATCTGTTGGTTTTAATAGCGGATGGAGACTAATTCCACTGTTCATAAATAGTATCATCGGAAGTTGTAACAACCCGCAAATTCTAAACCAATTTAAAATTTTTATTTTAGAATTTTAATAGTTAAAATAATTAATTTTAAATGATAACGACTAAAAATTGAAGTTAGAACGAATAATTTAATTTTAATTATAAAAGGAGTTAGAAATAGCACGGCAGTTTGAAAAGTCAAACTTGAACTTTGACCGAATGTACAGGATTCAAAATAAACCGGATTTTAGTGAAACCAAAAAAATAGAGTCTATTTAAAAATATCTTTCCAACGAATACGAAAAATCAAAATTTCATAGCGGAAATCAAAAGTTATGCCCAGTTAAAAAATCAGAATAGTCGCTGTATAATTTATATATATTTTTTAATATTAAACATAGTCATTTTTCAAACGACATCTGTTTTCAACGAAATCACTTTTGTTGGAACCGGAATGTCAAATTATTGCTAAGGTCCAATTTTTAGAATTTTCTGAATTAGTATGCGAGCGTGGCAAAGGAAAATGTGTTTTGTTCATTTCAGTCAAATTTAATCGACTGGAAAATAGCCATTTTTTAAAAGGTCTCAGAATTCGACGAAATTAATTTTGTTGGGACTGCGTCGTCATAACAATGGTAGGAATAATTTTTCTGGAATTTTCTGAGTTCGTATGTGGCCCCGGTGAATTTAAATATACGTTCAAATTAATTTAATAAAGGATTTAAATATTAAATTAAATAATTCATGCCACAGACAGCCGTTTGGGCTGACGGGACCTAGCCCGTTGGATCCGGAAAGGGGGCTAATGGGTTGGGTAGACTCCGGTTGGACTGAAATCGGATTAGTTTATGATGTATGGATTTATTTGTAAATATTACATTAAATAATATAAAAATACATCATCTTCCAATACCCTAATAACATCAACCGTAGCTGCCACCTCTTCTGAATCTATGGCTGAATTTTCTTCCATCTTCTTCCACTAAATTGTCCCTCTCCTCAGCAAGTTAAACCTCACTCATTTGCGAATATCAAGAAGATTTTCCTCCTCTATTTTTCCATACGGGTGGATCAACATCTGGAGGCTCGAACGACGAGGTACAGAGCACCAAAGTCGCGCCAGAACCACCGCCGTAAACCCCCTGGGATCGATCGAGCTGAGCAAAGGTGGGCCCACCTTGGCGCGCCGCTAGTAGCTCTCCGACGCGCCGCCTTCTGATCGTCCTCTAGTGCTGCGAATTGATAGCAAGGATCAACCCTAAAATTGAACAAAAGCTGAAACCAATGGCCTTGTATCTGTAAAGAGAAGAAAGGTTTAAATCCCTTTTTATATTTTAATAATTTAATTTTAAAGATAATACCAATCTTGTTTAAGCCATAACTCGATCATACTAACTCAGAATAACGTGATTTCAGAAGTATTGTGTTCGTACGACAAAGATCTACGCTCCTAAACAGAAACGGGACAATTCCGGGCAGTTTGAATTTTGGACCAATTTACGACATGACTGTGAGATTTCTAATTTGAATTATTTAATCAGTTTAATTATTTTTATCGCGGATAAATAATTATATGTGTGTTAAGTAATTAGCTATGCGATGTGATGCAATTTTGATGATTGATCTGTTTATTCTGTGTGTATGTATGATAGACCTGTTGTTCAAATTTTAGATCTATATACGTTAGTCAAATAAAACATTTTCCCTTTTGCCAATATTTGTGGATTATGTGGATTAAACAAAGATGAGTATTGAATTGAATTTGTTGGTCAATTAGCGAATTGGAATAGAATTGCCGATTCAAGAAAAGTCACCATTTTGCTTATATTGTTGAACTGAATTTGATTGTCAATTCAATATAGAAAAACTATGTTATTCCTTATTTTTGAATTGATCTAGTTTATCAATTCAATACATCATGCTATGTGATTATTTTCGAGTTGATTTAGTTTATCAATTCAACACACAAAACTATGTTATCATTTTCGAGTTGATTTAGTTTATCAATTCAACACACAACACTATGTTATCATTTTCGAGTTGATTTAGTTTATCAATTCAAATGCTCAATATTATGTTATATAGAAATTGACTTTTTATTTGTGTGCTCTAATGCAAATATAACATAGAAATATAAGTTTCACTTTTTATTTGCATTCCACTATGCAAATAAAACATTGGAAATAAAGGTACACTTTTATTTGCATTCCTTAACGCAAATATAACATAGAATTAAAAGTTCAGTTTTTATTTGCATTCCACAATGCAAATAAAACATTGAAATTAAAAGTTCACCTTTTGTTTTGCATCCTTTAATGCAAATGGACACCAAAATTAAAACTTGTTCTTTTATTTACATTTCACAAATGCAAATATACATTGAAAATAAAATTTGTTCTTTTTATTTGCATTCACTAAGGAAAATATATATATATATATATGTAAAAATAAAATTTGCTCTTTTATTTGCATTTCACAAATGCAAATATACGTGAAAAATAAAGTTTGTTCTTTTATTTGCATTCGCTAATGCAAATATATATAGAAATGAAATTTGATCTTTTATTTGCATTCGTTTATGCAAATCTACATAGAAAATATAATTGATCTTTTATTTGCATTCTTTTATGAAAATATACATAGAAATATAAAATGTACTTTTATTTGCATTCTTTTATACAAATATACATAGAAATAGAAAAATGCTCTTTTATTTGCATTCTTTTATGCAAATATATATTGAAATCTAAAATATTCTTTTATTTGCATTCTCTAACGCAAATATGCATTGAAATAAGGAAAACTATATTTTTGTTTGCTATTTTAGATGCAAACAAAACATTAGAAGTAAAACTGTATTTTTATTTACAATTTTAGATGCAAAAAAACATTAGAGTTAAAATTACATTTCTGCAATTATAAATGTAAACAAATACACTAGAATGAATATGACATTTTTATTTTGTATTTTAGATAGAAATAAAAATATGATTTAAAAGAGTTACATTTATGTTTATAAATTTAGTTGCAAACAACGCAAATATATATATATATATATATATATATATATATATATATTTGCATATTTAGATGCAAATAAACATCGTAGTTAAAAGATTATATTTTTATTTGCATTCTTCGATGCAAATAAACACCATACTTAAAGGTCGAATTTCTATCTGCATTCTTGAATGCAAATAAACAACATAGTTAAAAGGTTATATTTTATTTGCATATTTAGATGCAAATAAACAACGTAGTTTAAAGGTTATATTTTATTTGCATATTTATATGCCAATAAACATCATAGTAAAAGGATTATATTTTTATTTGCATTCTTTGATGCAAATAAACATTGAAATAAAAAGTTATATTTTATTTGCATTCTTTGATGCAAATAAAACATTGCATTAAAAATTCTTATTTTATTTGCATTCTTTAATGCAAATAAACAAAGTATTTAAAAGTTAAATTTTTATTTGCATTAACATCGTATTTAAAAGTTGAATTTTTATTTGCATTCTTTGATGCAAATAAACTATGAAATTAAAAGTTGCATATTTATTTATATTCCTTGATGCAAATAAAATACTGAATTAAAGGTTGAATTTTTATTTGCATTCCTTGTTGCAAATAAAACCTTGAATTAGAAAGTTGCATTTTTATTTGCATCCTTTGATGCAAATAAAACATAAAGATAAAAGTTGTATTTTATTTGCATTCCTTGATGAAAATAAATCATAAATTTAAGTATTACCTTTTATTTGCATTTTAGATGCAAATAAAAAAGCATAGTTTAAGAAGTTACACTTTTATTACAATTTAGATACAAATAAAAGAACAGGATTAAAAAAATATAATTTTAACTTTTAAACTAGAGTAAATAAAAGGATTATGATAAAATGAATTCATCGTAGTTGTAATTTTGTTAAAATAAATAAAAATGATTTTATTTTCATCATAGATTAAAATAAAAAGATTAGAATTAAGAAGGTATATTTTTAGTGTCATCTTGGCTTCAAAAAAAAAAGTGAAAAGATAGAGAAGGTTTATTTGTCCTTTTGTTGCAACACAAAAAGATACATTTTTATCATTTAAATAGAATGAGACAAAATTTATTTAATTTTGTCATTTTAAAAAGGGTTGAAACAAAATAATCACTTTTGTCAATTTATATTAGTTGAATCAAACATTCATTTTGTCAAATTATATTGGCTGAAACCCAAAAAGGACATTCTTGTCAAATAAGAATTAAACACAAATAGCATTTTGATAAAATAGAATTGTCGAAAAATGAATGTATCACTCTTATTATACATTTTATTGAGATAGAATTTATATGCAAATAAAATAATCAGTTTTATTTGCATAACATACAAGATAATTTATATACAAATATAAAAATCTTTTTTATTTTCAAACTTGCATTGGAACTTATATTCAATTATAAGAATCATATTATTGGTCAAAATATACATTAGAATGTATAAGTCTGGTAAGGTGACATCATTATATGTTATTGCATACATTATAATTTGTATGCAATTTAAATAAACAATTTTTATCTGTTGGGTTATACATTGAATACATATACAATTGGTATTATTCCTTTTATGTGTTCAAATTAAGAATAATTACATACAAATAAAGTATAATGAAAATTATCTTTTATTTATCATCCGCAATAATGTCATATAAATAAATTAAATTCTATTATATATTAGAAATGTAAAAGAAATTATGCGAGTCAAATATATATTTTATTTTCAACATTAGGAATAAAATATCATTTTGTCCATATTATCAACATGTTGATAGTATTAAAATTGGTTAAATTCATTAAGCAATTATTTATTTATATGTACTGTTGTTGGCTGAAAACCCCACACGGGTATTGGGACAATAATTGATATACACTAGTCCCAATAATTATTTGTATGTCAATCGATAGATTGACAGGTTGTGATGAGCGTTATCGTTTCATTTTAATGCTCACACAATTGAGAACTTCACTTTGGATGTTGAATGGATGGTTTGATGATTATTTATTATTATTATTATTGTCATTTACATATGATGTATGAAATCCATATAACCAAAGTTATATGGTAAATGATTGAGTCGCTTTCCGATTCAGAATATCCTTCATATAAAGGATTTCCGTAACACCCCACCTCCGTTAAGGTCACTCACAAAGGGAATACCTTAACTTTGGTGGAGCATTTTAGTAAACAGAACAGAAACTTACAAGACAGATAAAACAGTAATTGAAAAATTTATAACTTTATTACAACAGAAACTGAATAAGCTTGGTTACATCCTTTCAAATCACAATATCAGAATTCAAGTACAAAATATCAGTCTTGTACAAAAGCCTTCAGAATGCATAGTTTAAAATCATAATCCTCACAGAAGAAGACAAGCCATACTTTAAGCACTTCAAGCGGAAGAAATCTGGATCAAGCTAGAGTACTCCCTTCTACAAAACCTGGGGGGAAACGGAAGAAAGGAGGCGAAACAACAAGGGTCAGACAAAAAGTCTGGCAAGTCCAGTGATTTTCAGTTATGAACAGATAATAATAACATGACATGAAAATAAAACTAGATGAGAGATAACAGTAACAGGTGTAGCGGATATTACAGAAGAACAGAATGACATAAGCTATTTCTTTACACTTCTCTGCACTAATACTAGTATAACAGAATTAGGTGTCACCCTAATGTCTAAACTGAAACAGAAACGAGTACAGAATAATTTCCACAGAAGAGAGTGCTAGTAATGGGCCTTTAGCACCCGAACAGAACCAGACAGAAGCAGAAACAGATTAATCCCTACGGAAACAAAATGTAGAATTAGGTGTACACTAGTAATGGGCCTTTACCACCCCAACAGATGGTACCACGCAGAAACAGAAAGGTGTTACCACCCAACAGAAACAGACGGTACCAACAGAAACAGACAGAACTAAGTGTACCCTAAAACCCTACCCCAAGCGATCGGCTCCCTAATACATAAATACCCTGTGTCGGCCCCACAGTACGGTGTATCACTCCCTAAAGTGACAACCAATTGGCACAGACCTATTTACAGATGTCATGGCGTCTTACATCCTCAGAGGCAGACCGGGATCCATGCACGCACATGACCCGGTTGGAACGCTCCATCAACACCCCTCGCCATTATCAGAATGAACCGCTTATAATTAGTTCAGTAAGCGTGCCCGGACCCTACCTACTGTTGGGTCAAAGTTTTGATACCAGAAAGGGTTACTGACTAATATGGGTCCCAAACAACAGATGAAACAAGTAATTCCCCTCCTAACCTTGTGTCCCCAGACTAACAGATTTTAGATTAACTTGTTTACAAGTTTCAGACATACAGAATTCAGATCAACTAGTTCACAGATCAGATAAGTTTTCAGACTAACGGATCAGATATACAGATTTACAGATTTGTCTAACTTTGCAATTGGGCCTACAGATTCTCGGAACAGATTAATTAAATTCATCAGTCTAGTGGGTTTAATCCTATCCGCCCAACACCTTTTAGACATCATATTTATCTCAGATTTTCATTAATTAAATATTAATGCCCAGACCTCTCACATTAGACTGACAGTTTGCGGCTACTGGTTAGGCCGGTTGGTTCCGGGCATATTTCTACCGCAAACTGAGTCTAACCTCGGGTTTCAAGCACGTTATGACTAACTTCTCACATTAGAACCTATTGTTTGCGGCCACTGGATGTGCCGGGCGGTTCCGGGCAGAATTACGCTGCAAACTCATTCTAACCTCGAGTCAGCCATGTTTATCTTTGCGGCCAATTAATTAATAATTTACCATTTATGCCCACGCCTAATATACATGTCAATTATTCATAGCTAATTCAGATTATGTCAATAACAGACTGAATATATCAACTTAACAGATATAGCAGATAACAGATTTTCGCAGATTAGGCGACTTAATGGATTCAGCAGATTAAGTAATTTAGCAGATTTAGCATATAACAGATTTGGCATTTTCAGCAGACTTAGCAGATGATAGATTTGGCAGATGAACAGATCTAGCAGACTAGGCAGTAGAGTAGAACTAGCAGATTAAGCAATATAACAGAACTAGCAGATTAGGCAATATAACAGAACTAGCAGATTAGGCAAATATAGCAGAACTAGCAAATTAGGCAAATATAACAGATTTAATCATTCCTTAAAGTTTCACAAACATATCTTGCCTAATTATAAATTTGGCCTAAGTTTGCATGCCTAAATAGTTGTCATGATTCACACTATGATCATATACCTCACGTTTGCATTGAATTTACATGTCACAGATTATGGTCATAATTTACATGTCCCAATTTAGTTCAACTTGCCTAGTACAAAAGATTCACATATAAATTATACCAAATATAGCCATCGATTTCAATGCATGTCATATATTCAAAAATCTCCTACTTAGGTGTTATTCACATTTGATAGTTATCAAATCTTAATATAGATCTTCACACCTAAGTCATATTCTCTTTCAAATCATGAATTGTTATATAAACAATATGCCCAACAATCTAGTTATAACAGATCTTAATTCAAAATATGCATTATGTCCAATGTCTCAAGTCACATGTTAACATACCATGGTTCCTCTTCTTCCAATTCACAGAATATGCATAGATCTAAATCTAGTTTACAACCTATGTCCTTTTTCTTAAATCAGTCACAGATTAGCCATGTCCAATTATGCCACATTCATTATTTGTCCCAAACATTTTAGCGTTTGTGCGTTAATCTCTTAGGAGATTGGCGCAGGCTCGTAGTAGCCTGGCTATAGAACAGAAAGAAGAAGAGATACAGAATAAAATAGATCAGAACATACACAATCTCAAATTCAGATTTACAATCATGTCACAATTATGATTAAAGTTTATATCGGAAAATAACTGCACTTGCCTTGATTGGATTCTAAAAGAAAGATAGTTGTAGCGACGTTAGTTGATCTTCTTTAACCATTGTTGAAGTTTCAAGCTTGAATTGAGTTGCTTAGGTTGATGTTGATTAGCTTCTAGTTTTGATTCCAGCAGAGTAGCGACGCCATTTTTATTTTTATTTAGAACAGAGGCAGAGTAGAAGCAGAATAGAATTGTGTGTAGAGAAGGCTAGGTTTGGGGCTGTTTAAATAGGTTTAGGCAGATGAATCTAGGCAGAAAACGAGACCAGATACATAAGAATGCACCCAGGCCCAAAACCAGGTTCGGGGACCAGGTCGACCCCAGGTCGACTGCCCAGTCGACATGGTCGGGGGAGGGGGGGTCGACTGCCCAGTCGACTCCCCAGTCGACCTGGGTACTGGGCGGGAAATTTCCCGCCCAGTATGTTCTGGGTTTTGAATTCGAAATTTGAATTTGAATTCGAGCTGTTTGAACTCTGAAAATTCCTGAAACTTTGGAGGGCCATAACTTGGTCATACGGACTCCGATTCTCGCACACTCGGACTCGTTCTCAATCAGAATTTCGAGACAAACGCAATGGCGCAACCTGCTTTCCCTGATTCTTATTTTATATTTTAATTACACTTAGATTTGTAATTCTTAAGTTCACAGAAAATACAGGGTGTTACATTCTCCCCTCCTTAAAGGATTTCGTCCCCGAAATCTTCAAGTTAAGAAGAATGTGCCCTACCATCCAACATCCATCTACTCAATCATCAATCACTGGCGTCCATTGTCCTTAGAAACTTCTAATGTTGTATGAACATATGCAAAAGTGTGTGTATATGTTCCTTATCTAATGCAAAGATCAGGCGGTCCACTGATTCAGTTGACCTCCTTAATGCGAATTATGCCAGTGCCATGAGTCCAACATGTATGCAATTTTCCTACTCTATACATATCATTTCTGTATGAGTGCACAACCATTCAGTCATATGCAACATCCATGTGCTAAGTCAATCATTTTGCATCCACAAAAATTGAAAATGCTCACACATCCATATGCAGTATGAGAGTGTTTTCGAGCCGATCTAGTGCCTAGTGTGTGTATATGCATCCACGAGCAACCACTAGCAACCACTTGCATCCACTTGCAACCATCAAACATAACATGTCTCAAACACATGTTTAAATCCATTAGTTTCTACCTAAAGTTCGAAGATTCGATCGATAGGATACAGTCGAATGATGGAAGCGAGTACAGATAAAACAAAAACTTGGTTCCCATTATACATGGGTCCTAAGTATCGGCCCCGAAGACCGAAACCAACATCAGATTGACACCCAGAGGATTACCCTCTTTAGATAATGTCAAAACTGGAAATCTTAACCTTATCAGAATTATTCAGATATTTACAGATTACTGGTATAGATCAGATTACCGAATGATTCTTAGGAAACTAAGCATGATAAATCCCAGAATGTATGCGTCCTACTTGACGCCTAACACGAATATCTCTCAAACCCCAATCACAAACAGATGAGTCATAACCCTTATGGATTTGGGTCTACAGCGGAATCAGAAACAATACTAGTATTAAAGTGCAGAGTATCGATTACAGAATCAAAATGCCAGAATCAGAAAGAGTTTTAACTCAACAATCAAATAAGAAAATTAAACCTTCTACTTAAATTTTCTTATTTCTACCCTATCTACCAGTCCCTTGAGCATTCGCCTGTCCTCCAGAAGTGGGTTCTGCCCTCTGCCCTTGCCCTCGTTTCTTCGGGCAGTCCCTAGTGAAGTGTCCCATCTCACCACAGTTGAAGCAAGTGCCCTTCCTTTTTCTGCAATCCTTGTTCAGATGAGTCGAGCTTCCACAAGTAAAGCACTTTTTCCCCTTCTTATCTTCAGACTTCTCATCCTTCTTTTGTGTTTCCTTTTTGGGCCATGCTTTCTTATTCTGTGGTTCTTCCTTCTTTGTCTCTTTCGGGCCCTTGTCTTCCTCGTGCAGTAGTGCCATGTCCACCAATTTCTCGTAAGTCGCTCCCATGGGTCATGGCTAGGCTGTGCAGTGGCTCGTTCAATCCTTTAACAAAGCGGGGAGCCTTTTTATGCTGAGTGTTGACTAAATCCAATCCGAACCTAGCCAGTTGGTTGAACTGGTTGACGTATTCCTTGACCGTCATACTTCCTTGCTTAAGAGATAAGAACTTTTCCAGTTGTAAACTTCGTTCAGCTTGCGAGAGGAATTTTGTCTCAAACCTTGTTCTGAAATCCATCCATGTTTCAACTGGCCTCTCAGCGTTAGTGACTTCCCACCAATAGGAAGCTTCGTCTTTGAGCAGCCATACCGCCAACTGTACCTTCTGCCTATCGTCCACCTCGAAGATAACGAATAGATCCTCAGTTTCTTTGAGCCAGTTCTTCGCTTCTACGAATGATTCAGTTCCCTTGAAATCCTTCCCACCCATGGCCCTAAAATCTCTACAGATCTTTGAGAAAGAAATTGCACGAGGAGGGGGTGGAGGTGGGGGATCATTTGCTGGACCTGCGGCGGCGGTCCTAGCCTCAAGATATTGACGAAACCAACCGGGTACATGAACACCCGCTGGTATCTCAGATGCTTCAGACATGCTGAAACGAAAAAGGAAAGATTCAATTACAAAAAGGACTGAAGGAAAGGTATATGGCTCTTGGGGATTATGTTTTTCAAAATAAGCTTTATTTTTGAAAATACTTCCTTTCAAAACCTTTTTGAAAATAGTTTTCAAAAACTTTACCCAATCTGGTAACCTTCGGCTCTGATACCAAGTGTAACACCCCACCTCCGTTAAGGTCACTCACAAAGGGAATGCCTTAACTTTGGTGGAGCATTTTAGTAAACAGAACAGAAACTTACAAGACAGATAAAACAGTACTTGAAAAATTTATAACTTTATTACAACAGAAACCGAAATAAGCTTGGTTACATCCTTTCAAATCACAATATCAGAATTCAAGTACAAAATATCAGTCTTGTACAAAAGCCTTCAGAATGCATAGTTTAAAATCATAATCCCCACAGAAGAAGACAAGCCATACTTTAAGCACTTCAAGCGGAAGAAATCTGGATCAAGCTAGAGTACTCCCTTCTACAAAACCTGGGGGGGGGGGGAAACGGAAGAAAGGAGGCGAAACAACAAGGGTCAGACAAAAAGTCTGGCAAGTCCAGTGATTTTCAATTATGAACAGATAATAATAACATGACTTGAAAATAAAACTGGATGAGAGATAACAGTAACAGGTGTAGCGGATATTACAGAAGAACAGAATGACATAAGCTATTTCTTTACACTTCTCTGCACTAATACTAGTATAACAGAATTAGGTGTCACCCTAATGTCTAAACAGAAACAGAAACGGGTACAGAATAATTTCCACAGAAGAGAGTGCTAGTAATGGGCCTTTACCACCCGAACAGAACCAGACAGAAGCAGAAACAGATTAATCCCTACAGAAACAGAATGTAGAATTAGTTGTATACTAGTAATGGGCCTTTACCACCCCAACAGATGGTACCACGCAGAAACAGAAAGGTGTTACCACCCAACAGAAACAGACGGTACCAACAGAAACAGACAAAACTAAGTGTACCCTAAAACCCTACCCCAAGCGATCGGCTCCCTAATACATAAATACCCTGTGTCGGCCCCACAGTAGGGTGTATCACTCCCTAAAGTGACAACCAATTGGAACAGACCTATTTACAGATGTCACGGCGTCTTACATCCTCAGAGGCAGACCGGGATCCATGCACGCACATGACCCGGTTGGAACGCACCATCAACACCCCTCGCCATTATCAGAATGAACCGCTTATAATTAGTTCAGTAAGCGTGCCCGGACCCTACCTACTGTTGGGTCAAAGTTTTGATACCAGAAAGGGTTACTGACTAATATGGGTCCCAAACAACAGATGACACAAGTAATTCTCCTCCTAACCTTGTGTCCCCAGACTAACAGATTTTAGATTAACTTGTTTACAAGTTTCAGACATACAGAATTCAGATCAACTAGTTCACAGATCAGATAAGTTTTCAGACTAACGGATCAGATATACGGATTTAACAGATTTACACATTTGTCTAACTTTGAAATTGGGCCTACAGATTCACGGAACAGATTAATTAAATTCATCAGTCTAGTGGGTTTAATCCTATCCGCCCAACACGTTTTAGACATCATATTTATCTCAGATTTTCATTAATTAAATATTAATGCCCAGACCCCTCACATTAGACTAACAGTTTGCGGCTACTGGTTAGGCCGGTTGGTTCCGGGCAGATTTCTGTCGCAAACTGAGTCTAACCTCGGGTTTCAAGCACGTTATGACTAACTTCTCACATTAGAACCTATTGTTTGCGGCCACTGGATGTGCCGGGCGGTTCCGGACAGAATTATGCCGCAAACTCATTCTAACATCGAGTCAGCCATGTTTATCTTTGCGGCCAATTAATTAATAATTTACCATTTATGCCCACGCCTAATATACATGTCAATTATTCATAGCTAATTCAGATTATGTCAATAACAGACTGAATATATCAACTTAACAGATATAGCAGATAACAGATTTTCGCAGATTAGGCGACTTAACGGATTCAGCAGATTAAGTAATTTAGCAGATTTAGCATATAACAGATTTGGCATTTTCAGCAGACTTAGCAGATGATAGATTTGGCAGATGAACAGATCTAGCAGACTAGGCAGTAGAGCAGAACTAGCAGATTAAGCAATATAACAGAACTAGCAGATTAGGCAATATAATAGAACTAGCAGATTAGGCAAATATAGCAGAACTAGCAAATTAGGCAAATATAACATATTTAATCATTCCTTAAAGTTTCACAAACATATCTTGCCTAATTATAAATTTGGCCTAAGTTTGCATGCCTAAATAGTTGTCATGATTCACACTATGATCATATACCCCACGTTTGCATTGAATTTACATGTCACAGATTATGGTCATAATTTACATGTCCCAATTTAGTTCAACTTGCATAGTACAAAAGATTCATATATAAATTATACCAAATATAGCCATCGATTTCAATGCATGTCATATATTCAAAAATCTCCTACTTAGGTGTTATTCACATTTGATAGTTATCAAATCTTAATATAGATCTTCACACCTAAGTCATATTCTCTTTCAAATCATGAATTGTTATATAAACAATATACCCAACAATCTAGTTATAACAGATCTTAATTCAAAATATGCATTATGTCCAATGTCTCAAGTCACATGTTAAAATACCATGGTTCCTCTTCTTCCAATTCACAGAATATGCATAGATCTAAATCTAGTTTACAACCTATGTCCTTTTTCTTAAATCAGTCACAGATTAGCCATGTCCAATTATGCCACATTCATTATTTGTCCCAAACATTTTAGCGTTCGTGCGTTAATCTCTTAGGAGATTGGCGCAGGCTCGTAGTAGCCTGGCTATAGAACAGAAAGAAGAAGAGATACAGAATAAAATAGATCAGAACAGAACATACACAATCTCAAATTCAGATTTACAATCATGTCACAATTATGATTAAAGTTTATATCGGAAAATAACTGCACTTGCCTTGATTGGATTCTAAAAGAAAGATAGTTGTAGCGACGTTAGTTGATCTTCTTTAACCATTGTTGAAGTTTCAAGCTTGAATTGAGTTGCTTAGGTTGATGTTGATTAGCTTCTAGTTTTGATTCCAGCAGAGTAGCGACGCCATTTTTATTTTTATTTAGAACAGAGGCAGAGTAGAAGCAGAATAGAATTGTGTGTAGAGAAGGCTAGGTTTGGGGCTGTTTAAATAGGTTTAGGCAGATGAATCTAGGCAGAAAACGAGACCAGATACATAAGAATGCACCCAGTCCCAAAACCAGGTTCGGGGACCAGGTCGACCCCTAGGTCGACTGCCCAGTCGACCTGGTTGGGGGGGGGGTGGTCGACTGCCCAGTCGACCTGGGTACTGGGCGGGAAATTTCCCGCCCAGTCTGTTCTGGGTTTTGAATTCGAAATTCGAATTCGAATTCGAGCTGTTTTGAACTCTGAAAATTCCTGAAACTTTGGAGGGCCATAACTTGGTCATACGGACTCCGATTCTCGCAAACTCGGACTCGTTTTCAAGCAGAATTTCGAGACGAACGCAATGGCACAACCTGCTTTCCCTGATTCTTATTTTATATTTTAATTACACTTAGATTTGTAATTCTTAAGTTCACAGAAAATACGGGGTGTTACAATTTCCTTTAAATAAAGAATAAATCTTTCAACTAAGATATTTGGTATTTCAATTCATATTTATTTATAAGAAAATTATGTTGGGTTTATCGTGAACAATGTTTTTAAATGACATTGATTCTTTAACCCAGTTAAGAAATAAGATTTATTTCTTAAATTGGAATAATTGTAAAGTTGTGATTTTTGGTATTAAAACTGAATTGTAATTTTAACAAATCTTTGAAAATAAGATTTAAGAATAAATTTAAAAGATTTTATCTTTTATAAAATTAAATGTAACATTTCCCTAATAATTTGAATATTTTATTTAAAGAATATTCTGAATTGGAAAGAGGCGTTGGATGTATCCTTATAACACTTGATTTTTAATTATAAAAATACGCGAGTTATTCAGAATGACCGGAATTAACCCATTCTGAATAATTACTACGACGATTAAAAGTCGAAGATGAAGACGGTGGTTGAAGATCGGCGATCTTCACATCGGATGGATAAGGACTACCGATGCCTTTGGTTGGAGTTGCTACCTTGAAAAGGTTCCAGTGGTAGTTGTCCGGACGTATTGTTGATCGTTCGGATATGCGAGGTATAAGGTGCCTCCGGTTCCGTTCAGACCCAGAACGGACTTGTAAATGGATGTGTATCTGACGTTGAATTTGGTTCTATGTAAATTGATTTCTATTCATATACAACCGTTGGTGGCGGAGAATTTATTCTCTTGCTTAACACCTTAGAGGTTGTGTGCTGATAGTTACCAATCACATGGTATGGACTGTCAATGTGGCATGCCAAGATGCAATTGATCAAGGCTTTTGTTGAAAAGCAGAGCCTTGTGGATGATGATCAAAGCATAGCCTATTTAGGCATAGCTTTGTGTATTTCGTTGCCTCGCGAGCCTCACACCCCAGTATGAGTCAAAAACGGAGCAAGGGAACGCAGGGAGTGCACACGTTTCTTTCTAGCTAGAAGTGGTGTTGGGTTTTCACAAGGCCCGACATTTTTACTTATGTGATTGATGGAATGAGGCGCATCGGATTTTTATTGGCCGCAATGGCCAATTTATAGGTCCAATAGGATCGGGAAACGTGTGTTTAGGAATTGCCAATCCAACCCATTGCACTATTGGGGGACCGGCCCTGCAGGATCCAAGGGTTCGCCAGCATCCGAATCCAGAGGCATTGCTAGAGTGTCTCTAATCGGTCAGGAGATCGTTCCTAGCCTTGACTCTTGATGGAAACCCAATTTCCAATACGACATCCTGCGGTTTTGATGGTCGAACTTGTACGGCGACATAGTATATGGTAGCTATGCTGTCTATGATTAATACATTATGATTGAAATGTTTTTAAAACATATATACACTAATAATAATATCAAATCCGTTTTTATCGTATCAAGTATTTTTGACCATTATAAGGTAAAACTCTATCCTCCGGCTTGCGTTGCATTGTGTGATGTGACCTGAGTCTTATAATGGTTTCATTTTTCTAAAAAGCATTTCGTTGTTTTTAACGATTTACTTTATTTATGCACTGGCAATCGAATGGAGTAAAACCGTTCCGCTTTAGCGGCGTGGTCCTATGATTAGCCTTATTACTAGTTAAGCTAAGTAAAAGATTTCTCACACCTGTCCCATGACTGACCCGTAGTTTGTTTCACTTTGCAAACTCAGGTGCCCTCTTTTCCACATGGGCAGTCGATAGCTTATTTTGCAGATATGTTCAACAGGATTCTGGATCGAAGCTTAGAGCTGTGTCTAGAGCATGATGGCCTTCCGCTGTGATTAGTATATTTATTCCGCTGCATTGTATTACATTTGTTGTAATTAAATATTCCGCTGTATTATTTATCAATGTACTCTGATATATTATGTACTCTGATGTAACATTATTATAATGTTTATAAAAGTCTGTTGTTATTTGTTCTGATGCGTTGTATTCCCACAGTTAACGTATTCGGGTTTTGAACGGTCTTGGTCGATCAAGCGGTCGATCAGGTCGGGTGAAATCCAGGTCGTAACAGTTGGTATCAGAGCTCTGGTTAGCTCAAATCTTTGGGGTACAACTCGTTAGAACTGAACAAAAGACTCATCAGAGATTGGATTAGTAATATCCAATAAGAATAAATCGTTAGAGATGGGATCAGTAGTATCCTAGAACGAATGTGAAGAGTATTAATTTTTAAATTAAAAATGCAAACAAATTTAGTTTTGAAAATTTAAAATCTTATTATACGTATTTGAATATATTATTTTATTTTATTTTGGACAATCGAGTATATAAAGATTTTGCATATACGCCTAGCTAGCGTGTATTCGAAACCTCATATATACTAGATAGATATAGAATCACACTTTAGCCGCCCGGAGATGTTCTGATGGTGGTTCGAAACATCATCAGAATTTATATTCGAGTTTCGAAAGTGGTATATCTATATATTTCCATTGACTGGTGTGAGAACCAAAACTAGATAGGGTCTATTGTTGTGATTTGCACTAAAAATATGATTTTTGACTATATATAAAAGTTATATATATTTGAAAAGTTAATCACCTAATAGATTGCTGGTTGTGATGTTGGGAATGAGTTTAACTAATTAAAATATTGGAATGATAATTAATTCAACCAATATATAAAAGAATGATAAATTTAACTAAATCATATTTAATATTGAACTAAACTGAAAATTGATTAAAATTAAAAGTTGAGTTGGTTAATTAAACGACTTTTAGCTTCGTTCCTTTTCGAGGACGAAAAGATTTTAAGTGGGGGAGATTGTAACAACCCGCAAATTCTGAACCAATTAAATTTTTTTATTTTAGAATTTTAATAGTTAAAATAATTAATTTTAAATAATAACAACTAAAAATTGAAGTTAGAATGAATAATTTAATTTTAATTATAAAAGGAGTTAGAAATAGCATGGTAGTTTGAAAAGTCAAACTTGAACTTTGACCGAATGTATAAGATGCAAAATAAACCGGATTTTAGTGAAACCAAAAATATTAGAATCTATTTAAAAATATCTTTCCAACGAATCCGAAAAATCGAAATTTCATAGCGGGAATCAAAAGTTATGCCCAGTTTAAAAATCAGAATAGTCGCTGTATAATATTTTTTTTTTAATATTAAAAATAGCCATTTTTCAAACGACCTCTGTTTTTGATGAAACCACTTTTGTTGGAACCAGAATGTCAAATTATTGCTAAGGTCCAATTTTTAAAATTTTCTGAATTAGTATGTGAGCGTGGCAAAGGAAAATGTGTTTTGTTCATTTCAGTCAAATTTAATCGACTGGAAAATAGCCATTTTTTAAAAGGTCTCAGAATTCGACGAAATTAATTTTGTTGGGACCGTATCGTCATAACAAAGGCAGGAATAATTTTTCTGGAATTTTCTGAGTTCGTATGTGGCCCCGGTGAATTTAAATATACGTTCGAATTAATTTAATAAAGGATTTAAATATTAAATTAAATAATTCAGGCCATAGACAACCGTTTGGGCTGACGGGACCTAGCCCATTGGATCTGGAACGGGGGCTAATGGGTTAGGTAAACTCCAGTTAGACTGAAATCGGATTAGTTTATGATGTATGGATTTATTTGTAAATATTACATTAAATAATATAAAAATACATCATCTTCCAATACCCTAATACCATCAACAGTAGCCGCCGCCTCTTCTGAATCTATGGTCGAATTTGCTTCCATCTTCTTCCACTAAAATCTCCCTCTCCTTAGCAAATTAAACCTCACTCATTTGCGAATATCAAGGAGATTTTCCTCCTCTATTTTTCCATACGGGTGGATCAACATCTGGAGGCTCGAACGACGAGGTACACAGCCCCAAAGTCGCGCCAGAACCACCGCCATACCCCCTGGGTTCGATCGAGCTGAGCAAAGGTGGGCCCCCTGGTGCGCCGCTGGTAGCTCTCCGACGCGTCACCTTCTGATCGTCCTCTGGTGCTGCGAATTGATAACAAGGATCAACCCTAAAATTGAACAAAAGCTGAAACCAACGGCCTTGTATCTGTAAAGAGAAGAAAGGTTTAAATCCCTTTTTATATTTTAATAAATTAATTTTAAAAATAATACTAATCTTGTTTAAGCCATAACTCGATCATACTAACTCAGAATAACGTGATTTCAGAAGTGTTGTGTTCGTACGACAAAGATCTACGCTCCTAGACTGAAACGGGACAATTCCGGGCTGTTTGAATTTTGGACCAATTTACGACACGACTGTGAGATTTCTAATTTGAATTATTCAATCAGTTTAATTATTTTTATCGCTGATAAATAATTATATGTGTGTTAAGTAATTAGCTATGCGATGTGATGCAATTTTGATGATTGATCTGTTTATTCTGTGTGTATGTATGATATACATGTTGTTTAAATTTTAGATCTGTATACGTTAATCAAATAAAACATTTTACCTTTTGTCAATATTTGTGTATTATGTGGATTAAACAAAGATGAGTATTGAATTGAATTTGTTGGTCAATTAGTGAATTGGAATAGAATTGCCGATTCAAGAAAAGTCACCATTTTGCTTATATTGTTGAACTGAATTTGATTGTCAATTCAATATAGAAAAACTATGTTATTCCTTATTTTTGAATTGATCTAGTTTATCAATTCAATACATCATGCTATGTGATTATTTTCGAGTTGATTTAGTTTATCAATTCAACACACAATACTAAGTTATCATTTTCGAGTTGATTTAGTTTATCAATTCAACACACAATACTATGTTATCATTTTTGAGTTGATTTAGTTTATCAATTCAAATGCTCAATGTTATGTTATATAGAAATTGACTTTTTATTTGTGTTCTCTAACGCAAATATAACATAGAAACATAAGTTTCACTTTTTATTTGCATTCCACTATGCAAATAAAACATTGGAAATAAAGGTACACTTTTATTTGCAATCCTTAACGCAAATATAACCTAAAATTAAAAGTTCACTTTTTATTTGCATTCCACAATGCAAATAAAACATTGAAATTAAAAGTTCACCTTTTGTTTTGCATCCTTTAATGCAAATGGACACCAAAATTAAAACTTGTTCTTTTATTTACATTTCACAAATACAAATATACATTGAAAATAAATTTTGTTCTTTTTATTTGCATTCACTAAGGCAAACATATAAGTAAAAATAAAATTTGCTCTTTTATTTGCATTTCACAAATGCAAATATACGTGATAAATAAAGTTTGTTCTTTTATTTGCATTCACTAATGCAAATATATATAGAAATGAAATTTGATCTTTTATTTGCATTCGTTTATGCAAATATACATAGAAAATATAATTGATCTTTTATTTGCATTCTTTTATGCAAATATATATAGAAATATAAAATGTACATGTATTTGCATTCTTTTATACAAATATACATAGAAATAGAAAAATGCTCTTTTATTTGCATTCTTTTATGCAAATATATATTGAAATCTAAAATGTTCTTTTATTTACATTCTGTAACGCAAATATGCATTGAAAAAAGGAAAACTATATTTTTGTTTGCTATTTAAGATGCAAACAAAACATTAGAAGTAAAACTATATTTATATTTACAATTTTAGATGCAAACAAACAATAGAGTTAAAATTACAAATTTTCAATTATAAATGCAAAAAAAAACATTAGAATGAATATGACATTTTTATTTTGTATTTTAGAAAGAAATAAAAATATGATTTAAAAGAGTTACATTTTTGTTTATAAATTTAGTTGCAAACAAAGCAAATATATATATATATATATATATATATATATTTAGATGCAAATAAACATCGTAGTTAAAAGATTATATTTTTATTTGCATTCTTTGATGCAAATAAACACCGTATTTAAAGGTCGAATTTCTATCTGCATTCTTGAATGCAAATAAACAACATAGTTAAAAGGTTATATTTTATTTGCATATTTAGATGCAAATAAACAACGTAGTTTAAAAGTTGTATTTTATTTGCATATTTAGATGCCAATAAACATCATAGCAGAAGGATTATATTTTTCTTTGCATTCTTTGAAGCAAATAAACATTGAAATAAAAAGTTATATTTTATTTGCATTCTTTGATGCAAATAAAACATTGCAATAAAAAGTCTTATTTTATTTGCGTTCTTTAATGCAAATAAACATAGTATTTAAAAGTTAAATTTTTATTTGCATTAACATCATATTTAAAAGTTGAATTTTTATTTGCATTCTTTGATGCAAATAAACTTTGAAATTAAAAGTTGCATATTTATTTGCATTCCTTGATGCAAATAAAATATTGAATTAAAGTTTGAATTTTTATTTGCATTCCTTGTTGCAAATAAAACATTGAATTAGAAAATTGCATTTTTATTTGCATCCTTTGATGCAAATAAAACATAAAGATAAAAGTTGTATTTTATTTGCATTCCTTGATGCAAATAAATCATAAATTTAAGTATTACATTTTATTTGCATTTTAGATGCAAATAAAAAAGCATAGTTTAAGAAGTTACACTTTATTACAATTTAGATATAAATAAAAGAACAGGATTAAAAAATATCATTTTTACTTTTAAACTAGAGTAAATAAAAGGATTACGATAAAATGAATTCATCGTAGTTGTAATTTTGTTAAAATAAACAAAAATGATTTTATTTTCATCATAGATTAAAATAAAAAGATTAGAATTAAGAAGGTATATTTTTTAGTGTTATCTTGGCTTCAAAAAAAAAGGTAAAAAGATAGAGAAGGTTTATTTGTCCTTTTGTTGCAACACAAAATGATACATTTTTATCATTTAAATAGAATGAGACAAAATTTATTTAATTTTGTCATTTTAAAAAGGGTTGAAATAAAATAATCACTTTTATCAATTTATATTAGTTGAATCAAACATTCATTTTGTCAAATTATATTTGTTGAAACCCAAAATGGACATTCTTGTCAAATAAGAATTAAACACAAATAGCATTTTGATAAAATAGAATTGTCGACAAATGAATGTGTCACTCTTCTTATACATTTTATTGAGATAGAATTTATATGCAAATAAAATGATCATTTTTGTTTGCATAATATACAAGAGAATTTATATACAAATATAAAAATCTTTTTTATTTGCAAACTTGCATTGGAACTTATATTCAATTATAAGAATCATATTATTGGTCAACATATACATTTGAATGTATAAGTGTGGTAAGGTGACATCATTATATGTTATTGAATACATTAGAATTTGTATGCAATTTAAATAAACAATTTTTAGCGGTTGGGTTATACATTGAATAGATATACAAATGGGATTATTCCTTTTATGTGTTCAAATTAAGAATAATTACATACAAATAAAGTATAATGAAAATTATCTTTTATTTGTCATCCGCAATAATGTCATATAAATAAATTACATTCTATTATATATTAGAAATGTAAAAGAAATTATGCGAGTCAAATATATATTTTATTTTCAACATTAGGAATAAAATACCATTTTGTCCATATTATCAACATGTTAATAGTATTAAAATTGGTTAAATTCATTAACCAATTATTTATTTATATGTACTGTTGTTGGCTGAAAACCCCACACGGGTATTGGGATGATAATTGATATACACTAGTCCCAATAAGTATTTGTGTGTCAATCGATAGATTGACAGGCTGTGATGAGCGTTATCGTTTCATTTTAATGCTCACACAGTTGAGAACTTCACTTTGGATGTTGAATGGATGGTTTGATGATTATTTATTATTATTGTCATTTACATAGGATGTATGAAATCCATATAACCAAAGTTATATGGTAAATGATTGAGTCGCTTTCCGATTCAGAATATCCTTCATACAAAGGATTTCTTTTAAATAAAGAATAAATCTTTCAACTAAGATATTTGGTATTTCAATTCGTATTTATTTATTAGAAAATGATGTTGGGTTTATCGTGAACAATGTTTTTAAATGACATTGATTCTTTAACCTAGTTAAGAAATAAGATTTATTTCTTAAATTGGAATAATTGTAAAGTAGTGATTTTTGATATTAAAACTGAATTGGAATTTTAACAAATCTTTGAAAATAAGATTTAAGAATAAATTTAAAAGATTTTATCTTTGATAAAATTAATGGGAACCTTTCCCTAATAATTTGAATATTTTATTTAAAGAATATTCTGAATTGGAAAGAGGCCTTAGGTGTATCCTTGTAACACTTGATTTTTAATTATAAAAATACGCGAGTTATTCGGAATGACCACTACACCATAAATGCTATTTCGCAACGGCTTTGAGCCGTTGCAAAATCATTTAGCAACGGCTATGAGCCGTTGCAAAATCAGGAGTTGCAAAAATTTAGTGACGGCTAAAAGTCATTGCTAAATTTTAGTTTAGCAACGACTCAAAGCCATTGCTAAATTTTAGTTTAGCAACGGCTCAAAGCCGTTGCGAATTCGTATATCACTTTTTTAAAAAAAATACTTCTTCTGTTACTCTAAAGTACCAAATTCATTTAATTTTCGTACTCAACACAAATATTTACAAATTTAACATAATATCACAAAAAAAGATCATTAAACCAAATATTTTTTATAGTTTCAACACAAAGACCAAATTAAACAAGAAGTTTTGAAATTACAACGTTTAACAATGGTATGTTACACTTCAAAGTTCAACAGCAATAACAAAAAAAATATTACATAATACAATACATAGTTCACAAGCATATTAATCGGTACATAATACAACCCATGGTTGTTATGCAGCACTGTTCTAGGCAGACTTGTTGCCACCATTTTTTTGAACCTTCGATTGAAGATAGAAGCTTCCACTTGCAACGTTATTCTGAAAAAGTGTATCATACTTCTGCCAAAAATAGTACAAAACTTTTATAGGAAAACATTGTAGGTGAACATCAGTGCCCAGCAAAGAAAATCAATAATGAACATATGTAAAAAATGTTTCCAGAATAATTAGTTACAAGCAAGATTTCTTCCCAAGAAGCATGCTCACTGTGAGTTATTTACTTTGACGAATCAATCGAATGACTCAAATGATTCAAATTTAAAAAAGTTTAGGTAATCAATTATAATGACCAATCCTTGACTCTGCAGATAAATTAACCACAAAATTAAATATGTTATCTTGCTTACTAGGCAACAAAAGTCATGATGTGATGTTTTTAAAGAAATTTTGAGTTGTGTATATATTTGACATGGAAATAACATCATAACGGTATCAGGATCAGGTTTGCATTTCTAGATATATAATACAATGGACACAAACACTACAAAAAATTAATAAAAATAATAAAAATTGAGCATCAGACGTACCATTTGGAACACTGGTATGCCTCTATATTGTCTGTCAAGAGTTTTTGAGATCAAAATATGTTGGCATCAACCTACCATTTTAAAAAAAGGAAAGAAAAGAAAGGAACCCAGGTAAATAATTAAAAATCTGATCCAACTGCATAATATTGATCTCATCAGTGGTAACTATAGTTATTTACGTTCTGTAGATCAGTACATAGTAGGAATAGATTAGAGTCCCTATAACTGCAGTCATGTTGCATACACGAAAATTTAAGATCTTGATTATTTATGATCAACAAGTCCAATCTTTATTTTTAAGTTTCGGGAATATGCAGAAAACACTGCAAACATCTGCAAACAACTCAGAAAATATTTACTATGCAACTGACAAATTTTAAAATCTCTGGACCGTAATTATTTACAAAGAACTTTGCAAGTATTTGCAGTGTTTTCTGCAAATATTTGCAGTTTCTCAATAATACTTAAATACTGAAATATTTCCATATTCCAAAACATGGCACAAATGGATACTGCAAGAATCAAACACTTGACTTAAAAAACCTATTCCAATTAAATCATATAAATTCAATTTTATTAGGCAATATTAGATGCACAATTCAGTATCAGTTTACAGTTTATTGTAATACGGTTATTTTTAAATGTGGAAATTTGGTTCCGTCCCTTATTTTCGGATTTGATATGTCAAAAACCCTTTCCCCATAATACGTTTTAAAGCACACCTCCATTTCTAGTTTCGGTAAAAAAAAGAAATATTTTTATATTTAGAAATTAAAGGTGAACATTAACAAAAAAAAGGTATGATAAAATACCCTTTACAAAATTAAGCAGGTAAAGTAAATAAACGTGGATATTTGTCTTACCTTTGATAGTTTTTGACTGCTTACACTATCAGAAATGAACGGAGCTGCTTGGTACTGGCCTCTGCTTCATCAAATTAGGAAGCATGCTACATGGATGATGGCCTATATCATAATTTTGTTAACCGCTGTCAAGACATTGTACTACATGACTCTGTTGAACAAATTAAATAATCAATCAATATTTAGAATATAAAATATTGCACCTTCAATCTTCACCACATATTTGAGATTTCGATCAAGATCAAAAAGTAATAAGATGGCATCATAACAAAATCCACCTTCAAATGCACATGTGATGAACAAAGAGAATGACTGAATAGTTGTAAGACGAACCTAGATCAGATCATGGCATCATTGTTCATCAAGGTATAATGTATTCATAGTTATCTACTAACTGTACATGCAAAAAAAGGCAAATTGTTTTTATCAACCATGATTTCTGAACAAGCGGCCAACAAAGCAAGAACAATTGAGATGCAGTCTTGATCAAATGAAACATGCATATCTTGAATTCCACAGCCATCAAATCAGTGGATGTACTTACTATTGTGCTTCATTAAGCAGATTTTCTTTACTATTGTGCACTAAAACTAAAACAATTTAATGCTTCATTAAGCAGATTTTATTTACTATTGTGCACTCTGCATTGGTCTCATTCAAGTCCTGATTTAAATTACCTATAAATTTATGTATAAAATACTGCACTCCCTATGCAGACCTCACCTGGTTTCCCTTCTTTATAGGTACTTCTTTAGTATATTATTTCTTAGCTCATGTACTTCTACGCCCTCATGACAGGCCACCTTTCATTCTTTAAGGCTTGCATTAAAATAATTGATACTGTGCCCCTTCACGTTACTCATTTAACCTCTTGTTAAGGTCTTACTTTACCTAGTACTACTTGGAATTCCCTACCATGGTATACTTTTAAATTCATTCTTTAGAATTTGTCACTTATCTAATATGCTGGAAGCAGCCACGACAATATCCTTTTAAATTCTTTAGAAGTTGTCACTTTTGGTTGTTTTTATTCCAATTATCGGCACAATAAATATTAAATCATAACAATTTTAGTAGACGTTAATGTGGATATCTAAATTTTGGTCACTCATCTTTATACTTCGCCGTAGTCAGTATCATTTCAGTTATGCAGCACGCTCAATTTTCTGGCAAATACAAAGCGAAACTTGTGTGAGCACATCTAATGTGAAGTTTCTTATGTAAATTACTATTCCATATCAAGGGTTGCGTGTGTTCTGTTTGATTGATCCTTCTCTTTGTTTTGTCTTTCAGAAAAATAAATAAAATAAAAAGAAAGAAAGAAAGATAAAATGAAAAATCTGTTTCATACTTACTGACATATAATTAGTTACTCTTCAAGAAACTATCATGTAAAATGCACTTACAGTGCATGACATACCCATCGTTCAAGGTAGTGATGTCCTTTAGTTCAAAAGTGCTGAATTGAATTTGCTTATAAACAGTTTAGAATCCATGTTCCAGTTTGTTTGTCAGCTATTTTCTTATTTGCCTTAAATATTGAGTCTATACTCTGTACGATTGAATGTTTATTTTTATCTGTATAGCAATGAAAGCTACAGAGTGCGAAGAACATTCCAGGCAGCCTATCAGGTGACTAAATCTAACGTCGTTTACTTTCTAGAATCATTCCTTATTGATTACTACTAGTGAATGGGTCAGACTGAGCCCTAGAACTTTGTATTACTTGTGTCCGACGCCCAATTTTACTGCTGTAAAACTGAGCGAGTTTACTGAACATTGGGGCCTCGACGCTTAGTTTTACTGATCGTTGAAGCTTAGCAAACCGAGCTTAGTTTTTTAAAGGTCTAGCATTCAACTAGCTCGATAAGTTCACACTTCGTAGCATGCACTTGCTAGTTCAGTTAGTGACATAGATAATCTACAATGTCAATATGTGGTGTAATAAACACAATGTCAGTGGGAAATACCAGAACATAAACACATGCTTATTAGCTGTGAGATTTCTTTATGTGCAAGGAATAGTTTTTATAATAGTTATGCATACCTTTACAACTAATAAAGAAAATTCAATGAACTAGTTTACTTGGTGTCCTTTGAATTCCCTAAAATGCTTATTGCATCTTTGTAAATAGCCAATTGGAATTTGGAACTTCTGTTGATAGGGCTGCAAATAATAACCTGTGGCAACCAAAATCTTTGGCATGCTTATCAAATTGTACATTATCTATTCACTTTGGCCTGATTTTCAATTCGTATTTTATCTATTCATTAGAAGTTTTAGTAAGCCTGTTTTTCTATGTGCACATCATCTATTCATAGGATATTTTAGGTAGCAAAATTCATGGTCTCATCTCAACCAAATTAGATATTATTTTAACAGTTTGATACTTCATCGCTTAACTTATATCCAACAACAATTGACGTATTCTTGATGATGTGAACAAATTAAAACAATTATTAGATGTTCTGTTTAGGTTAACTAACAAAAATATACGCAGAAATGCATCCGTCATTGCTTAGACCATCTTTAGTGCTATCTGTTATTCATCAAGATGCGAAGAAAGTTTTACAATGGTGAAAAAAGCAAAAGGACAAAGAAGTGGTGCTAGTTTAGACCATCTTAACTATCAGATAGATTTAACAACTGGAAATACTAACAAGGAAGTTTGTAGTGATGGGAATTCAATAAAATTTGGTCAGATAAGAGTACAAAAAAGGTAATCAAGTAACTTTCAAATTAATTAATAAAGAAACAGTTGATAGTGAAGAAGTGGATCACTGTTTTGAACCAGTGGCTCACAATTATCTAACTGTTAAGGAAGTAGAAGGTGAGAATTTGATGAATGATCTGAGGGAAGGTAATGAACTTAAATTGCTAGTGGGAGATGGAAGGAAAATATTAGAAGAAAGAAGCATTGATGATGAAGTTAGTGGTGAATGGTGCGCTAATTTTCTATCCAAAAATTCATTTGAAGCTCTAATAAATTTAGTCGCGAATGAAAATTTGCTGATGGATGGAACTGAAGTGCCAGTGGTAAACAACTCTTTAAATGCAGAAGCATTGGCAAGGGAAAATCATGTTCATGTTCCTAGTAGGATAGTTTAACTGGTTTGCTTGTTGTAGAAGGAAGCAAAGATGTCGAACTTGTGCTCTCTGCTTTTTTAGGGACAACAGATCAAACGACTCGTACCTTTGATCAAGAAAAGTTGCAGCAAACCGATGGAGGAATACAAAATGATAACGACCAAGCCAATATAAGTGAGACAATTTTTTTAGCTTATATCCAAATCTGTCACTACCGCTACACTATGCAAGGATTTGAATAAAAAAAAAAGCAATCAATCTTACCTAAAACCCAAAATGAATGTGTGCACGTCCACAAAGCAGTGTGCGTTTCTCTCATCTCTTCCTCCATAACACCGATATTGTTAAGAAAACCAATCAGGTGTGGGTTAATTAACGGATGTATAACAGCCTTACAAACCCTCACTCAGTTTTATTTCTTTTTAGTTCTTTATACAAATTTCTTCTCTGAATTTGATAATATTTTATCTCAGTATCAATTCACATGTTATACATTATTTTTCATCCTTTATTGTTTTATCATGACTTAATTCCGTACCAACATATTCAGTTGTGAAAATACTAATCTTTTATAAATACTTGTTTTCAAATCTCAAATTATAATGAAAACCTTTGTCAAAACCATAAACTTTAGAATGTGAAAACCATATGCTAAACTGCACCATGTAATATTATCAGAACTTGATACTAGGGTTTTAGGTGTTGTATTAGTGCTATTTCATTCGAAAATTTGTTAGATTCTAATATTTCGTGTACTGCTCTAAAAATTTCAAAATCTGCTGTATGTTTTTATTTATTTCTTGTATATGCACGAGTTTTAACAGTAAACACTGTCAACAAACACTTTGAAATCCTCAAGTTTAAGCCCTAACAAGAATGACACTCCTTCTTAAATCTGATGAATAACGTCTGTTTACTGTTATCTTACGGATTGCTTGATTTATGTTAACGTTTGTTAACTGTTAACGTTTGTTAACTGTTAACGTCTGTTAACAGTTAGCACTCAACACTACAGATCACTAGTGTTTAAGACTACTAACACTCAACATTACAGATCACTTTGGTTATATATTCTTCACTCAAATCTGATGAATAAAGTCTGTTAACTGTTAACTGATATAGGTTTTAGGCATGTCTCTCCGGAGTTGGTGGAATAGATACTACTGCATCTGCCATGCATATCACTCAACAGATTCAAATCGATCAGCAAACTCATGGCCTCGTTTTTGCAAGATATTCAGTTTATCGATGAACACAGGAAACGTAACATGAAGCTGTCGCACTATCTGACTTGGGATATAAGCGATAAATGAAAGCTGCATGTATTCAGTTTAAGCAGAGATGAATACAGGCATGTAAAATCAATATCAACCCATAAATTCAGAGTGGCCCTGTCATCTTTGTACGGGTTGGTTTGCGTAGTCGGGCATGATAGCAAAATCATTGCTTTGCTTAATCCTGTATTTGGAAAACTGGCCGCACTTCCCGATTTGCCAAGACCGTTCAGTTTCCAAACTAGAAAACAACATGGCTCGCCCACATCAACAACTTGGCGTACTAATTATACTAGTTTTGGTTTCGATCTCAAAAGCCAAGGGTGCAAAATCGTTCAATTCATGCTCGGTTTATTTTCATATGATATTTCACGTTGTCTGTGGCTAAAAATCATTTTTAGGTTTGTTTAGCACATGATCAACGCTCTTGCTCAAATCTGATGATTGTTTTGTTGTTGTGTGCAGAAGCCTCATGTGAACGTGTCCTATAAAGAATATAAGCTTATTCCTCAAGCTACATGCATGCGCAGGTATTAGCAGATCCTTTTTTAAACAATTTGTTGGGTTATAAATATTTCAAAATGCTTATGGTCTGCTGTTGTACACAGACGGTAGCCGTCAAATGTTTCTTTCATGTTGGTCAGATTGGTGGAACTTCTTAGAAATATCAAAACTCTGTTAATAAGATGTGGAAAAGGTAATCAAAACTCTGTTAATAAGATGTTGGTTACTTGACTTATGATATTGTTAATGGAGTGAGATGGCGATGGAGTTGAAGACAAAAGCTCCTGATCACACATCCAAAAGCTCAAGAAGAAAGTAGAAAAACAGTAATGTACCTGTTATGTAACAATTAATATTGTAATATTATTGTAATGCTCAAAGAACTTCAGCAAGCTACTACACTTGCTTGGAAACGGTAATGCAGAAAGTTATCGCATGGTGTATGATAACAATAATTGTATATTAGTGAAACAATTGTGTTTCTAGATTTAACGCTGAAATATTACACAACTGTAAATGATACATCATGGAACACATAACTACAAAACAAAGTGCAAAACGAAGTGCAATGAAAGATGAATGTTTTCCAATTACGACACTATGCAATTAACAGTGTATTTTTTTAGAATAGTAATGCCAACCAAATATAATTGTGTTATGGAAGAAAAACCGACAAACAAAAACTAACAAACAAAATGCACAAATGCAAAGCAAAGCAAATCTAACAATATATAAAAATAAAAAGTAAAAACTGCAGTTGTAATGGAAGAGAAACTGAAACTAGCAAAACTAAAAAGCAATTCTAAGTTCTTTTTTGTTTCTGCTTTTGTAAATTGAAGCAAAACAAAAATTCAAAATAAATAGAAATTGGAAATAAACAGAAAAAATGTAGATCTATAAAACAAATGTCACCGAGTTAAGGAGAAACATATTAGACTTTCTTTCAATTATATGCACGTAACACTCGGCATGATGAATAAACCATACTTCATGGTAAACCAGGAAAAATAATCAGTGAATAAAGGTTACCTGTAACGAAATATCTATATGACAACAGAGCGGCCATTTAAGAATTTTCTATTGGTTTCCGGATCTGCCAAGGGATCTGATTCTTCCGATTTGGGGATTTGGTTTCAGCCCTAATTTCAGCGGTTCTAAGATCTGATTTCGATTCATTTTATCATGTCGACTTCTTGATAATAAACCGACTAATTAAATCCTATAGAGGGCAGGTTTAAAACGAAACGGTTACTTCAATTGATTTCATTTTTATGACACTAAATCAACAAGAAATCAACCAAAATCAATTTTTGCATACCTAGAAGGGATGGCCTTCGATTTTGAAATCTTGGAAGTTTTCGATCTGAAAAGATGGATCTTCGGAAGTTTTCGATGGAGACAATTAGGGCAACCTTCTTCGTCTTTTAGTTCTTTCTGCGTGAGTTTGGAAAATGAAGGTCGAAATATGAAAGCGTATGCTACAGTGGGAACGGAGGGTGTATGGAAAGGGATACTTAATTTTAGAACGGTTTTGAGCCGTTGCACAAATTAGAACGGATGGGGACCGTGGTATAAAATTTTGCAACGGACTATAGCCATTACTATTTCGCAACGGCCCTAGGCCGTTGCTAATATTCCGCACTTGGGGGTTGCAAAATAGCTTGTATAGTGTAGTAGACCGGATTTGACCCATTCTGAATAATTACTACGACGATTAAAAGTCGAAGATGAAGACGGTGGTTGAAGACCGGCGATCTTCACATCGGATGGATAAGGACTACTGATGCCTTTGATTGGAGTTGCTACCTTAAAAAGGTTCCAGTGGTAGTTGTCCGGACGTATTGTTGATCGTTCGGATATGCGAGGTATAAGGTGCCTCCGGTTCTGTTCAGACCCAGAACGGACTTGTAAATGGATGTGTGTCTGACGTTGAATTCGTTCTATGTAAATTGATTTCTATTCATATACAACCGTTGGTGGCGGAGAATTTATTCTCTTACTTAACACCTTAGAGGTTGTGTGCTAATAGTTGCCAATCACATGGTATGGACTGTCAATGTGGCATGCCAAGATGCAATTGATCAAGGCTTTTGTTGAAAAGCAGAGCCTTGTGGATGATGATCAAAGCATAGCCTATTTAGGCATAGCTTTGTGTATTTCGTTGCCTCGCGAGCCTCACACCCCGGTATGAGTCAAAAACGGAGCAAGGGAACGCAGGGAGTGCACACGTTTCTTTCTAGCTAGAAGTGGTGTTGGGTTTTCACAAGGCCTGACATTTTTACTTATGTGGTTGATGGAATGAGGCGCCTCGGATTTTTATTGGCCGCAATGGCCAATTTATAGGTCTAATAGGATCGGGAAGCGTGTGTTCAGGAATTGCCAATCCAACCCATTGCACTATTGGGGGATCGGCCCTGCAGGATCCAAGGGTTCGCTAGCGTCCGAATCCAGATGCATTGCTAGAGTGTCTCTAATCGGTCAGGAGATCGTTCCTAGCCTTAACTCTTGTTGGAAACCCAATTCCCAATACGACATCCTGCGGTTTTGATGGTAAAACTAGTACGACGACATAGTATATGGTAGCTATGCCGTCTATGATTAATACATTATGATTGAAATGTTTTTAAAACATATATACACTAATAATAATATCAAATCCGTTTTTATCGTATCAAGCATTTTTGACCATTATAAGGTAAAACTCTATCCTCCGGCTTGCGTTGCATTGTGTGATGGGACCCGAGTCTATAATGGTTTCATTTTTCTAAAAAGCAATGCGTTGCTTTTAATGATTTACTTTATTTATGCACTGGCAATCCAATGGAGTAAACCCGTTCTGCTTTAGCGGCGTGGTCCTGTGATTAGCCTTATTAATAGTTAAGCTAAGTAAAAGATTTCTCACACCAGTCCCATGACTGACCCGTAGTTTGTTTCACTTTGCAAACTCGGGTGCCCTCTTTTTCACACGGGCAGTCGAGTGGCTTATTTTGCAGATATGTTCAGCAGGATTCTGGATTGAAGCTTAGAGTTGTGTCTAGAGCATGATGGCCTTCCGCTGTGATTAGTATATTTATTCCGCTGCATTATATTACATTTGTTGTAATTAAATATTCCGCTGTATTATTTATCAATGTACTCTGATATATTATGTACTCTGATGTAACATTATTATAATGTTTATAAAGTCTGTTGTTATTTGTTCTGATGCGTTGTATTCCCAAAGTTGACGTATTCGGGTTTTGAATGGTCTTGGTCGATCAAGCGGTCAATCGGGTCGGGTGAAATCCGGGTCGTTACAGAAGTTGTGGCTGATGTGGCATCCATGGAGAGGTTTATCAAAAGTAGAGCTTTATCTGGATATGGTTTGACCACCTTTATTACCTTGGAAGTCTGGATATATGGTGGAATGGCTCTGTTGAAGATTTCCACGCTGGCCCGAGATAATCGATCAACGTGCCTTTTACGGAAGCAAGATACTCGGTCGACTGGGAGAGCGATTCTTCTGGAGTGAGCTGTCAATTGACTAAGCTGGACTTGGGTCGATATATGACTGCTTTGGACCATGCGTCTGCTGGGCTTCCTGAAGCGCGACTTATATCCATTTGCACGTTTGGGCTTTGGTCTGGCTTGTTGAGACTCTTGCTAGAAAGAGGGTTAACATGAATAATCATTAAATAATGATTTTTGATATTAAAACCAAATTGGAGTTTTTAATAAATCTTTTAAAAGAAAGATTTAAGAATAAATTTAAAGAATTTATCTTTGATAGAATAATGTGAATATTTTATTAAAAGAATATTCTGTATTGGAATGAGGCATTTGATGTGTTTTTATAACACTTTATTTTTGATTATGAAATACGCGAGTTATTCAGGAAGATCGGATTTAACCCATTCTGAATAATTACTGCGATGATTAAAAGTCGAAGATGAAGATGGTGGCTGAAGACCGGCGATCTTCACATCGAATGGATGACTACTGATGCCTTTGATAGGAGCTGCTGCCTTGAAAGAGTTATAGTGGTAGTTGTCCAGACGTACTTGTTGATTGTCCGGATAAGCGAGCACCTCTCTTCTGTATTGGACATACGGGACGAGGAATAAGGTGACTCAGTTTCGTTCAGATTTAGAATGGACTTGTAAATGGATGCATGTCTGACATTGGATTTCATTCCATGTAAAATAAATTCTATTTAATATATATCTGTGGTGGCGGAGAATTCATTCTCTTGTTTAACACCCTTCGTTGAGACGCACGAGCTCAGAGGTTATATATTGGTAGTTATCAATCGCATAGGGTGAATTGTCAATGTGGCATGCCAAGATGCAAATGATCAAGGCTTTTGTTGAAAAGCAGGGCCTTGTGGTTGATGATCAAAGCATAGCCTATTTTCGGCATAGCTTTGTGTATAGCGTTACTTCGCGAGCCTCACACCTCGGTATGAGTTAAAATCGAGACAAGGGAACGCAGGGAGTGCACATGTTTCTTTCTAGCTAGAAGTGGTATCAGGGTTTTGCAAGCCCTGATATTTTACTTATGTGGAGATGGATTACAAGGCCTCGGTTATATTGGTCGATAGTGACCAATTTATAGGTTCAATAGGACCGGGAAGTGTGTGTTCAGGAATTGCCAATCCACTAAAGTATTTGTGGACCGGCCCTGTAGGATCCAAAGATTCGCCAGCGTCCGAATCCTGAGACATTGCTAAAGTGTCTCGAATCGGTAAGGAGATCGTTCCTAGCCTTGACTCATGATGGAAATCCAACTTCCAATACGACACCATGCGGTTTTGATTGTAAAACTAGTATGGCGACATAGTGGGATGGGGTACTATGCCGTTTATGATTGATAAATTCTGATTGAAAAGTTTTTGAAACATATATACACTAATAATAATATCAAATCCGTTTTATTGTATCAACCGGTTTTGACCATTATAAGGTAAAACTCTATCCTTCGGTTTGCACTGCATTGTGAGATGGGACGTGAGCCTTATAACGGTTTCATTTTTCTAAAAGGCATTGCATTGTTTAACGATTTACTCTATTTAAATTATGCACTAGCAATCCAATGGAGTAAACCCATTTCGCATTAGCGGCGTGGTCCTCTGATTAGCCTTATTACTAGTTAAGTTAAGTAAAGATTTCTCATACCAGTCCCATGACTGACCCGTAGTTTGTTTCACTTTGCAAACTCGGGTGCCCTCTTTTCCATATAGGCAGTCGAGTAGCTTATTTTGCAGATATATTAAGCAGGATTCTGGATTGAAGCTTAAAGCTATGTCCAGAGCATTGATAGACTTCTGCTATATCAGATTACTGATTCCGCTGCACTGTATTAAATTTATTGTAAATTATCTTCCGCTGTATTATTATTTATCGATGTACTCTGATACTCTGTACTCTGATTTAACATTAATGTAATGTTTATAAAAGTCTGTTGTTATTTGTTCTGATGTGTTGTATTCCCAGAGTTAGCGTATTCGGGTTTTGAACGGTCTTGGTCGATTTAACGATCGATCTGGTCCGGGCGAAATCTGAGTCATTACACAACCAAACCGATAGCATACAAATAAAATAAAGGAACAACCGAAGGCATTTAATTTCACTAGATCAGGTAATGATATACCCTTTTGATGGGTGCGACCCACATAGCCATGCGACCTAACCGATTTTATACCATTTCCCGGTTGATGAGACTTGAGGTCAACATTAATTAATTAATTTATCATTATTATGTTATTTTGTAATTCATATTTTAGAACATCTGTCCACCATTCACTTTGAGTGTCACATCGTCAGATCTGCCAGAAATCACTGATTGATTTCCACAAAAATACTCGGGTTGTTAAATTAAGAGAAGGTGTCTTCTCCGCCGCCACAGAAATACATTTGAGGAAATCAACGTATGTAACTCCTTTTGAAATACTCTGTCTGACATCCATCCATATAAGTTGTCCTGGGACTGGACAAATAAAAGGCACTCTCCTACTGCATCCTTGAATTAACCTATGGATCAGTAGTGAGTAGTCCTTGCAATCCGTAAAACTTCACTTCACTTACGATTGAATCACGTCAGAATAGCTCTGGTTGAAACACCAGAGAATATTTGACAAGCAATCCTTCCGCTTATGAAGATCCACGGTCTTCAATTGCTCCATCTTTTATCTTCAGCATCCATATTTGTAAGTCGGAATGGTTTTCGAATATAAAATTCAATCCCGATCTTTTGCTACCAACAATCGTATTGACCAGATTTGATAGTCGGTGATTTAACTATCAAATAACAATATAAAAAAATTGAATTCACTGATTCAGTACTTGGCATCACTTGGCCTCTTTAATTGAAAACAATTAATGAATGTTAATTTAAACTCTTTAAATGTATTTTGATATTACGAATATCGTTTTTCATTTCTTATTCTTAAATAAATTTCAAAACTATTTTAGTTTAACACTAAGGAAAAATTCTGTAATCATATCAAATTTCCTATTCTACTATCAATTTCAAAACATTCCCTATATCATTACTTATTAGCTATAATTGGGAAAATCAATCCATCTTATTCATTCGTAAAATAACGTTACGAAATCTCTTTCGTTTCATCAGTTTGAAAACAGCAACCAATCCTTATTCTTTTAGAATAAACTTATTTCAACACTTCACTTTTCAATTCTTCTTAACTTGAAAATACCGTCATAATTTCGTAATCTCTTTTTATTTCTTTTACTGCAGAATATCGTTATGTATATCCTTGAATCATTCCATTTCCGTTACTTTGGAAATTTCATTTTATATTATCAAATCTTGTCATTTTCATTACTTTGGAAATCGCATTATATATTCTCAAATTCTGTTTATTTCTGTTACTTTGGAAATCTCATTATATTCTCAAATCTCGCAATTTACGTTGCGTTATTATTTCTCAGCTGGAATTGTTCTTAACCTTTTTTCCATTACAAATTAATATCATTCTCAGATTATCCTGAAGTCATTCAAGTTGGGGTATTTGAATTACAACCCAGACCTTGACTAACAACGGTCTTATCTTAAGATAGACACAAGTTGTAAATCAAAAATCGATATTTATTCAGATATCAACAAATTTCATTAAACTACTTTATTTAAAATATGATTTATAAAACCTTCTTACCTCTTTTTATATACAGCTTATTATTACTTAACATATTGATTAAATCACTCCTTAACCTTAACTTCTTTCAAAGCATTTATTCTATAACTAGAATTTATTATTACTAAATCCCATTTTAAAATCCTTTACCAAATTCACTTACAAATATTTTCCATTATCATTTTTTTTGGAAATCTCATTTCGATTCTAACCCTTTTACTTAATTCCATTATTAAATATCGCCAATTCACATCACGTTTTGACTTCTCATTTCCTTTCATAAACTTTGTTATAAAATTTTAGATTAAACCCCTTTTTATCTTGTTTCCTTTTACTTAATTCAGATATTAAGTAAAAATTTATTTAAGCTATCATTTTCACTTAAAAATCTCCTTTTATAACTTCGTTATAAGAGTTAGTTTATATACCGAAAACACGTTTATAATCTCTTTTCCAACTCAACCTTATTCCATTTCAAAAATCGGTTACTTACTTAAATGTTTTTCATTTAAGAAGTAATTACTTAAATGATTAAAATGATTTTTTACTTCATTATTCTATAATTAGTATTAAATTTCTTTTTAAAACCTCATTCAAGTTAAACAACTTTAACTCGTCTCTTCATTTAAATTAATTAATAAATTAATTTAAATAACCTCATTTAAATTAATAAATTAATTTAAATAAATATCATTTACATCGATTAATATTAAACTAATAATAATATAATTCCTTTTTAATTGTTTGTTAAAAACAATTAATTTCAGTTGTAAATCGTTACATTAATTAAGATGAGGCACATGCTCCGCATACGGCTGATTTCCCTTTTGATAAACTTCATTTTTAAATAATATATTTAAAAATCTATATTCAATTATAAAATAAATTTCATAACTTCATTTTTAAATCGATTTACCTAACAGTAAATTAATATTTCAAAACGATTGCTTTATCGGCCAACAGCTGCCAATTACTCAACCAATATCACCCATTGGTTAAAACAAAACAATTGTTGAATTTCAGGTCAATGGTCAACAATCGAATCAATCATCCAAACAGATGGGTTTAAACAGTTCATACAGTGATAATATGAAAATAAACAACATCTAATATAATTGAGGAATCCGGTTGGATCCCTCCAACCTGTTCTTCTCGGCATCCAAACAGATTACTTCATATGATATCATTCAATTCAATTATACTGGTTATTTCTATAATAGTAAAATAACAACAATTGAATATCAATTAATTTATTTAACACTAACAAACAATTCAGACAATTTAAATAATTCATTAAATTAAACATGGTTATTTTATAACTGTAACCAACAAGGTAAGTTACCTTGTATGGAGAAAAAACCGTCAAAAATAAGGATTGGTTTTCATTTAAATTAACTAACATGCAATTCAATCAATTCAGTCAACATATATGTAAACAGTCAACACATAACAAACAATCAGCAATTTTAGCACACAAGATAAAAACCCGACTATATAAAATATAAGTGGGAATAACCGAGTGAGTAAACTCACTTTGATTTTGGTTTTTCGTTGAAGCTGTTTGATTTCAGTTAATTAAACAGACATTTAAATTAACTAAAAATTCGGATTCCTTCTTATTCTGTCCAACTTACTTCCATATTGTAGCATTTGCCGCTACGATCCCAACGTAGTCTGTTCCGTTCAATTCTGATCACAAAGGTGAGAGTTATACAAAATATAAGCATATATTTTATATTAGTTTAATTAATCCTTTAATTATACTTTAAATAATTAATAAAATTTTAATTACATAGTTTAAGAAGAATAAGGAACGATTGAAACTTCTCCTATTCGTTTCTGCATATGTTTTAGTGTCCACACATAACATTTCCCAATTTGAACGATGTAACCTGCAAAGGTCAGAATAGGGATGATTTAATTAACTAAATCAATTCTCTATCCAAAATAATTATCTCCTTAATAATAAAATTAGTTAAACCATACAAATCGATTTACATTTGATTAAGGCATCGAGTCTGATTCTGTTTCCTTTGATTTCCTCTGTTAACGCTGCTCTTTGTGTCCAGTTCCAACTGATGCTCTACGTTTTCACACTGCTGTTCAAAACAATACGCCTCTATTTAATTAATATAATATACTTTCCTTAATCCATTTTATAAATATAATAAATATAACTAATTATGTTCCTTTGAAATACTGTGGCCAACCCATTTCGTTCACTACAAGAAAAATGATTTTTTGTAGCACTCAAAAACCACTGCCAGTCATTTTTGGTGGCGTTTCGATAATCGTTACAAGAAAACATCCCACTAAAATTCATTTCAAATTGGTTGCACTATTTTTAACGCCACTATAATTTCTTTTGTTGTAACGTTTATTAAACGCTGCTAATATAATTTTCGTTGCACTAAATAAACGCCATAAAAAAGCTTATAATGTTACTAATAAAATTTCCAATTTTACCCTTGATTTACGGTTGTGTTAATTCAACGCCACTAAATATATTTCTGTAGCATTTTTAAAACGCAACTAAAAATTATTAATTAATTTGCTTTTTTCCTTACAATTATTTCCTGCTAGCAGTCTATTTTGTTTCTACAATATCAATCCATAATCATTCACGTACTCATGACGTTCAAACAATCAGAAAAACAATTAACCATATAATCAAGTAAAATATGGATACATGATTCAATACAATAGTTTTCCATACAACTGACCAAAAACTCACATACAATAACCACTCTGATATAAAAATTAACACAATTTATACAAAGAAAATGTCATACCTGTAATGTACACATCTAGTACAATAACCACTTCACTCTTTGAAGTGATGCAACATATAGTCAGACAGCTCCTCCCTGATTTCACAACAAGATACACAAATGTTAACAAGGTATGTTAACAAGCCAGCATATTATGAGTCATCGCAAAACATGACTGGACATAACAGGCAATGTAAGTTCATATGTTTGTTATGTTCATGTAAATACAGAATACTAATGTGTAGCTTTAGCAGCAGCTGAACACAAGTGAGAATACAAAATACTAGTTGTAACAACCCGGAAAATCTGAGCCAGTTTAAAAAAATTTAATTTGGCTATTTTAGTGAATTTTTAATATTTAAAATAATAACGACGAAAAGTATGTTTGAATCGATGTTTGAAAATAAATATAATTATTTTAAATTATAAATAAGGCCTGAAATGGCGCGGCAGTTTCAAAATTTCAATTCAAACTTTGACTGACTGTACCGGGTGCAAAATAAAACGGATTTTAGTGAAACCAAAAATATTTAAATCTGTTAGTGAATATCTTTCTAACGAATCTGAAAAATCGAAGTTTCATAGCGGGAGTCAAAAGTTATGGCCAAATGAATTTTCAGAAAGGTCGCTATAGAGAATATATAGCCCGTGAAAATAGACATTTTGCAAACGACCTCGGAATTCGACGAAACCACTTTTGTTGGATCTGGGATATCAAATTATTGCTAGGATTCAAATTTCATAATTTTTGAAGTTAATATGTGAGCGTGGAAAAGGAAAATGTGTTTGGTGAATTTCTGTTAAATTGGATCGACTAGAAAATGACCATTTTTCAAACGGTCTCCGAATTCGACGAAGCTAGTTTTTTGGGACCGTATCATTAAAACATAGCTGGATTTATTTTTCTGGAATTTTTAGAGTCAGTATGTGGCTCTGGCAAATTGAAATGTATGTTCAAAACAAATATTGAGTGTTTTATATTTTAATTTGAAGAAAAACTGACTGAAATAGTTGAATGGGCCTACGAAACATATCCCATTGTGTTCGGAATGGGGGTATTTAGCTGGGGACGACAGTCGTTGGGTTTGGATTGGAGTTAGTATGCTAGGATGGGTATTTTAGAATTTTGAAAACATATAAATAAAATAAAAAATCTATTGGCCAACACAATTTCTCTCTCCCCGATTAATACCCCAGGCGACGGCGGAAGTTGTTCACCACTTCCCAGGCCGATTTCTTCCAATCTGCTCCACTAAACACCTCGACCCAGTTGGGAATTCTGTAGAGATTTTCGAGGGCTTCAAATCCATATAGGATTGGGAATTTATCGTTGCGTATTGAGGCCGGATCGACCTCCTGAAGTCGACGACTTCACCGCCGTCGTTCTCCTTCGTCCGGCGATCGATCTGGGTAACTCCACCAGGTTCCGGCGCGTGGCACCTTACTCTACGATGTAGTGAAGGCCGATTTCCCTCTCGTGCTTCCGTTTGGGAGAAAATTCAGACCCTAGTTCTGAATACCACGCTGAGAGGTACGGGTTATTCATTTTAAAACTGATTTCAACAGTTTAAAACCGTCGCAAAGTTTGTTTATCGAATAAAAATCATAACTTTTTTGTTTGTGATCGAAATCCAGTGAAACAAGAGACACCGGGACCGTGAGGACGTCTTCTACATTGTAGAAGAGACCGCATATTTTTCTGAGCCTTCTTCTATTTTTGGTGGAGTGGAACCCAATGTGAGATTTCTAATTTATAAACGATATGGAAAACAACGATGTATAAATTATATAGTCGAAGTATGAGTTATATAAGCATTGTACATCACATGTATAAGCGTTGTATAAGTTGTATGTTCGATGTATAAGTTATATATGCATTGTAAAAATAATATATGCGTTGAAATAAATTGAAATGATGTTGAAATGAAATCGAAATATAGTAATATACGTATATCTATATATATACTCCCCTCATCCACAGACCATGGACGATATATATTGGTTGTGATATTGTTTGGATTATTGGTTGATGTGAAATTTGGTGAATATCATGAATGGTTGATTTGAAATGATTGATTGCGATTGAAATCCCAATAGGATTAGTATATGGGAAAATTCGTTTGCGTATGAACTAGATATTGAAAATCCCCATTGTCAAAAGCTGCGAGGCTTTAAGGTAAAGCGAGGAGCCGTACTAGGGACGGTGCCGATTTTAACTACCCTACCATTATGCTAGCCGTCAATAGAAACCACATGAAAAGAATTATGTAACTCACGATCTTGAATTGCTAGCTATCGTGTTTGCTATGAAAATCTGGAGGCATTATCTATTGGGTGAGAAGTTTGAATTATACACTGATCATCAATCATTGAAATATTTATTCACCCAGAAGGATCTGAATATGAGACAGCAGCGTTGGTTAGAATTTCTCGCGGCATATGATCTTGACATCTTATATACTTCGGGGAAAGCCAATGTTGTGGCTGATGCGCTTAGCAGAAAGAATGTGATTATCGCCAGTCTTATACGTATATCTATATATATATATACTCCCCTCATCCACAGACCATGGACGATATATATTGGTTGTGATATTGTTTGGATTATTGGTTGATGTGAAATTTGGTGAATATCATGAATGATTGATTGCGATTGAAATCCCAATAGGATTAGTATATGGGAAAATTCATCTGCATATGAACTAGATATTGAAAATCCCCATTGTCAAAAGCTGCGAGGCTTTAAGGTAAAGCGAGGAGCCGTACTAGGGACGGTGCCGATTTTAACTACCCTACCGTTATGCTAGCCGTCAATAGAAACCACATGAAAAGAATTATGTAACTCACGATCTTGAATTGCTAGCTATCGTGTTTGCTATGAAAATCTGGAGGCATTATCTATTGGGTGAGAAGTTTGAATTATACACTGATCATCAATCATTGAAATATTTATTCACCCAGAAGGATCTGAATATGAGACAACAGCGTTGGTTAGAATTTCTCGCGGCATATGATCTTGACATCTTATATACTTCGGGGAAAGCCAATGTTGTGGCTGATGCGCTTAGCAGAAAGAATGTTCTGCTTATGAACTAAATATTGAAAATCCCCATTGTCAAAAGCTGCGAGGCTTTAAGGTAAAGCGAGGAGCCGTACTAGGGACGGTGCCGATTTTAACTACCCTGCCGTTATGCTAGCCGTCAATAGAAACCACATGAAAAGAATTATGTAACTCACGATCTTGAATTGCTAGCTATCGTGTTTGCTATGAAAATCAGGAGGCATTATCTATTGGGTGAGAAGTTTGAATTATACACTGATCATCAATCATTGAAATATTTATTCACCCAGAAGGATCTGAATATGAGACAACAACGTTGGTTAGAATTTCTCGCGGCATATGATCTTGACATCTTATATACTTCGGGGAAAGCCAATGTTGTGGCTGATGCGCTTAGCAGAAAGAATGTGATTATCGCCAGTCTTATTATCACGCCTTCATTGATTGATAACATATCTGCTCTTCAGAAGGATGATCACTTCATTCAGAAGATCAGAGAGAGAATTCGGAAAGGACTATCTTTTGCATTGGTTCATGACGGAAATCCAATTTCCAAATACGACACCATGCGGTTTTGATTGTATATATATATATATATATATGGAGACATGATATATGGTACCCATGCTGTCTATGATGGATACTTATGATTTGAAATGGTTTTTGAAACATATAAACACTAGTAATAATATCAAATGCTTTTGTTTTATTTGTATCAAGCATATTTTGGCCATTATAAGGTAAAACTCTATCCTCCGGTTTGTATTGCGTTGTGTGATGGGAATTGAGTCTTATAATGGCTTCATTTTTATAAAAAGCATTGCGATGTTTAAAAGATTTACTTGTTTTAAAGCACTGGCAATCCAATGGAGTAAACCCGTTCCGCGAAAGTGGTATGGTCCTGTGATTGGCCATATTATAAAATGTGTTAAGTAGATTTCTCATACCAGTCCCATGACTGACTCGTAGTTTGTTTCACTTGCAAACTCGGGTGCCCTTTTTTCTACACGGGCAGCCTTGTATTCAGGTTTTAGCAGGCTCTTTCTGGATAGCTGGAGCTGAATCTGGATTCTATCATTTATCTCTTTTTATGTTGTTCAGCTCCTGTTGTACATATTATGTTTTGTTTTCCGCTGTAGACATTTATGTATAGCTGAACTGTATTTGTACTAAGTATGATCCTATATACTGTGTAACTCTGATGATTATGTTTATCCACTGTATTCTATTGTACATTATCTGGTGTATTTATTTATTTCTGTTCTGCTATTATCTGTTTATGTGTTATATTCCAAAGATTACCCTTGCCACGGTCTTTTGGGGTTTGGGGTTGTCACATTAGTCTCAGCTGAAGCCAGTTTTATGAGTTCCATTCGTGTAAATAGTAAAGTAGTATACAGCAAATTAATGTGAACTCAGCCATTGAAAGTACTTCCATAGGCAATAGACCCGAAAGTACTTCCACAGGCAGTTCCATTGAAATGGTGAACTCAGCCATTGAAATGTTTATGTGATAACTGTATACAGCAGGGAAAAAACCTATTCGTCAAACTGTATACAGCAAAATTAGACTACCAAACTTTTATGTGTTAACGTACTTCCATTGAAATGGTGAACTCAGCCATGTTTCCTATATATATGTGATGTATAGAAGTTTACAACTGCAATTTAGGAACAAGAAATAAATACTGGTCTACTCACAAAAGGATGAACATTTTACTTAGGTTGTAGGAAACAATCATTAATCTATGTGTAGACCAATGGGTGAAAAAATAGCACTAACTTTCAATGGCTACAACAACACAATGAATACTGTTTTGAAGTTTAACATTAAGCAGAACAGGATTGCAAATAAACACTTCAATGTAAAATGCATAACATAACTAAAAAGTTCCAAATCAATACCGCTAAAGTATCTGCCATTCCTACCTCTAGAAGTTCCTCTTGAGTAGCTTTATCCAAATTACTTAAAGAAATTTTCCTAACTTCAGCTTTCAGATTATGCACACATACATGCATGTATGTATATGTACATGGGATTTGAATTACCCTAGAAGTACCTAAGGTTCACATGTTTTCCTACCTCCTATTATTTACATTGATGGCCTAACATGCACATGCAATCATGGTCTCGCAGATATTCTTGGCTTTGCTAATTTGCATAATATAACAGAAAGCAAACCAGTTTAAACAGCAGTGACTTGGGATTAGTTTTAGGATAAAATGTGCTAACATGCAGCAATAATAAATCATACCATATCAGTTTGTCTCGTAGAAAATCCAAGAGCACACCTGTAGAGTTCGTAAGTAATAGGTACTATAAGCAATCTAAATTTGTTAAGGCATATAACAATGTTAAATTAACAAAAAAGATGAAGTTTTTGTAAGTAACAGGCATGCCTGTAGAGTTCCGAGCAAAGCGACAAACTTGAAGAGCCTTTTGAACTGCAGGCATATTCAGATAAGAAGAAACATAATTTTCCGAACAAATGTAAGACCGGATCTCAAACTCCCATTGTACGGTATAATCATTTCTTCTATAACGCCAATTCAGGTTTACAGGATCTCTGTTCAGTTTCCCACATCAATTCAGGTTCCTCTAGCCTCAACAATATTAATAATCGAGATTGCAAATATGGTTCAGGTTTAAGTTGATATTTGATGGCCTAACATAGAAATTTTCAATCTGAACTATTAATATTGATGGGGGAAGAGCATAAAACTAATTGTCTTTGTAACACCCCGTATTTTCTGTGAACGTATAAGTAACAAATCAGAGAATAATTAATTTTTTAAAATAAGAATCAAGGGAAACGAGTTGCGCCATTGAGTTCGTCTCGGAATTCTGCATGAAATCGAGTCTGATTTTTCGAAAATCGGAGTTCGTATGACCAAGTTATGACCCTCAGAAGTTTCAGAAATTTAAATAAAATAAAACAGCTCGAAAATAAAGCCAAAAATTCGAAATTCAAACCCAGAGAAGGCTTGCGGGAAAATTCCCGCCCATATACCCAGGTCGACTGGGGAGTCGACCCCCCCCCCCCCCAACTAGGTCAACTAGGGAGTCGACTGGGGTGTCGACCTCCCCATGACCAGGTCGACTGGGGAGTCGACCTGGGGGTCGACCTGCTCCCGAAACCCAGTTTTTGAACCTGGTTCATTCTGATGTATCCGGTCTCGTTTTCTGTCTAGATTCGTCTTCCTAATCCTATATAAACAGCCCCCTAGCCTCATTTTCTCTACACAATTTCATTCTGTCTATACTCTGCCTCTGTTCTAATTAAAAATAAAAATTGCATCGCTACTCTGCTGGAATCAAAACTTGGACTGATGCATCTTCTTCCAACCTGAATAGAATTAAAAGCTAAATCAAATCTCAAATCAAAGTTTAGAGCTACAACAACAATTAAAGAGGAATAATTCAGCATTTCTGCATCAACATCAGTTTATTATCCTTTCTTAAAACCACAAAAGGCAAGTACAGTTATTTTCCACTATAAACTGTAACTATAATTGTGACATGATTGTAAATCTGAATTTGAGGTTGTGTACGTTCTGTTCTGATATATTTTATTATGTATCTCTTTCTTCTTTCTGTTCTATAGCCAGGCTACCACGAGCCTGCGCCACATCTCATAAGAGATTAACACACGAACGCTAAATTTTGGGACAAATAATAATGCATAATTGGACATGAAACTGTTGCCTATGAGACTATTGCCTATGACTATGATTCATTGACTATGAGACTATTGCCTATGACTATGATTCATTGACTATGAGACTATTTCCTATGACTATGATTCATGACTATGAGACTATTGCCTATGACATTGAATAAGAAACTACTGTGATTAGTCGCCCATGACTATTGTGGTTAGATGCCTATAACTATTGTAGTTAGTTTCTTATGCCTATTCCCTTAATGATGTTAGATCTCATATTTAATATGTAACTTTGCTAGTTTATTCCCATTCACTGTTATGTACATCGAGCCTATAGGGCCATTTCATGAGTATTTAGAGAACTTGTGAAAACATGTTATACGGGGATTGGGCGTAGCTTAATTAAGTAAATCTGGCATAGCAAATATGTTGGCATAATCTGAATTGGCTATAATAGAGAATGATTTACATGTGTATTAGTCTTGGACATAAAAGGCGAACTAGAATATTAAATCAAGTTTTGACATGAACTGTAAATGGGAATATTAAGGCTAAAATTTGGGGCATATATTGTATTATGAGTTGTGACCTTGATTTAGGCATGTAAGTTTAGGCTAAATTTATGCAAGATATGTAAATAGAGTTTTAGATATATATATATATATAATCCGCTAAATCTGTTAAATTGCCTAATCCATTATCTGCTAAAACTATTGAATTGCCTAAACTGCTAAATCTGTTATCTGCTAAATCTGTTGAATCGCTTAAACTGCTAGATCTGCTACCTGTTGAATTATCTGATCTGTTGAAACTAGATAATGGTAATCTGGGTATGGAAATCCGTAGGCTCGACCTAAGATTTAGTAGAACATGGAAATTTTATTAATCTGTTATATCCTGTGAAGAAGTTTAATCTGTTAAATAAACAGAATTAGTCTGATATCTGAAAATTTTGGATTGGAATGAATTGGCTATGACATGAGGTTAGGCTCTGTTTGCGGTAGAAGCCTGCCCGGAACCAACCGGCTTAACTAGCGACCGCAAACCGCCAGTCTAATGTGAGAGGTAGTAGGCATAACTAAAATATGCTTAGACACGAGGTTAGGTCTGGATTGTGGCAAAAGCCTGCCCGGAACCGCCCGGCATATCCAGCGGCCACAAGCTACCGACCTAATGTGAGAGATCTGTGCATTAATATTTAATTAATGCAAATCTGGGATAAATATGATGCCTAAAACGTGTTGGGTGGATAGGGTTAAACCAATTGGACTAATGAATGTAACAAACCCGTTTCGTGAATCTGTAGTCCCAATTACAAAGTTAGACAAATCTGTAAATCTGTTAAATCCGTATATCTAATCTGTTATTCTAAAAATTTGTCTGATCAGTGAACTAGTTGATCTGAACTCTGTACGTCTGAACTTGTAAACAAGTTAATCTGAAATCTGTTAGTCTGGGGACACAAGGTTAGGGGGGAAATTACTTGTGTCATCTGTTGTTTGGGACCCATATTAGTCAGTAACCCTTTCTGGTATCAAAACTTTGACCCAACAGTAGGTAGGGTCCGGGCACGCTTACTGAACTAATTATAAGCGGTTGATTCTGATAATGGCGAGTGGTATTGATGGTGCGTTCCAACCGGGTCATGTACGTGCATGGATCCCGGTCTGCCTCTAAGGATGTAAGACGCCGTGACATTTGTAAATAGGTCTGTGCCAATTGGTTGTCACTTTAGGGAGTGATACACCCTACTATGGGGCCGACACAGGGTATTTATGTATTAGGGAGCCGATCGCTTGGGGTAGGATTTTAGGGTACACTTAGTTATGTCTGTTTCTGTTGGTACCATCTGTTTCTGTTGGGTGGAAACACCTGTCTGTTTCTGCGTGGTACCGTCTGTTCGGGTGGTAAAGGCCCATTTACTAGTGCACACCTAATTCTACATTCTGTTTCCGTAGGGATTAATTAGTTTCTGTTTCTGTACCTTCTGTTCGGGTTGTAAAGGCCCATTATTAGCATTCTGCTTCTGTCTGTTTCTGTTCGGGTGGTAAAGGTCCATTATTAGCATTCTGTTTCTGTCTGTTTCTGTTCGGGAGGTAAAGGCCCATTATTAGCATTCTGTTTCTGTCTGTTTCTGTTCGGGTGGTAAAGGCCCATTATTAGCATTCTGTTTCTGTCTGTTTCTGTTCGGGTGGTAAAGGCCCATTACTAGCATTCTCTTCTGTGGAAATTATTCTGTCCCCGTTTCTGTTTTAGTTTAGACATTAGAGTGACACCTAATCCTGTTATACTAGTATTAGTGCAGAGAAATGAAAAGTAATATTATTCTGTTTCTTCTGTTTAACCTAAGTACATCTGCTGCTTCTGTTACTGTTCTCACTTATCCAGCTTATTTTCATGTCATAATTATTATTATCTGTTCGTATGCTGAAAGTCACTGGACTTGCCAGACTTTATGTCCGACCTTGCTTGTTTTCGCCCCTTTTTCTTCCGTTTCCCCCCAGGTTTTCCAAGGAGGGAATACTTTAGCTTGATCCGGATTTCTTCTGCTTGAAGTACTTGAAGTGCGTAAAGTATGGCTTAACTTCTTATGGCATCGTCTGTGGGGATTATGATTTTAAAGTTTTGTACTCTGATGACTTTCTGAACAAGACTGGTATTTATGTACTTGAGTTTTTGGTAAAGATGTAACCATACTGATTTCTGTTTTCCGCTGTAATAAAGTTATAATTTCTCAAGTATTGTTTATCTGTCTTGAAATTTTCAGTTCTGTTTACTAAAATGCTCCACCAAAGTTAAGGCATTCCCTTTGTTAGTGTCCTTAACGGAGGTGGGGTGTTACACTTGGTATCAGAGTTGAAGGTTATCAGAGTGGGTAAAGTTTTTGAAAACTATTTTCAAAAAGGTTTTAAAAAGGAAGTATTTTCAAAAGTAAAGATTATTTTTTTTAAAAATATAATCCACAAAAGCCATATATCTATCTTTTGATCCTCTGTTTGAATCTTTGTTTCCTTCTTTCTCCGGGGCTCCCGGCTTTCTGGGAGGTAACCTCCTCGCGGCATGGTTCTCTAGGCTTGATAAGACTACGATACCTGTCAAAGGGCAAATAAGCGCCCGACTTCCATCTGTAACCGCAGTAGTCTCACCTACGGCTAATTTTATTTCGAGCTTTGTAGGATTTTCCGTGCGATGGAAGTCGCTTTCGAGGGACTTGTCAACGTGTTACACATAGATAGTAAAGATGAGAATGAGGGAGTTTGGCTAAGGAGCACAACCCAAGGATGAGAAACTCATGGATATGGACTTGGTTCACAAAGGAGGCAAAAAGGAAACACAAAAGAAGGAAGAAAAGTCTGAAGATAAAGGAGGAGAAAAGTTCTTTACTTATGGAAGCTTAACTCATCTGAACAAGGATTGCCGAAAGAGGAGGGACACTCACTTCAACTGTGGTGAGATGGGACACTTCACTAGGGACTGCCCGAAGAAACGGGGGCAAGGACAGAGGACATGACCTACTTCGGGAAGGCAGGCGAATGCTCTCATAGTTGGTGGATAGGATAGAAGTAGGAAAATTTCCGTAGAGAGTTTAGTTTGCTTATCTGATTATTGGGTTAGAACTCTTTCCGATTATGGCATTTTGATTTTGTAGTCGAGTCTCTGCACTTTAATACTAGTCTTGTTTCTGATCTGGTTATAGTCCCAAAACCCCATAGGTGTTACGACTCATCTGTTGGTGATAGGTTAGGGTTTGAGGATATCTGTGATAGGCGTCAAGTCGATTATAATGCATACATTCTAGGTTTTTGAGGGATATGGTGGGATTTTCCCATGCAAAGTTTTCTAAGAATCATTCGATAATCTGATCTGTACTAGTAGTCTGTAAATATCTGAATATTTCTGATAAGGTTGAGATTTCCAGTTTTGACATTGTCTAAGGAGGGTAATCCTCTGGGAGTCAATCTGATGTTGATTTCGGTCATCGGGGTTGATACTTAGGGGAATTTTTCTCTCAACCAAGGTCTAATGGAAACCAAGTTTTTGTTTATCTACACTCGCTCCCATCACTCGACTGTATCCTATCGATCGAGTCTTCGACTTATATATAGGAATCCTATGGATGTAAACATGTGTTTGAGACATGTTATGTTTGATGGTTGCAAAGTGGATGCAAGTGGTTGCTCGTGGATGCATATACACACACTAGGCACTAGATCGGCTCGAAAACACTCTCATACTGCATATGGATGTGTGAGCATTTTCAATTTCTGTGGATGCAAAATGATTGACTCATGACATGGATGTTGCACAAGAATAAATGGTTATCACTCATATAAGAATGATATGTATCAAATAGGAAGATTGCATACATGTTGGACTCATGACACTGACATAGTTCGCATTAAGGAGGTCAACTGAATCAGTGGACCGCCTGATCTTTGCATTACATAAGGAACATATACACACACTTTTGCATATGTTCATACAACATTAGAAGTTTTCTAAGGACAATGGATGCTTGTGGATGATGGTTGAGTAGATGGATGACTGGATGGTAGGACACATTCTTCTTAACTTGAAGATTTCGGGGACGAAATCCTTTAAGGAGGGGAGAATGTAACACCCCGTATTTTCTGTGAACGTATAAGTAACAAATCAGAGAATAATTAATTTTTAAATTAAGAATCAAGGGAAACGGGTTGCGCCAATGCGTTCGTCTCGGAATTCTACATGAAATCGAGTCCTAGTTTTCGAAAATCGGAGTTCGTATGACCAAGTTATGACCCTCAGAAGTTTCAGGAATTTAAATAAAATAAAACAGCTCGAAAATAAAGCCAGAAATTCGAAATTCAAACCCAGAGAAGGCTGGCGGGAAAATTCCCGCCCATATACCCAGGTCGACTGGGGAGTCGACCCCCCCCCCCCCCAACCAGGTTGACTGGGGAGTCGACCTCCCCATGACCAGGTCGACCGGGGAGTCGACCTGGGGGTCGACCTGCTCCCGAAACCCAGTTTTTGAACCTGGTTCATTCTGATGTATCCGGTCTCGTTTTCTGTCTAGATTCGTCCACCTAATCCTATATAAATAGCCCCCTAGCCTCATTTTCTCTACACAATTTGATTCTGTCTATACTCTGCCTCTGTTCTAATTAAAAATAAAAATGGCGTCGCTCCTCTGCTGGAATCAAAACTTGGACTGATGCATCTTCTTCCAACCTGAATAGAATTAAAAGCTAAATCAAATCTCAAATCAAAGTTTAGAGCTACAACAACAATTAAAGAGGAATAATTTAGCATTTCTGCATCAACAACAGTTTATTATCCTTTCTTAAAACCATGAAAGGCAAGTACAGTTATTTTCCGCTATAAACTGTAACTATAATTGTGACATGATTGTAAATCTGAATTTGAGGTTGTGTACGTTCTTTTCTGATATATTTTTATTCTGTATCTCTTTCTTCTTTCTGTTCTATAGCCAGGCTACCACGAGCCTGCGCCACATATAATAAGAGATAAACGCACGAACGCTAAATTTTGGGACAAATAATAATGCATAACTGGACATGAAACTGTTGCCTATGAGACTATTGCCTATGATTCATTAACTATGAGACTATTGCCTATGACTATGATTCATTGACTATGAGACTATTGCTTATGACTATGATTCATGACTATGAGACTATTGCTTATGACGTTGAATAAGAAACTATTGTGATTAGTTGCCCATGACTATTGTGGTTCGTTGCCTATAACTATTGTAGTTAGTTTCTTATGCCTATTCCCTTAATGATGTTAGATCTCATATTTAATATGTAACTTTGCTAGTTTATTCCCATTCACTGTTATGTACATCGAGCCTATAGGGCCATTTCATGAGTATTTAGAGAACTTGTGGAAACATGTTATGCGGGGATTGGGCGTAGCTTAATTAAGTAAATCTGGCATAGCAAATATGTTGGCATAATCTGAGTTGGCTATAATAGAGAATGATTTACATGTGTATTAGTCTTGGACATAAAAGGCGAACTAGAATATTAAATCTAGTTTTGACATGAACTGTAAATGGGAATATTAAGGCTGAAATTTGGGGGCATATATTGTATTATGATCTTGATTTAGGCATGTAAGTTTAGGCTAAATTTATGCAAGATATGTAAATAGAGTTTTAGATATATATATATAATCTGCTAAATCTGTTATCTGCTAAATCTGTTAAATTGCCTAATCCGTTATCTGCTAAAACTGTTGAATTGCCTAAACTGCTAAATCTGTTATCTACTAAATCTGTTGAATCGCTTAAACTGCTAGATCTGCTACCTGTTGAATTGTCTGATCTGTTGAAACTAGATAATGGTAATCTGGGTATGGAAATCCGTAGGCTCGACCTAAGATTTAGTAGAACATGGAAATTTGATTAATATGTTATATCCTGTGAAGAATTTTAATCTGTTAAATAAACAGAATTATTCTGATATCTGAAAAATTTGTATTAGAATGAATTGACTATGACACGAGGTTAGGATCTGTTTGCGGTAGAAGCCTGCCCGGAACCAACCGGCTTAACCAGCGACCGCAAACTGCCAGTCTAATGTGAGAGGTCGTAGGCATAACTAAAATATACTTAGACACGAGGTTAGGTCTGGCTTGTGGCAGAAGCCTGCCCGGAACCGGCTGGCATATCCAGCGGCTACAAGCTACCGACCTAATGTGAGAGGTCTGTGCATTAATATTTAATTAATGAAAATCTGGGATAAATATGATGTCTAAAACGTGTTGGGTGGATAGGGTTAAACCAATTGGACTAATGAATTTAACAAACCCGTTTCGTGAATCTGTAGGCCCAATTACAAAGTTAGACAAATCTGTAAATCTGTTAAATCCGTATATCTGATCCGTTTGTCTGAAAACTTGTCTGATCTGTGAACTAGTTGATCTGAACTCTGTATGTCTGAACTTGTAAACAAGTTAATCTGAAATCTGTTAGTCTGGGGACACAATGTTAGGAGGGAAATTACTTGTGTCATCTGTTGTTTGGGACCCATATTAGTCAGTAACCCTTTCTGGTATCAAAACTTTGACCCAACAGTAGGTAGGGTCCGGGCACGCTTACTGAACTAATTATAAGCGGTTCATTCTGATAATGGCGAGGGGTGTTGATGGTGCGTTCCAACTGGGTCATGTGCGTGCATGGATCCCGGTCTGCCTATGAGGATGTAAGACGCCGTAACATTTGTAAATAGGTCTGTGCCAATTGGTTGTCACTTTAGGGAGTGATACACCCTACTGTGGGGCCGACACAGGGTATTTATGTATTAGGGAACAGATCGCTTGGGGTAGGGTTTTAGGGTACACTTAGTTCTGTCTGTTTCTGTTGGTACCGTCTGTTTCTGTTGGGTGGCAACACCTGTCTGTTTCTGCGTGGTACCGTTTGTTCGGGTGTTAAAGGCCCATTTACTAGTGTACACCTAATTCTACATTCTGTTTCCATAGGGATTAATTAGTTTCTGTTTCTGTACCTTCTGTTCGGGTGGTAAAGGCCCATTATTAGCATTCTGTTTCTGTCTGTTTCTGTTCGGGTGGTAAAGGGCCATTATTAGCATTCTGTTTCTGTTCGGGTGGTAAAGGCCCATTATTAGCATTCTGTTTCTGTCTATTTCTGTTCGGGTGGTAAAGGCCCATTATTAGAATTCTGTTTCTGTCTGTTTCTGTTTGGGTGGTAAAGGCCCATTAATAGCATTCTTCTGTGGAAATTATTCTGTTCGCGTTTCTGTTTCAGTTTAGACATTAGAGTGACACCTAATCCTGTTATACTAGTATTAGTGCAGAGAAATGAAAAGTAATATTATTCTGTTTCTTCTGTTTAACCTAAGTACATCTACTGCTCCTGTTACTGTTATCTCTTATCCAGCTTATTTTCATGTCATAATTATTATTATCTGTTCATATGCCGAAAGTCACTGGACTTGCCAGACTTTATGTCCGACCTTGCTTGTTTTCGCCCCTTTTTCTTCCGTTTCCCCCCAGGTTTTCCAAGGAGGGAATACTTTAGCTTGATCCGGATTTCTTCTGCTTGAAGTACTTGAAGTGCGTAAAGTATGGCTTAACTTCTTATGGCATCTTCTGTGGGGATTATGATTTTAAAGTTTTGGTACTCTGATGACTTTCTGAACAAGACTGATATTTATGTACTTGAGTTTTTGGTAAAGATGTAACCATACTGATTTCTGTTTTCCGCTGTAATAAAGTTATAATTTCTCAAGTATTGTTTATCTGTCTTGAAATTTTCTGTTCTATTTACTAAAATGCTCCACCAAAGTTAAGGCATTCCCTTTGCGAGTGTCCTTAATGGAGGTGGGGTGTTACCGTCTTCGTCCCCTACATAACATAATGCTTCTCCAGAGTATACATGGAAATTTTGTATGAAATGTATTAGAATGTTACATAATCCTTGTACCATTACATAATCCTTGAGTGATCTGCCTATGCATAGAAAATAAGTATGTTCACCAATATAACATTCATTAGCCAACACAAACTTTTGAAGATCCTGACACTCTAAAGTAGTACTACCAGAAAGTAAACTTCAAAACCATGGCGACCAGGTGTTCAGCAATCTTAAGATTCTGCGACTATTAAGTCATATATCATGAGTTATATGCATACACCTGAAGATAAAAGAGGAATTGAACCAGCATTCTGTGAGCTGATCGAGGAAACGCTCCGAAATGATAAAGTTGATCATATGGACAAATATTTTTACCACTTATTATTTAATAATTTGGTCTGGTTAACAAACCAACTAAACTCGACTTATCTTGGGAGTTACTAAATTGATCCAATGAAACTTACTGATTTTCTGAAATTGATTTACCGAACTTTGAAGCTCTTTAATGATTGAAAATTTTATTCTAAATTTTTCATCATTCCAGAGTGTTTCCTCAACCAGACCACAGAAAGTTAGAACAATAACTCTCTTACCTCCAAGTATACGCTTAGACTTGTGATTTGTTTCTTAATAAGTCGTAGTATCCTAAAAATACTAAACACCAGCCGACATGGATCTGAAATATACCTCCTGAAAGCACTACTATACACTAACAATGAACTTTGATATAAGATCCTACCATGTTAGCGTTTCGTTTCAAATTAGTTGTCGATTCATTGATTAGAGATCAATACTTCTCTTACCTCCAAGACAAATTGAATTTACGTAGTCACTTAACTTAATTTAGTAACTCCCAAGTCAAATTAACTTAGTTTAGTAACTTCCAAGTCAAATTAACTTAATTTAGTAACTCCCAAGTCAATTTAATTTAATTTAGTAACTCCTAAGTCAAATTAAATTAATTTAGTAACTCCCAAGACAGATTCATTGTCAGCTCACATAAATTAGACCTCTTGGGCCACAAAATTAACTTGCTCATAATCAGTGTAGTCAAGGAGCTCACCTAGGCGTGCCTAGGTGCCAAAAAGCCCTAGGCGTCAGCCTAGGGATTTTCTGACCATCGAAGCACCAGCCGTGCTCGAGGCGCCAGAAAAGCGCTCGAGGCGCCAAAGCACAAAAAAAGCGCCGAGCTAAAAAAGCGCGCTTCGATTAGGTTCTTCTATAAGATTTTTTGTTTTTTGTTTCTTTGAATAGCAGCTGTTTTCTTTAAACAAGCGTAAGTGTCGTGTTATTTTTTTGTTGAAGAAATACGTTTTTTTTAAACAAATGCTTTTTTTAACAAATGCAGATTTTAAAAATATGCAGCTTTTTTTAAAGTTTTGAACAAATGCAGTTTCTTTGGGAACAAATGCAAATTTTTGTTTTGAACAAATGCTTTTTTTTTAAGTTTTAACAAATGCAGTTTTTTTAAAAAAATTAGAGTAGTTTTTTTTAAAACAAGTGCAATGCAGTTTTTTATAAAACATAAGATGTTTTTTTAAACAAATGCAGATTTTTTTTTGAAACAAATGCAGTTTTTTTGGAAGTTTTAGACAAATGCAGTTTGTTTAGTCTCGATATTGCATTTATATACACTTTTTAAAAGCCAAAAATGAAGTTTTATGTCATTTTTTAAGTGTACTTTTTTTGCTGTAAAACAGCAAAAGTCATGCTCAAGGCGCCCAAAAAAGCCCTAGACGGCAAAAAGCGCTAGGCGCCAGCTTGGGGCTTTTTCGGGCTTTTTCGCCTTGACTACACTGCTAATAATTCTGAGATTTCTCGAAATGTTCACACACATTTGATATATACACCACTCATAAACATATATGCTCATGCTTCACAGATACAAAACATAGTTTCACCTGCACTGTCTATGTCTGTATGCTCATAATCATTATATGTTATATATACATACATGTGCCGATGTATATCATTGTGTGTGTATGTATGTGTGTGTGTATATACATACACACACATCATTGTCAAAAATCCCAAAATCTTGTTATTTAAATCCCGATCCAACCTGAATCTCTCCATTTGCGACTCGATTTTTACATTATGATTCAAACTTAGTTATAAAAAACACATTCAACTCAAACTACCATATGTAATATACTTGTTTAGATTCACAATCACTTGACAATGATTTTAAAACAAAATAAGAATGAGATTGGAGGGAAAAAATTGAGTTTTAAATTAATTATAGAAATTCAAACATCTAAATCAAATTCAAAGTGCATATGAAGCCCATAAGTAATGATATTTGGAAACTATGACTTACGATTTAAAATCCGTTTCGATTTGAAATATAAACTTTACGATTTAAATCCCATTTTGAAAATCTTGCATATATATATGAGGGCGGTAGCCTAGATTCGCATGTTCAATCACAACAGATATATGGTATATTTCATTGTTCACGTATATATACTCCTATACATGCAGATCAGATGAAATAAATTAGATTAAATTAACATACATAAACACATTTTGATTGCATTGTAGGTATACCTGTTTTGAACCTGTTTCTCTGTTCAGTTTCCCATATCAATTCACGTTTCTCGCTCATAAATATCAATATTGAGACTGCAAATACAGTTCAGGTTCAACTTGATCGTTGATGGCCTAACACAAATTTTGCAATCTCGATTATTGATATTCATGGGACAAGAGCCTAAAGCAAATTTTCTTTGTTCCTTTGGGTTCTCCTGAGCCTACAGAGAAATTTTGTATGAAATGTATTAGTTAAGTGTCACTCTTTTATACTGCACAATTTCAGTATTCATGTATACTCGTATACATGCAAAACAGATTAAATTATCATACATAAACACATTCTGATATGCTTGCATAATATCACATATTGCAAAATTCATAAACTCCCAAGTCATAAGCTGCCCATTTTTGTGTACTGAGTAACTCACATATATAATTCATGCATTGCAAGGTTCCTATATATACATGTATATGTATATATATATATATATATATACATATATGTATATCAATGTAATATGTTTGCTGAAAGTACTCAATCAAGCAATTTAAATGAACATGCTAACATTTAAAATCAATGTCCGTATTAAATTCCAATCTGTATATACTATAGTTCAGGAAATCAACATACATGTACAAAACAGGTTCAAAACCCATTCGATGCAGATGCAAACACTAGAAATCAACACTGTTTGGTAATTTTTTCGGGTATACTGTCAAAACCCAGAGTTAAAAACCCATTCGATTTAGAAGTAATTTAATCTGGTATACTGTCAAAACCCAAAGCTCAAAGTAACTTAAAAACCCAGATATAAAACCCATTTACAAACATTGTTTGCAGAAATCAACTGTTTGGTTTGTGGTTGCAGAACTCAACACTCAGCAAATTTTAACTGTTCAAAACCCTAAACGATAACAAAATTAGATAAATCAAGTTTAGTTTTATACCTTTCTAGCCTTACCGATTTCACGATCTTGAATATGAGTAGGAACTGAATCGAATCGCTTTTGTAGCGTCGCTGAGATGAACCGCTCTACTGGTATCCATACCAACGTTGAACGAGATAGTATTTACAAATTCGAATTTAACTGAGAAATAATAAGCGGGAGATTGTAGGGGTAAAAAGCTAGGGTTTTTTTCCAGAAAAAGAAAGAAAAGTGAACGAGGGTTAAAAATTATAAGATGTTAAGTATGAAGGAATAGGAAAAGAGATTAGGTCGGTTATGTTTCTTGTGACACCCCACGTCCGTTAATGTCACTCACTAAGGGAATGCATTAAGTTTCGTGAAGCATTATAGGTGAACGGAAACAGAAATATTACAAGATAGATATAAAAACAACAGCGGAATTTAAAAACTTTATTTATCATAAGATACCGTAGCTCAAAAACAGCACATGTCTGAAATACACATAAACCATTACATCGTAAAAACTACTGTCTTGTACTTTAAAACATTAGAGTACATAAAAAGCATAATTCCTCAAATAAAGCATAGCCATAGTAGCAAGGATAAAAGCTTGAGCCATACTTTTAAGCAGCTCCAACAAAAGTAAGCAGAATCACGGTCAAGCCTATGTATTCCCACTCTGAGAACCTGGGGGGGGGGGAAGAAACGGAAGAAAGAAGAGGAAACAAAAAGGGTCAGACATAAAGTTTGGCGAGTCCAGTTAACTTTAGCAAGTAAATAAATAAAAGTAACATGACAGGCATATAAAGTGGATAAGAGAGAGATAACTACATAAAAGACAGGTATGACAAGGTAAACAGGACAACAGGATAGAATAGATAGCGCTTCTTAATACTTTCCTTGCTCTACACCAATACTAGTATAACAGATATGTAATAGGATTACATACTCCCCAATTGCTTAACAGAAACAAGATGATCCCAACAGAAACATAATGGTAGTTTTAGGTGTACTCTAGTAACGGGTTTTAACCCAAACAGAACTGGTACCTAAACAGAAATACCGGTGTTAGCCCAGACAGAAACACATGTACCCCACAAAAACAGACAGGAGTAGATGTACCCTATTTACTATCCCCCAATCGATCGGCTCCCTATTCCGTGGATACCCAGTGTTGGCCCCACAGTAGGGTGTATCACTCCCAAAAGTGGCAACCCTTCATTTTCCGGATGTGCACAACCATATCTATTGGTGTCACAACTTCTTATTTTTCCGAGCAGGCGGAGTCATGCATGCACATGACCCCGATGGAACGCCCCGTCATGATACTGTCCTTCACGTTTGGATCTCTTATATTCAACTCAGTAAGCATTCCCTATTCCGACCTAGTTCGGAGTACCCGTTTGATACCTATTTAAGGGTTACTGACTGAAATGGGTCCCACACAAGATGATGCAAGCTCTCCCCTTTGTCTTGCATCCCCACTACTAGGTTTTCCACTGGTTATGTTTACCTAATGGTGTCTTTAATTACATAACCCTAACAGGTTAAGTTTGTGGGCCTATATATACAAATATTACCTACCTTCCAAGATTTACTTAACCCTCCCACCGATTCAAACATGTTTATTTAACGGTTAAGTCTGTAGGCCTATAAATATTACCCACCTACCCAAGATTTACTTAACCCTCCCACTGATTCAAGCATGTTTATTTAACGGTTAAGTATGTGGGCCTACATATAATAATATTACCCATCTACCCAAGATTTGCTTAACTTAACCCACCCACTGTCCAACCAATTTTTTACTTAACCCTAACTTTAGTTTATAATCATACAGTCCCTATGGATTAGATTAGGTTAAGTAGTACAATTTATTACCATGTCCATTTATGGTTATAATGGGCTAGACCTCCCACATTGAGCCTACAACTTGTGGATGCTAGAAATGCCTGTTGGGTCCGGGCAGTCTTATTCCATAAGTTGGGCCTAACCTCGTGTCCTAGCCCGGTCCGTATTTGCGCACTTAGACCTCTCACATTAGGTTCAACATTAGTGGTTGCTGGATATGCCGGTCGGGTCCGGGCAGACTTCCACCACTAATGCAACCTAACCTCGTGTCATAAGTGCAATTACAATTTCTAATTATAATTATTAAACATTCCACTTTTATCCAATTCTTACCTATATCTTTATAGGTGATTATGTCCCCACTTCTACCTTTTAAATTTTATGTCTAACTCATGTTTACATTCAAATTATGCCAATATTAACCTGTTTCCCTCCCCGTTCCCTAACTAGCGTGTTCACATAATTTATGGCATGTATAGGCTAAATAATAGACTAATCATATGCAATAAAAAGGGAAGGTAGTGGAAATATGGCAAAGGTGAATGTTCTAACATAACTAGCATAAACATATACTACCATGGTGAACATATAAGCACAGATCTAATGAACTTGTGGCAGTTAACTAGTTGTAACATAGTAAAGGAGATAAGATGAACATGACAAGATCTAAATTTAATTTAGATGTCCAATAGGTTCAGATCTAATATTAGAAGCACAAGGGGCTCCAAATAAAAAAACTAGATCTGATTAATAATTTAGGTGTCTACATAATACAGATATAATAGGTAAAAGTAGATCTAACATATAGGGATTAAGATCTACATCATAGAATGTCCACATAATTCAGATCTAATAGGTAAAAATAGATCTAACACAAATAGGGATAAGATCTACATCATAGAATGTCCACATAATTCAGATCTAATAGATAAAAGTAGATCTAACACAAATAGTATAAGATCTACATCATAGAATGTCCACATAATTCAGATCTAATAGATAAAAGTAGATCTATCACAAATAGGGATTAAGATCTACATCATAGAAATTTAGATCCAAGCTATAACCAATCCAAAATTTCATATGTTCATAATTTACAATGGATCCAATATAATATAGGCACATGAACAAATCCAAACTATAATCCTATCAAGTTTACTTTTAAATATTTAATTCCAAAAGTAACTAAGAACTCACAAATTTGGTTTAGAAGATAGAACTAGAAAAGATTGGATCTTGAGTTTCCAATAGATTTGCTTTAATTGACAGTTGTAGAAGATAAAGGATCCAGTTCAGTTCAGATGCTGGCAGAGTTTGGCCTCTATGGATTCTCAATGAAGAAAACAAGAGAAATGACCATGTATTTATAGCTGCCAGCCTCCAGGATTCAGATGCCACATCAGCCCTAAGGCGAATCGGGCCACGGGTCGACACCCAAACACCCTGGATCGACCCCTGGGTCGACCTCCAAAATGGGGCAGTTCGGCTATTCCCCCTCTCGATTCGCTGTTTTGAATTATTTTGAATATTTATTTATTTAATTTTTTTATTTATATATATATATATATATATATATATTTTTCTCGTATGCATACAAACTTCAAGGCTTAATAACTTCTTCATAAAGTGTCCGTTTTACGCAAATCAAATGTCTGTCTTGACCAAAATTTCGAGACGAACGTAATGGTATAGTCTGTTTTACTTGATTCGCAGTATTTAATTATGTTATCACATTATATTCATTATATAATGTAGTTAAAATGTCTAAAAATTTTGGGGTGTTACATTTCTCCTAGGACACGCGGACTTGTGTTTACGAAGAGGCGGGAATGTGGATTTTTTATCGCGCTTACATTGGTCATCAAAACACTTTTGCTTGCGTTTGATAATAAACACTGCTGATTTTTGCAACAACAAAATCGTTTTTCTTGTCGTGATTCTTTTGTTTCTGCTTCCAACGTTTCCTCTAATTCTGAAAAAGGTGGCCGATCAAATGGATTCCTTTGTTCCCCTAAACTCTAGTATATTGCTTCCATTACGCAGTTATCAAAATAGAAACAACTTTTTAGCATGTAGTTTCATAATTTACATTAATATACCATTAATTATAACAGCTTATTTCTAAATTAAAATTCGTTTAAAAGTAATTACGTTATGTTTCCCTCAATCATTCCAGTTCCAGGATTAAAATCGTCCCTCCCAGGCTTGGAAAAACATACTGCTTCACACTCTCTTGTTCATTTCATGCTCCCTGTTTTCATTATTATCTCACGCCCTAGCTGGCCTCATTCGATGCCAAGACGTCACGCACAAAACAAACATCGCTCCCTTCTTCCAATCGGCTTTACCCACTGCCGCTCGCAACCATAAATATCGGAGTACCATTGTCAATCACTGCAGCGTGCGTCCTGACTCCCTCCGGCATCGCCATAAATCCGGTGCCTCCTGACGTCCCGGTTAGTCTCTATGTTCGCCAAAACCGCTACCAATTCGTGCTTCATTTCCGGTCAGCGTCCTCCACTATTTCAGTACACGCAATAAACAAAGTCACAGATCCGAAAATATACACCCCATTGCCTTCTCTCATTCCAAAATGCCCCATTGTTCTCGTCTGAACAGTGCCTCAAACACCGGAAAACAATGCGTCACCTCTCCGTTGACCTGCGCGCCGCTTCACCAAACTCCATGCCACCCCTTACCGACATCGAACCCATGCATTTCATTCACCACTCCACTTCACGCTGGAAGCTTCGCAAAAAAAAATATGGAAGTTTTAAGTTATTTAAATTAATGGAGGATGTTGGTTCCATTTTAGCTCGCTGGGAAGAAGATGAGCAGAGCAGCGAAGTGGAAGAAGTGATCATTGTCACAGAAGAAGGAAGTAACAACAAAGAAGCAGAGGTGTTTATATATACGCGAGAACAGGAGGTGTAACACCCTGTAATTTTGTTAACATTAAAAAGGATAGATTAAAGAATAATTAATTTAATATTAAGAATTAACAGAAACTGACTACGTAATTACGTCCGTCTCGAAATTCTAGTCAGATAGACACCTAGTTACGGATGATAAAAAGTTGAAAATCAAAACTGGGTATAATTGGCGCACTTGCCAAGTGCGCCAAGACAATTTTTCACTAGCGCACCTGTAATGCGCCCAAAATAGATTTTGGGTATTCGGGCCTTTTCCCAAAGTGTAAGGCGACCCGCAACCTGATTGACCCTAAAGCTTATGTGGCAGTCGGTTCCAGATTGTTCTGTAGCTATAAATATATGGCCATTTCACATATTTCTTTATTAGAAGTCATGGCGACCAAACTCTGCCAGTATCTGAACTGAACTAGGGTCTCTCATCTTCTTTTATCAACTAAAACATATCAAATTCTGAGATTCAAGCATAGACTCAGCACCAACCTCTTTTCTGAGTTACTTTTAGGTTTAGATAAATAATAGTGAATCATGAAAGACTGTGATTTGGATACGTTGTAAACCTTGAAACTATGTTATTGTTAGATCTTATGCTATGTTATGATAGATCTATTTCTCTAGATCCAATTCAATTGTGATTGTTCTATTGTGGATCTTGGTTTGTAACTATATTATGGTTAATATAGATCTGTTAATTTGGACAGTTATATCATTAGATAGATCTAACCATTTATGTAAATCATGAACATATGACACCTTAAATTGGTTAGAATTGGATCTTAACCTTTGTCTTAATTGTAACTTTTATGACATGATATGATGTGTATGTGTCTAGATATATTTCTATATTAGTAGATCTAATTTATGTGGACATTGAAACTGTTAAACAGATCTAGATTATCACCTTATGTTATCATGTTAGATCTATTTTATGTGATCTAAATTGTCACCTTATGTTAACATGTTAGATCTATGTTATGTGACCTAAATTATCACCCTATGTTAACATGTTAGATCTATTTTATGTGATCTAAATTGTCACCTTATGTCATCATGTTAGATCTATTTTATGTGATCTAAATTATTACCTTATGTTATCATGTTAGATCCATTTTATGTGATCTAAATTATTACCTTATGTTAACAAGTTAGATCTATTTTATGTAATCTAAATTATCACCTTATGTTAAGATGTTAGATCTGTTTTATGTGATATAAATTATCACCTTATGTTAACATGTTAGGTCTATTTTATGTGATCTAAATTATCACCTTGTTATGATGACAATTTCATGTCCATTCCAGTATGTATGTTCATCTTATTTTCATACAAGTTTATTTTTATGCCAAGATGGTCATTTTAGTTATATTCCCATTATTTTCCCTATTATCGTTTATGACTAGGCTATTGGCTATCCTAGGCATGTTGCCAACTTTGTGAGGGCGCTAGTTAAGAAATGGAGGAAAAAGGGTTAAAAATGGCATAATTTGAATATGAACATTTATGGACATGTGATTCAAATTATTGGGTAAAATAGGTATTGACACCTATAAAAGGAAAGGATTAATTAATTGATTAATTAATTAAAAATGGAATGTCTGGTAATTACAATTAGGAATTGTAATTGTACTTATGACACGAGGTTAGGTTGCATTAGTGGTGGAAGTCTTCCTGGACCCGACCGACATATCCAGCAGCCACTAATGTTGAACCTAATGTTGGAGGTCTAAGTACGTAAATACAAATCGGGCTCTGTGGAATAAGTTTGTCCGGACCCGACCGGCATATCCAGCATCCACATGTTGTAGGCCTAATGTAGGCGGTCTGGCCTATTATGAAACCATAAATGGACATGGTAAAGAATTGGACTACTTAACCTAAGTTAATCCATAGGTATTGTATGAACTTAAATTTAAGTTGTGGGTTAAGTAAATATGCTTGAGGGGTGGGTTAAGTAAGTCTAATGAAGGGGATGGGTAATATTCACATATAGTCCCACAAACTTAACCCGTTAAGTTTATGTAATTAAAGACACCTAGTAGTATACATAACCGGAGGAAATAATAAAGTTATGTAATTAAAGACACCCTTTAGGGTAAGCATAACTGGTAGAAATAAATATGGCTATGTAATTAAAGACAGCTAGTGGTATACATAGTCAGTGAAAACCTAGTGGGGGATAAAAGACAAAGGGGAGAGCTTGTATCATATTGTGTGGGATCGATATCAGTCAGTAACCCAGAGAAGGTATCAAATGAAGTACTCCGTACTAGGCGGAGAAGGGGTACGCTTACTGGTTGATTGTAAGAGATCCAAACGTGGAGGACGGTGTGGGCGGCGCAAACCGATCGGGCCATGTGCGAGCATGAGCCGGGCAGAGGGGGATAAGATAACCGTGACACCTGTAGATATGGTTGTGCACATTATTACGATGAGGGGTTTCCACTTTAGAAAGTGATACCTCCTACTGTGGGGCCAGCATAAGGTATCTACGAGGGTTAGGGAGCCGATCGATCAGGGTAGTAGTTAGGATACATTTGAACATATACCTAAGTCTACCACCTTATAGTTGAAGGGATCATCTCTTTTTAGATATACTATTAACAGTGCAGAATAATCATTAGAAGCATATACACCTTATCATGTCTACCTTGTTACACCTGCCATATATGTAGTGATCTCCCTTATCCACTTTATATGCCTATCATGTTACTTTTATTTATTTACTGGCTAAAAGTAACTAGATTCGCCAGACTTTATGTCCGACCCTTTTTGTTTCTCCTTCTTTCTTCTGTTTCCCCCAGGTTCTCAGGGAGGAAACACCTAGACTTAGTTAGGATTCAGATATCACCTTGCTAGGAGCTAGTTCTGAAATATGGCTCAAGTTCTTGTCTCTACCATGGCTTAACTCTTTCAATTGGGGAATTATGTTTTTATAATCTTATGTACTCTGATGATGCAAGACAGAAGTTATTTTATTGTAATGGTAGTGTGACTTATGGTATTGTGGACTATAGTATTTTAATTTATGTTGAAATAAAAATTTAAATTTCCGCTGCTATCTTATTTATACCTATCTTGTAATTATTCTATGTCTGATTACCTATAACGCTTCACAGCACATAATGCATTCCTTAGTGAGTGACATTAACGGACGTGGGGTGTCACACTTGGTATCAGAGCGAGGTTACCAAATTAGATAAAAGTTTTTGAAAATTATTTTCAAAAAGGTTTTAAAAGAAAGAATTTTCAAAAAGAAAATCTTGGTTTGAAAAACATTCCCCAAAAATCCATATGTAGTATCCTTCCTTCCTTTATCTAAATTTCTCCCTTTCTCCTTTTTCAGCATGTCTGGGGAACAAAACATGCCTAATATCCCAGAGGGCATCACTATACTCGGATGGTTCCATAGGTATTTGGAGGCCATGACGTCGGCCGAAGGCTAAAGAGACGTTCCTCCCCCAGCTGCACAAATCATTCCTTCTCCCCCCCCTCCAAGAGTAGATAACTTCGTCAAGATCTGCAAAGACTTCCTTGCTATGTGAGGAAAGCCATTCCATGGGAATGAGACATTCGTGGAAGCTTGGAATTGGCTTAAGGAGACTGAGGAATTATTCGTAATCTTTGAAGTGGAGGACCAAAGAAAGATTCAGTTAGCTGCTTGGCTATTGAAGGACGAAGCCTCATTTTGGTGGGAAGTCACCCAAGTTGGACGTCCGGTGGAAACTTGGTGAAATTTCTTTCCCAAACTGAAAGCAGCAGCAACATCAACAACAACAGAAGAAAGGGGGGAAAATGATAAAGGAAAGGATAAGACAAAATGTCACCATTGTGGGAAGGAAGGTCATTTGGTTAAAGACTGTAAGGGAAGGAAGAATTACTGCTACCACTGTGGAGAGGCCGAACACATTGCAAAAGAGTGCCCGAAGAAACGGGAATCACAGGGACAAGGTCAAAGGGCAGGAAATTCTGGAGGGCAGATGCATGATCTAGCGACCAATGCTCCTGATAGAGGTAGAAAAATTTCTGTGGAAGATTTAATTTCTCTTTCAAACCATCCTATTAGAACACTTTTTGATTCTGGTGCCTCACATTCATTTATATAAAGTTCTATAGTTGAATCTCTGCACTTAATTACTAGTATGGTAGTAGATCCCGTAGTTATTTCAAACCCCATTGGTGGTTCGGCTCATTTATCGATGATTTGTCGGGGTTTGAAAATATCCGTGTTAGGCGTCGAGTTTGAATGCGAAGCATATGTACTCGGGTTTATGGGCTTGGTTTGATTCTAGGAATGGATTGTCTTACCACGTATGGTGCCATTCTGGATTGTGAGAAGAGGGTTGTTAGGCTTTTGAGTTGTCATGGGATAACCCTCGAGATTTCATGTGACCCACAAGGGTCAGTTATGCTTAGTTTCCTAAAGTCCCTTGATGCATCTATCTATGATCCGCAATCTGTTCCAGTAGTCCGGGATTTTTTCGATGTTTTAGATAAGGTTCGGGGTTTACCTCTAAGGCGCGAGATCGACTTTCGCATATATCTGGTAGACAATGCAAAGCCAGTTGCATTACCAGTGCGCCACATGGCTCCAAGGGAAAGGAGGGAGTTGAGTAAGCAAGTAGGGGAGCCACTTGAAAAAGGGATTATCAGATGAAGCATATCTGAATGGGGTACTCCAGTAGTATTCGCAACTAAGGCGGATGGTTCGCTTCGTTTGTGTGTTGATTATAGGGAGCTGAATAAACTCACTAAGAAGAATAGGCACCCGCTTCCGAGGATTGATGATTTATTTTATCAACTTGTTGGTGCCTCAGTATTTTCCCAGTTAGACTTGGCCACAGGGTTCCATCAGTTGAGGGTGGTTGAGGACAGCATAAATAAGACTGCCTTTAGGACGCCGGACGGTTTCTTTGAATGGTTATTTATGCCTTTTGGACTGATGAATGCACCCACCTATTTTGTCGAGTTGATGAGTAGGGTGTTTCGGGAGTTCCTAAATAAATTTGTCGTAGTCTTTGTTGATGATATCTTGATCTTCTCCAAGAGGGAAGAAGAGCATGCCCAGCATTTCAGAGAAGTTTTGAAAACTCTCCGCGACCATCAGCTTAAAGAAAAATTCTCCAAATGCCATTTTTCGAGAAAAGAGGTGAGATTCTTAGGGCATGTGGTCTCCAAAGAAGGGATAGCTGTAGATTCCAAGAAGGTGGTTGCAGTGCAAGATTGACAGGTTCCTAAAAATGCAATCGAGGTGAGGAGCTTTCTTGGGTTAGCAGGTTATATAGGAAGTTCATTAAGGACTTGATCGACGCTAGTCTATGAATTAGAAAAGCGCGACATTTGTAATAAATTCTGCAAGCATACAGGTGTGTAGCATACAGGTCGAACACAGGGAGGAAAGTTAAATTTTATTATTTATATGTTTCGTGGGCGTGTTAGACAGAACTTTGGGGGTTGTTTTCAATGTTGTTGAAATAATGTTATTGAAACTGCTACAAATCTGAATCTAATCAGACGTATATCAAATTCAACAACAGGAAAGAAAATAGCAAGTACTAGCAAAAACAACAAAAGTAAATAATAACTGGAACAATAACAGAGAATTAAAAATAGAGTTGCTGTTGAAACTAATCAAACAGTCAACACTAGTATGCAGTAACAAAGACAATAACAATATGTGTTCTACCGAATCTAATCGTGTAGATACACAAATTGTTTTAAAAGAAAAGTAAATAACTAGAACAAGAAAATTTTATTAAACTAATGGCAGTACAGAATTATGAGATGGTTTTTACAATGGTTACAACACATATTTGTAGATGAGAATGGCAAAACCCCAATTAGGTCTATGAGTAAATGGGCCTCCTCATTCATGAATATCTCTTGCCTTCCTTGACTAAGTTTGATTGGAGAAAATCTGGGCATATCATGGTAAATATTTTCCATATCTTTCAATTCTCCAATGTGGCTAATTGATTGATAAAAGATTGCAAATTGCATGTGATTTATTCTTCCAATCAGCAATTAATCTTCCAATCAACAATGAATCTTCCAATCAGCAATAAATCCTCCATCAATGACGTTTGTTAGATTCCAATTTCAACATAGGAAAAGAATATATTAAAATTGATCTTTCTTCTTGGCAACAATTCAATTGAAATTGAATGATTTGAATTTAATTCCATGATAAGAATATGGCTATTGCTGAAATGTTAATTGGTGCATATCATACATACATACACATGAATATGTGTATATATATACAATATAACACTAATTCAAATATTCCTTAGAGCCAAGGGGCCAGTGTGAACGCGCTCCGTTTCTTTGGCAAAAAAGTGAGCTTGACGGGGTTCGAACTCAGGTCTCTCAGCACCAATTCCTATGCCTTTACCAGTGAGCTGCTACTTCTTTTGAAATTGAAATGAATTTGATGTGAGGAAGTAGTTCTTTCTTGTAGTTGGCCTTTGATTTGAATTGAAGGAGACATTTCTTGACATCCTGTAAAATCATACAAAAGTAACCAAAGTATCATTTATTTATTTACAAAAGATAAAGCATGAGAGTAATAAAATAAACACTTCTCAGTGTCAATCAAGTACCCCCACACTTATCTTTTACTCGTCCTCGAGTAAAACAAAAGAATGAAAACTAACTAGATAGGTCGCACTTTCGTAGGAAACACGATTGCATTGAGCGTATGCAACAAGCCGTTAAACCTCTAGGTGTCCCTAGTAGGACGAGTGGTGTCTCGTGAGGGTTTTCAGCGGATACTACCCACAAAATCCAAATGAAGTATGCTATGATTCTAATGAAACTACATGAATGCAATGGACATATGCAAATAAAAAAACGAAAAAATAAAAGCACGACTTGTTTCAGGAAAGTGGTACAACAAATTAAGTTAACAATTTCTAGTCAGTTGATTTTATTTTAGATACCTCGACTTGTCACAAAATTTCAATATAAATCAAGTTTTCAAATGTTAAATTCCAGTTTGGCCAGTTGGTTCGGTCGATAACATAGTGCAGCCATGAAATAAATTCTTAGTTTGTTTGGCACAGTTTGCAAAGTGGTATTCTAATTTTCTCATGTATGGCTAGTCAAATCAATAAGGTCAAGAAGTGTTTGGGTATCATCGCTTATTCTTTATTCTATAAAATTTTAAGATTTATGATTAAGTACATACACCTAACTAAAAAGACCAAGGTTTACCACCCATGCACTGCCTCGCGGACTAACGGAGAGTGGGTAAAGAGCTTGGCGGATTGTGCAGGCCGACTTTGACTTTGTCAACAACGTGTCGGTAATCCTTAGGTGTCCAATCTCATAAAATGAGACCAAGATATTCCAACTTTGACTTTGTCAACAACGTGTCGGATAGAGCTTGGCGGGTTTGCACACCAACGCTCGATATACAAGCAATGTTGGATACCCTTGGAATACTATTATTATTATTATCGAAAATATAAGCACAAAAGAGAGTTATGCGAATTCAACTTAACACAACTTAGTTTTAAAGATTTGAAAAGCCAATATAAGTATTTTAAGTCCTCCACTTATTTTAACAAAGTCTACAATATAGAATAGATTTCATGGCCATCACCTAAGAATCTCCCTATGTACCGGTTACACTATTATCCCTCAAGATTAAACTTTTCATTATATTTCGTATTCGATCTAAGTTGAGAGAGAAAAATACTATCAACTGGCTACAAATTGTAAACTTATTTTGCTGTATCAATTGAAAATGAGTCGTATTTCAAAAAAAAAAAAAAAAATTTTATGGTATGTTACTACAATCTAAAATGTATGAAGGTCCTACTTAAATGCCTGAAAAAATAAAAAAAATAAAAACAAAGAAAAATGAAAATGGATGAAATGCAGACTAAAATGCATGATGGTCCTACTTAAATGGCTGAAAATAAAAAGAAATAAAAACAAAGAAAAATGAAAATGGATGAAATGCAGACTCCCCCCCACACTTGATTCAGACAGTGTCCCAACTGTCTAAGGCAGAAAAACAAAGAAAAAAAAAATGAAAAATAAAAGAAAAAGAACGTGTACCACCTGATTTCATGGTGGATGATCATGCAGATCGATAGAGTCGTCTTCGTCATATTGCTCAAATTCCAAAAATGGTTTCAGTCGTTGACCGTTTACTTTGAAGACTTTTCCATCTCTAGGATTTTCAATTTCAACCGCTCCATGAGGGTATACTGTTTTCACGACATAAGGTCCAGTCCATCGAGATCTGAGTTTTCCTGGAAACAAGTGAAGTCTAGAGTCGTATAAAAGAACTTTTTGACCTACGTTGAATTCCTTACGAAGTATGTTTTTGTCGTGTTGGGCTTTGGTTCTTTCTTTGTAGATTTTCGCATTTTCATACGCCTCATTTCTCAATTCCTCTAATTCAGAAATTTGTAACTTCCTGTGTGAGCCAGCCTTTTCTAAGTAAAAGTTCAAAAATTTTATGGCCCAAAGAGCGCGATGCTCTAATTCAAGAGGTAAGTGACAGGCCTTTCCAAAGACTAATCGATATGGTGACATCCCTAGATTGGTTTTATAAGCAGTGCGAAAAGCCCAAAGTGCATCGATCAGTTTTACAGACCAATCTTTTCTATTGGAATTTACGGTTTTCTCAAGAATTTGTTTGATTTGTCTATTGGAAACTTCTACTTGCCCACTCGTTTGTGGATGGTAGGGGGTCGACAGCTTGTGTGTGATTGAGTATTTCTTGAGCAAGGACTCAAAAGCACGATTACAGAAATGAGTGCCATTATCGCTAATGATAGCTCGAGGTGTGCCGAAGCGTGAAAAGATGTTTTCTTTGAGGAATTTGACAACAACCTTGTTGTCATTGGTTTTGGTCGGAATGGCTTCAACCCATTTTGAGACATAATCTACCGCAAGTAAGATGTAAAGATTCCCAAATGAATTAGGGAATGGTCCCATGAAATCGATGCCCCAAACATCGAATAACTCAATCACTAAAATGGGGTTGAGAGGCATCATGTTTCGCTTAGAGATTCGACCCGTTCTTTGACATCGCTCACATTTAGAGCAAAATTCGAAAGCGTCACGGAAGAGTGTGGGCCAATAAAAACCGCTTTGCAAAACTTTTGCAGCAGTTTTTCTTGCTCCAAAATGACCGCCACAAGCATGGTCATGTGAGAAAGAGAGAATACTTTGGTGTTCGTGATCGGGCACACACCTTCGAATGATTTGGTCTGGACAGTATTTGAAAAGATATGGGTCATCCCAATAGAAGTTTCGAACTTTTGAGAGAAATTTTTGTTTATCTTGTTTCGACCATTCAGCGGGCATTTGTTGTGTGACAAGATAATTCACAATGTCAGCGTACCAAGGGGTGTTAGAGATCGAAAGGAGTTGTTCGTCAGGAAAATAGTCATCGATTTGGGTGTCGTTATCATTTTCGTGCACAATTCGAGAGAGATGATCAGCTACGACATTTTCAGAACCCTTTTTATCTCGTATTTCTATATCGAATTCTTGGAGAAGAAGGATCCAACGAATCAAGCGGGCCTTGGCATCCTTCTTAGAAAGCAAATATCGTAAGGCAGCATGGTCAGTGTAAACTATGACTTTGGATCCTATGAGATATGGTCTGAATTTCTCAAGAGCGAAGACAACTGCCAAAAATTCCTTTTCAGTAGTTGAGTAATTAAGTTGGGCCTCGTTTAAGGTTTTGCTGGCGTAATAAATGACTCGAGGGAGTTTATCGATACGCTGACCCAAGATGGCTCCAATTGCAAAGTCAGAAGCGTCGCACATAAGTTCAAAGGGTTGAGTCCAATCAGGAGGTTGAATGATGGGAGTTGTGGTCAAGAGTGATTTAAGAGTTTCAAAAGATGTTTGGCAATCAGTGGAAAATTCAAACTTTACGTCTTTAGCAAGTAAATTCGAGAGAGGTTTTGAAATTTTTGAGAAATCCTTAATGAATCTTCTATAGAATCCCGCATGGCCAAGAAATGAACGAACATCTTTGACAGATTTAGGAGGAGGTAAATTAGCAATCAAATCGATTTTGGATTTATCGACTTCTAGGCCATCTTTGGAGACGACATGACCTAGAACTATCCCCCTTTTTACCATAAAGTGGCATTTCTCCCAATTAAGCACGAGTGATTTCTCCTTACAACGCTTAAGGACGAGTTCTAGATGAGTGAGACATTGGGAAAAAGATGATCCATATATTGAAAAATCGTCCATGAATATTTCCAAGAATTCTTCCACCATATCAGAGAAAATACTCATCATACACCTTTGGAAAGTCGCGGGGGCATTACAAAGACCGAAAGGCATGCGACGATAAGCAAAGGTTCCAAAGGGACAAGTAAAGGTGGTCTTATGTTGATCCTCTAAAGCAACAGGGATTTGGTTATAGCCAGAGTATCCATCGAGAAAACAGTAGTACTCATGTCCCGCTAAGCGTTCGAGCATTTGGTCAATAAAAGGCAAGGGAAAATGGTCTTTTCGTGTGGCTGAGTTAAGCTTTCGATAGTCGATGCACACACGCCATTTGGTTTTGATTTTTGTTGGGACGAGTTCATTACTTTCGTTTTTGATCACTGTTACTCCTGACTTCTTTGGTACAACTTGTACCGGACTCACCCAAGTACTATCAGAGATGGGATAGATGATGTTATTGTCTAGACATTTGATTATCTCCTCCTTGACCACTTCTCTCATGTTTGGGTTTAATCGCCTTTGAGCCTCACGGGTGGGTTTAGCCTCATCAACTAAATGTATGCGATGTTCCACGATTGATGGGCTAATTCCTTTTATATCGCTAATTTCCCACCCCAAGGCGTCTTTATTTTCCCGCAAAATTTCTAAGAGTTTTTCTTCTTGGTCCTTGGTAAGATCAGAAGCCAAGATTACGGGAAGAGTTTCTAAAGAGTCTAAGTATGCGTACTTAAGATCTGTTGGCAAGGGTTTGAGGTCTAACTTAGGAAGTTCTTGTGTATTAACTTTGGTCAACATTCCTTGATTAGATTCAGGTGACGAAGTGTCGGAGTCAAGAATTTTGTTTAGTTCAGAAATGTATTCGAGTTCATCGAAATCAGAGTCGAAATGGTCAAGACACATTTTTAAAGCTTCAGAAGTGTCATTAGAGGTTTCATCAACTGTGGTTTGAATCATGTCAATTTCATCGATCTCAAAATCCCTAGGTTGCTTGTTGAGATTAAAGATGTTTAGCTCAATGGTTAGGTGCCCGAAGGAAAGTCGAAGTTGACCATTCCTACAATTAATGACAGCATTAGAGGTTGCTAAGAAAGGGCGTCCTAAGATCAATGGTATTTGAACATTGGGATTTGAGACAGGCTCTGTTTCTAGAACTATAAAATCGACAGGGAAGTAAAACTGTTCGATCTGTATCAAGACGTCTTCGATAATTCCCAATGGCTTTTTGACAGATCGATCGGCTAGTTGAAGTGTGATGTTTGTTGGTTTAATCTCCCCTAGTCCAAGTTGACGATAGACAGTATAAGGGAGAAGGTTGACACTGGCACCAAGGTCGAGTAGGGCACGAGAGATGTGAGTGTTTCCTATTTTACAATCAATCGTAGGGCAGCCAGGGTCTTTATACTTGACTGGGGCAAGATTCGAAAGAACAGAGCTTGTATTCGCAGTTAGAAAGGCGGTTTTTGGGACATTGGTCGCATGTTTTTGTGTGCACAATTCCTTAAGACATTTAGCATATTGAGGAATTTGTTCAATGGTGTCTAAAAGAGGAATGTTCACACGGACTTGTTTGAAAATTTCCAAGATTTTATCGAAATTTGCTGCTTTCTTCTTATTATTGAGTCTATGGGGAAAAGGAGCAACTGGTTTTTCGACTCTACGATCAGTTTCCTCATTCGAAGAAGAAGGTGGTAGGGGTGTAGAAGATGAAATGTTGGGATTGCCAACATTAGTTTTCGAAGGTGGGTCGGGTTTGCCGACATTGGGAGAAGAACTGTTGGGATTGCCAACATTTAAGGGAATTTGAGGTTTGGAAGAATTGGCATTCGAAGCCAATGGGTGATCATCAAGATTAGGGATTGGGGTCGAGTTAGAAGGTTCGTCAGGGTTGCCCACGTTATTATCAATCCTCTTTCCAGATCGAAGGGTTGTAATAGCGTTGACTGGATTATGGTTTTCGTCCTCACAAGAATTTACAGTACGAGAGTTATATTTTGGATTCACCTCAGGTTGACTAGGCAACTTTCCTTTCTCATTATTTTTCGCCATTTCCTTTATCATATGCATTAGTTGGTCGATTTTAGCGTCTTGATTATTTATTTGTTTTTCTAATCGAACAATATCTTGTGATGGTTGAGAAGATTGAGATGATTGGTTTGATGATTGAAAATTGGGGTGCCTATAAGGTTGTTTGGATTGAGGTGCAGCTTGAGAGGTTTGAGAATTGGGGGGTGGAGCTTGGTAATTCGGATTGGGAATAAAGGGTTGCATGTGAGATGGGTTAGCCGAATTATTGGGGTTCGACCAAGAAAAATTTGGGTGGTTCCTCCAACCAGGATTGTACGTGGCTGAGTAAGGGTTATTTTGAGCTATAGCATTGGCTTGGTCCTGAGAGTAGTAGTGGGGTAACCCTTCTCCGGCTTGAGGAGTTTGATTTTCTACGGGAATTTGATTTGGGTCCACGACATGCACTCCTCTAGTAGAAGTACGATTGGGAACGCGAATTGATTCCCATTGCATGTCCTTTTCAGAATAATCTTCTAAGAACCGCCAAGCTTCATCGGCTGTTTTAGACATAAAATCTCCTCCACACATTGATTCTAGTTGAGTTTTAGACTGATAGTTAAGCCCTTCATATACAATTTGACACAAGTTGTCTTTTAGAATTCCATGATGAGGACAACTATACAGTAGTTGGTTGAATCTCTCAAAATATTTTGAAAAAGTTTCCCCCTCATTTTGACAAAATTGATTTATCTCTGTTCGAATTTTTAGAGTTTTATGGAAAGGGAAAAACTTTTTCAAGAATGCAGTGACAAATTCATCCCAACTTCTTATGGAATGTCGTGGAAGAGAATTTAGCCATCTTTTAGCGCTTTCAAGTAGTGCAAATGGAATTAGCCTTAGCTTGATCGATTCGTTAGATAGTTGTTGCATTTTTGTTGTGGAAGCATACAATTCAAATTCACTCAGAAATTCATAAGCATTTTCAGACCCAGTAAATTTTGGTACCCCTTGGATAAAAGAATGTTTTAGCTCAAAATTGTTCCCTTCAGCTGGTGGGAACACGATGACAGAGGGTTGAACGGTCCTAGTAGGATAACATCGATCACGAAGAGACAAGGGTCTATCCATCTGGATATTGAGGTTTTGAAAATTTTGATTTATTTGGTTTTGATCCCCGAAGTTTGGAAAATTTTGATTCACTCGATTTTGATCCAATTCGGGTGGAAAATTTTGGTTGATTCGAGAACCCCTAGGAGAATTTTGTTGGCTGACACTTTTTTCACTCATTGTTGTTAGATGCAAGCGCAGAAATTAGCTACAATGAAGTTTTCTGTCCTTATTGGCTCTTAACCCAAAATTATAAAGTGATGCGTTTGATTACTTAGATCAAAAGATTTCTCAGCCAGTTAACGGACAGGAGTTATCGGTGCACCAGGAATCACCCTAGCAATGCAGCCGAAGGTTTAAGTACCTTCAGAGTAACAACCGATATAATATTTACGAATCACCGTAATATTTATAAACGGTTATTTCTCTGCCGTAGTCTAGACACCAAGAAATAATTCGTTCCAAATGAATCAACTATCACAATATAATTAAGCCCTAGATGAGCCCGTGACTCCCTTAAGTCCAATGTCTAACCGTTATTATTAGTCAGATTCTACGATGAAATGCAATTTGTGGGCTAAGGAAAGGGTGATGAAATCCCTCACCTTATGTGAATTGGGGTATTGCCCTTAACAGAATGAATAGGAGATGCAGAAACAACAGCAATCACACAAAATAATTGCAGAAATTAAAAATTGTACATTCAAAGCCGCTGCCCCTGCAGAAAATTTTTACAACAATTGTCTATATTTTTTTCTTTGCAGCAGAGCACCTGTAGTGTTTTTTTTTAAAAAAAAAAATTCACCTTGATCGGCAGTCCTCCAGTGAATTTGGGAAGCGCTAGCGCGTTCACACCCCACTTGGTGTGCAACCGCTCCAACCCATCTGAATCGTCCGCTGCTTTCTGTTGTTGTCCCCTTCTATTAATTGCTTGACTGCGCTGCGGCACGGGTTCGGGCTAGGAGCCTGAAAAAAAAAATTTTTAAGACCCTTTTTTTTTTAAATTTCAGCTGTACCTGTTTTTGAAAAATTCTCTTTTTGTTTTTTTTTTCTTTTTTTTTTTTTAAAAAAAAGAAAGCTAAACTAAGCTAAAAAAAAAAAGCAAAAGAACTAGGATCATCTAAAACAAAACAAAGGCAAAACAAGAGAAAAAAAAAACAATACTAACTGGGCTTAACAACTAAACTAGATACAAACTGAAACTACTGACCCAAATTCAACTCAAAAAATTTTTAATTTCAAAAGTTTTAGGAACCACAAACTGACCCAAATAAAATGAAAAAAATAGAATATCCAAACAAGTCCCCAACTCAACAAAAATTAGGACTAGACGCAGCACTGCATGTACATGAGACACGCACCCCGTTCAGCTAAAACAAATCACGCCCCTTCATCTAAAACAAATCACGCACTTTTTTTTTATATAAAATTTCACCAAACCAAAATCTCTCCAGAAAATAATTGAACCGAACGAAAACTCACTCCCCTTTTGTTCTAAAATTGATATGACTTTGAATTCAATCAAATAGGCAAGTTTCAATTCGGGTTTTTGGTTTCAATCGATCTCGGATATGGAGATTTGGGTATTCGGTTTTGGATGAGGGCGTTCGGCTGTGAATTGATGAGGGTGTTCTGCGATTTTTGGTGTGAATCTGACGTGTTGGTAGTTGAGGGGTATTGCTGTGTGGTCTGGTTATAGGTGAGGGGGCTTCTGGTTGTTGCGTGGAGAATTAGAGGAGGATGGACGTTGGATTAAATTGCGGTGGATGTAAGCGCGATGACAAGAAATCAATGGGGCAGTTGTCGGTGTTTGTTGGCTTTTGGTTGATTTGAAGGAAGGACTGTGGCAAAAGGGAGGTAGGAGACCGAGATGATGGTGGACTTGGATTTGAGCGTGGGTGACTGGTTTGGTTTGGCGACAGGGGGATTAACGTGAATTAGAAGGCCGAGATAATGGTGCTGGGTATGAATTTGGGTGTAGTTCGGTAGCTAATGGTTTGTGTTGTGGTGAACGTGAATATAGAGCTGGAGTACGGGGAACGTTGTTGTGGTTCGGTGGTAATGGTGATGAATGGTTTGTGAAGATGATTGTATGGACAAGGTGAATTGACGGTTTGTAAACGGGGAGGGGCTGATGTATTATTAGCGAGGACAACAAGGTGATAGGATGCAGATTGTGATGGCGTGAGGATGGATGATTCGGATTTCTAGCTGAGAAAGTGAAAAGAATTAGCAAAACAAAGCAAGGAAAAATTGAACAAGGATTTTTTTTTTTTTGGTGTAAGAGGGGAAAGAAACTTGTAATATTTTTTTTTTTTAGGAAAAATGGAAAGAAATCGTAAACAGACAAGGAGAGAGAGAAATAAATGAGAAGGGGAAAGCAATCAAACAAAATTTGCAGATTTTTTTTTTTTTTTAATAAACAAAAACAGCAATTAAAAAAAACTAACACGAATCAGAAATTAAATAAATACTAAAATTTAATTATTGCCTCCCCGGCAACGGCGCCAAAAACTTGATCGACGCTAGTCTATGAATTAGAAAAGCGCGACATTTGTAATAAATTCTGCAAGCATACAGGTGTGTAGCATACAGGTCGAACACAGGGAGGAAAGTTAAATTTTATTATTTATATGTTTCATGGGCGTGTTAGACAGAACTTTGGGGGTTGTTTTCAATGTTGTTGAAATAATGTTATTGAAACTGCTACAAATCTGAATCTAATCAGACGTATATCAAATTCAACAACAGGAAAGAAAATAGCAAGTACTAGCAAAAACAACAAAAGTAAATAATAACTGGAACAATAACAGAGAATTAAAAATAGAGTTGCTGTTGAAACTAATCAAACAGTCAACACTAGTATGCAGTAACAAAGACAATAACAATATGTGTTCTACCGAATCTAATCGTGTAGATACACAAATTGTTTTAAAAGAAAAGTAAATAACTAGAACAAGAAAATTTTATTAAACTAATGGCAGTACAGAATTATGAGATGGTTTTTACAATGGTTACAACACATATTTATAGATGAGAATGGCAAAACCCCAATTAGGTCTATGAGTAAATGGGCCTCCTCATTCATGAATATCTCTTGCCTTCCTTGACTAAGTTTGATTGGAGAAAATCTGGGCATATCATGGTAAATATTTTCCATATCTTTCAATTCTCCAATGTGGCTAATTGATTGATAAAAGATTGCAAATTGCATGTGATTTATTCTTCCAATCAGCAATTAATCTTCCAATCAACAATGAATCTTCCAATCAGCAATAAATCCTCCATCAATGACGTTTGTTAGATTCCAATTTCAACATAGGAAAAGAATATATTAAAATTGATCTTTCTTCTTGGCAACAATTCAATTGAAATTGAATGATTTGAATTTAATTCCATGATAAGAATATGGCTATTGCTGAAATGTTAATTGGTGCATATCATACATACATACACATGAATATGTGTATATATATACAATATAACACTAATTCAAATATTCCTTAGAGCCAAGGGGCCAGTGTGAACGCGCTCCGTTTCTTTGGCAAAAAAGTGAGCTTGACGGGGTTCGAACTCAGGTCTCTCAGCACCAATTCCTATGCCTTTACCAGTGAGCTGCTACTTCTTTTGAAATTGAAATGAATTTGATGTGAGGAAGTAGTTCTTTCTTGTAGTTGGCCTTTGATTTGAATTGAAGGAGACATTTCTTGACATCCTGTAAAATCATACAAAAGTAACCAAAGTATCATTTATTTATTTACAAAAGATAAAGCATGAGAGTAATAAAATAAACACTTCTCAGTGTCAATCAGGACTTCGCAAAGATATCAACCTCACTCACCCGGCTGACGAAGAAGAACTTGGCATTCTCCTGGGATATAGACTGTGATGTTGCTTTCCAATGACTGAAGAGGGCTCTGACTACAGCCCCAGACTTGATCTTACCTAATGGGAATAAAGTGTTTATCGTTTACACTGATGCATGCGGTACAGGGCTTGGTGCGGTTCTAATGCAAGAAGGGAAAGTAGTGTGTTATGGGGGTAGACAGCTGAGAGTTCATGAAAAGAACTACCCCACCCATGATCTAGAGCTAGCTTCCATAGTGTTTGCATTAAAGACGTGGCTTCATTATTTACTTGGAGAGAAGTTCGAGTTATACACCGATCATAAATCTCTCAAGTATTTGTTCTCGCAGAAGGATCTTAATTTAAGGCAACAACGGTGGTTGGAGTTTCTAGCTTCTTATGATTTTGAGATTTCTTATACCCCTGGCAAGGGTAATGTGGTGGCAGATGCACTAAGTAGGCAGAGGGTGGCCCTGAGTCCTCTGTTTGTGGAAAGAAAGAATTTGGAGTTCATATCAGCTTTTGATTTTAGACACTCCATCAAGATTTTGCCTAATTTTTTTGCATCCTTGGAGATACGACCGACTCTTATGGACCAGATAGGAGATTCGCAACAAGGTGACCCACAGATTCTAGACATCATGGATAAGCTCAGAAAAGGGGAGACTTCTAGTCACCTCAGCAGATATGCCATAGATGAAAAGAGGTGGTTCCGAAGAGATGGAAGGCTTTGTGTTCCTCGAACCAGAAGCTTGATAAAGGCAGTTCTAGAAGAAGCCCACCATTCTAAGATGACCATTCATCCAGGTGGTGATAAGACGTATAGAGACATGAAGAGGGTTTTCTTTTGGGCTGGGATGAAGAAAGATGTGGTCGAATTTGTTTCTCAATGTTTAGTTTTCCAGCAAGTGAAAGCTGAGCAAAAGAAGCCCAGTGGTTTACTTCATTCTTTGGAGGTTCCTCAGTGGAAATGGGAGAGCGTCTCTATGGATTTCATAGATGGTTTGCCTAGATCGAAGAAAGGTAACACCAATATCTGGGTTGTGGTAGATAGACTCACTAAGAGCGCTCACTTTATTCCAGTTAAGAGTAAGAGGACGACATCATGGTTAGCAACAATTTATGTTCGAGAGATAGTTCATCTTCACGGAGTTCCTTACAGCATCGTGAGCGATCGTGACCCCATCTTTACCAGCGAATTTTGGAGGAGCTTGCAAGAAGCATTAGGTACACAGTTGCGTTTGAGCACCGCTTATCATCCTCAGACAGATGGGCTAATGGAGAAGGTGGACAGAATTCTAGAAGATCTTTTAAGGCTGTGTATCCTAGACTTCGGAGGGACTTGGGAAGAGCGTCTTCCTTTAGTAGAGTTTGCCTATAACAACAGCTATTAGGCCAGCATCGGCATGGCACCCTTCGAAGCATTGTATGAATGACCCTGTAGATCGCCAATTTGTTGGTGGGAATTTACAGAAAGATTACTACTTGGACCAGATATGGTTAGAGAAACGTCTAAAAAGATTGACCTTATTCGACGACGGATGAAGACAGCTCAAGATAGGAAGAAATCCTATGCAGACAAGAGAAGGAATGACCTCGAATTTGAAGTAGGAAACTTGGTTTTTATCAAAGTGTCACCTTTGAGGAATGTGGTTCGCTTCGGATCAGTAGGGAAGTTGGCACCTAGGTTTGTGGGACCATTTCCCATAACTGAGAGGATTGGCCAAATGGCCTATAGAGTAAAACTTCCTGAAAATCTATCTGGTGTTCATGATGTTTTCTATGTTTCTCATCTGCGAAAGTGCTTGCATGACACCGCGGAAGTTTTTGAGCCGAGTATATTGGAAGAGGTAGAAGTGGAACGGGAGGCGACAGTCAGGCGAGTTCCTTCCCATATTCTTGGATCAGAAATTAAGAAGCTACGCAATAAAGAGCTCAAGTTGCTAAAGGTTCAATGGGGAGATAACCCAGAGGATGCGACTTGGGAGACCGAAGACAAGATTCGTGCTTCGTACCCTTTTCTCTTCGAGGGTTATGTTCTTAACTCCTTTTTCCAAAGCTTTATCAGTACTTGTTTCTATCATTTGAGTATGTCCTATCCATAGTATTTTCGACCTTTAGATAGGAATCCTATGGATGTAAACTGTGTTTGAAACATGTTATGTTTGATGGATGCAAGTGTTTGCTAGTGGTTGCCTATGGACGCATATACACACATTAGGCAATAAGATCAGCTCAATCTCTCTCATACTGCATATGGATGTGTGTGCATTTTCTTTTCTTTTATGGATGGAAATGGATGAACTAGCGTATGGATGTTGCATTTGGACGAATGAGTGTGCACACATGTAGAACTTATATGTTATAATAGGCTTATTTGCATACATATTGGATTCATGGCACTAACATATATTGCATTAAGGAGGTCAACTGAATCAGTAGACCGCCTGATCTTCGCTATTGGGACATATACACACACCTTTGCATATATTCATGAAAGCATTAGAAATCCTTAAGGACAATGGATGGCAGTGATTGATGGACGAGTAGATGGATGATGGATGGTAGGATATGCATTCTTCTCAACTTGGAGATTTTGGGGACGAAATCCTTTAAGTAGGGGAGAATGTAACACACCGTAAATTTGTTAACATTAAAGAGGATAAATTAAAGAATAATTAATTTCATATTAACAATTAAGGGAAACAGACTACGTCATTACGTCTGTCTCGAAATTCTAGTCAGACAGACACCTACTTTGCGTAAAACGAATAACATATGAAGAATTTACGGACGATAAAAAGTTGAAAATCAAAACCAGGTATAATTGGCGCACTCACTAAGTGCGCCAAGGCAATTTTGTACTGACGCACCTATAAGTGCACCCAGAAAAGTTTTTGGGTATTCGGGCCTTTTCCCAAAGTGGGAGGCGACCCGCGACCTGATTGACCTTAGGGCTTATGTGGCAATCGGTTCCATATGGTTTTGCAGCTATAAATATATGGCCATTTCACATATTTCTTTATTAGAAGTCATGGCAGCCAAACTCTGCCATAGTCTGAACTGAACTAGGGTCTCTCATCTTCTTCTATCAACTAAAGCATATCAAATTATGAGATTCAAGCATAGACTCAGCACCAATCTCTTTTCTATCATCTTAGCAATCCAATCACAGTGAGTTCTAGTTGCTTTTAGGTTTAGATAAATAATAGTGAATCATGAAAGACTGTGATTTGGATACGTTGTAAACCTTGAATCTATGTTATTTTTAGATCTTATGCTATGTTATGATAGATCTATTTCTCTAGATCCAATTCAATTGTGATTGTTCTATTGTGGATCTTGGTTTGTAACAATATTATGGTTAATATAGATCTGTTAATTTGGACAATTATATCATTGGATAGATCTAATCATTTATGTAAATCGTGAACATATGTCACCTTGAATTGGTTAGAATTGGATCTAAACCTTTTTCTTAATTGTAACTTTTATGACATGATATGATGTGTATGTGTGTAGATCTAGTTCTAAATTAGTAGATCTAATTTATGTGGACATTGAAACTGTTAGACAGATCTAGATTATCACATTATGCTATCATGTTAGATCTATTTTATGTGACCTAAATTGTCACCTTATGTTAATATGTTAGATCTATTTTATGTGACCTAAATTATCACCTTATGTAACATGTTAGATCTATTTTATGTGATCTAAATTGTCACCTTATGTTATCATGTTAGATCTATTTTATGTGATCTAAATTATCACCTTATGTTAACATGTTAGATCTATTTTATGTGACCTAAATTATCACCTTTTGTTAACATATTAGATCTATTTATGTAATCTAAATTATCACCTTATGTTAACATGTTAGGTCTATTTTATTTGATCTAAATTATCACCTTGTTATGATGATAATTTCATGTCCATGCCAGTATGTATGTTCACTTTATTATCATACAAGTTTATGTTTATGCCAAGATGATCATTTTAGTTATATCCCATTATTTTTCCTATTATTGTTTATGACTGGGCTATTGTCTAGCCTAGCATGTTGCCAACTTTGTGAGGGTGCTAATTAAGGAACGGGGGAAAAAGGGTTAAAAATGGCATAATTTAAATATGAACATTTATGGACATGTAATTCAAATTATTGGGTAAAATAGGTATTGACACCTATAAAAGGAAAGGATGAATTAATTAATTGATTAATTAAAAATGAATGTCTAGTAATTACAATTAGGAATTGTAATTGTACTTATGACACGAGGTTAGGTAGCATTAGTGGTGGAAGTCCGCCCGGCCCGACCGACATATCCAGCAACCACTAATGTTGAACCTAATGTGGGAGGTCTAAGTACGTAAATACGAATCGGGCTATGACACGAGGTTAGGCCCAACTGTGTAATAAGTCTGCTCGGACCCGACTGGCATATCCAGCATCCACATGTTGTAGGCCTATTGTGGGAGGTCTGGCCCATTATGAAACCATAAATGGACATGGTAAAGAATTGGACTACTTAACCTAAGTTAATCCATAGGGATTGTATGAAATTAAATTTAAGTTATGAGTAAAGTAAATATGGTTGAGGGTTGGGTTAAGTAAGTCTAAAGAAGGGATGGGTAATATTCACATATAGGCCCATAAACTTATCCCGTTAAGGTTATGTAATTAAAGACACCTAGTGGTATACATAACCGGAGGAAATAATAAAGTTATTGTAACGACCCATATTTTTATAGTATAATAATTAATTTATTTAATTATTTAAATAATGATTTAGAGAATTTAATGGTTATTTAATTAAATAATATTGAATATTTAATTAATATAAATAATAGAATAATATATTTAATTTCTGAAATAGTCTAAAATAGTGGAATTCACAATATTGTGTGAATTGGACAATTTAAAATATACAATTCAGTTTAGAGTTGAATTATAATAACGAATATATTATATAAACGACAGTTGAACGTATAATTATATTATAATTAAAATCGAGCTTGAAATGGCGCTGCAGTTCGTAATTTGGCGATTCGAACTTCAATTGAATATACAGAATCCGTTTTAAATCGGATTTCTGTGAAACAAGAAATGTTCGGAGCTAGTGAAGTATATTTTTCTAATGGAAGAGAAAAATCAAGATTTCATTGTGTAGATTTTGATTTATGTTCAAATCAAATTTTAAAATAGTCGCTATGTAATTCCGTTGAAATTTATAAATATATATTTATATTATAAAAGGATTTTAAATATAAATCGAATATCGATATAACTGGGAATTTTGGAATATCGAGTTATAAATCCAATTGGAGCTGTATGGTATTCTATTGTGAATATATACGATAATATTTATTTATTTTTATTTAATTTAATTATTTTTAAATATACTAATATATTTGAATGGGTTATTTAGAGCTTTAAAAATAGCCAGTTTTGCAAATGACCTTCGTTTTCAACGAAACTAATTTTTGTTGGACCCATAATATTTAATTATTGTTAGATTTCAAGTTTCGTGATTGTTGGAGTCAGTATGTGGCCGTACCGATTTTTAATGTGAAAAACAGTCGATATTTTGACGGTTAAAAATACGCTGTGTGAGCAAACGGAGTCAGAATTTGACGAAACTAGTTTCATTGGGTCCGTAATGTCAAACTCTAGTTGTATGTCCCTTTTCATGATTTTTGGATATCATGTGTGATTATAGGAATTTTTAATAATAATTACATTAGCCTTTGCTTAAAAATAAATATAATATTCGAATTTAAAAATATTATTTCTATCCTATATAATACCCTTAACCTTGTAACCCTAATTTACATCCTCTGGTCAACACATTTTTCCGCCGTTCTTTCTTATAGCAAAAGAAAAAATGGTAGACAAAATAAATCAAAAACAAATATAAATAAAATTCCATAAATTCTCAAACTCATGTATTTGTGATCTCTTTAACCTCCTCTTTGATTCTATGTGGTTTTCGTGAATTGCAGTTCATGTTTGGGGGTACTGGGTTTCGACAGTCGAACCTAGGGTTAAGGTTTTGGCGAATTTGAAGTTTCGATTCAAGAAATGGATGTTAAATTTGTGCTCAGCATGGAAGATAACTCGAAATGTGAATTCTTGGTGCGATTTTGTGGTGATTTGGATCGCCCGTTCTACAGTAGTTCGAGCGTCCTCCTATTCGACGCGACTTCCATTTTGGGGGCGAGCTATGGAATTTTGGTATTAGAGGATAGAGATTTTGAAGGAGGTTGAAATGGTATTGCTAGTTGGAATTTTCTTTGAAGAATGGAGGAGCAGGGTAGAGATGAAGTCGTTGTAATGGTGAAAAGGGGGGGATTGGAGTCGTGAGTTTCAACAGGGAAGAAGGGATGCGGAGCGGGTTTCAAACTGATGGGTATGGGCCATTCTAAACTGTTAAAGCCTAATAGGAAATAATATCGATATTTAATTCAATTCAAATAATCGTATAACTTGTAAAATGCATATCTAATTCATACGTAAACGAAATCGAACAAAACAGGATCCGTTGGGATCGTATGGACGGTGGCTACGCCGTGGAATTGACTGGGAGTGAATTGGAGCTATTTACAATTTATTGCAAAATAAATTGTCCGATCTGAATCAACCGATAGTTATCGGTATTTATTGACAATCGTCCAATGGGAGTAAAACTCAACAACTCTACCAGTTCATATTTTTATAATGTATATTTAGAACTGATAAATGATGATTGATTGTTGTGTATTGACTGTTGGTTGAACTACTAAGTAATTGGTTGAAATTATAGATCTGGTTACATATATATATATATATATATATATATATATAAATTGATTCTGTTTACCAGAATATTTCATAGTGAAATGAAATTGATGTAAATTGTATTGTTTAACATCTGTGCATGCAGGGAAACAGGTCGGAGGAATTCAACTGGATTCCTCAACATTTATTTTACTATTTTTCATATATTGAAATATATGATGTGATATATAATCTGTTGTTGATTATGTGTGTTTGATGATATTGATCATTGTTATAGGGTATGTAAATTACCATAAGAAATATTAGAATGTAAAAAAAGAATTTTTAAAGTGTATTTAGAAAGAGAAATATTTGTAAAACATTTATAAATAAAATAGAAAGGGAAATATTTGTAAAACATTTACAAATAGAAATGAAAAGGAAATATGTAGAAAATAAATAGAATTGAAAAGGAAATATTTATTTGTTAAATAAACAAATAGGAAAGGGAATATTTGTAAAACAAAAAGAAAAGGGAATATTTGTAAAACAAAAAGAAAAGGGAATATTTGAAAATAAGTAGAAGAGGAAGTATTTGTAATCAAATAGAGTTAGTCGAGTATAGTTTAATCGAATATAGTTTATTCGAAGAAGGGAGTAATCGAATATTGGTTATTCGAAAAAGAGTTATCGAATATTGGTTATTCGAATAAAGGAGTTAATCGAATATTGGTTATTCGAAAAAGAGTTATCGAATATTGGTTATTCGAAAAAAGGAGATAATCGAATATTGGTTATTCGAGAAGGGAGTTATCGAATATTGGTTATTCGAAGAAAAGAGTTAATCGAATATTGGTTATTCGAAGGGAGCTAATTGAATAGAGTTAATCGATTGGAGTTAGAGTTAATCGATTAGAGTTACTATTAATCGATTAGAGTTAATCCGTTAGAGTTAACCAGTTAGAGTTAATCAGTTAGAGTTAATCAGTTAGAGTTAACCAGTTAGAGTTAACCAGTTAGAGTTAAACAGTTAGAGTTAACCAGTTAGAGTTAACCAGTTAGAGTTAACCAGTTAGAGTTAACCAGTTAGAGTTAACCAGTTAGAGTTAATCAGTTAGAGTTAACCAGTTAGAGTTAATCCGTTAGAGTTAACCAGTTAGAGTTAACCAGTTAGAGTTAACCAGTTAGAGTTATTCAGTTAGAGTTAATCAGTTAGAGTTAATCAGTTAGAGTTAACCAGTTAGAGTTAACCAGTTAGAGTTAATCAGTTAGAGTTAACCAGTTAGAGTTAACCAGTTAGAGTTAACCAGTTAGAGTTAATCAGTTAGAGTTAACTAGTTATAATAAATCAATTAGAGTTAACCAGTTAGAGTTAATCAATTAGAGTTAACCAGTTAGAGTTAATAAATTAGAGTTAACCTGTTAGAGTTAATCGATTAGAGTTAAATCGAATTAGAGTTATTCAAATAGAGTTAATTGAGTTAGAGTTAGTCGAGTATTAGTAAATTGAATAGAGTTAGTCGAATATTAGTTAATCAAATATAGTTTGTTCGAAGAAAGGAGATTATCGAATATAGTTTATTCGAAGAAAATGGAGTTAATCGAATATAGTTTATTCGAAAATGAATTATCGAATAAAGATTTTTTGAAAGAGAATTATACGTTGATTTCAATTATATCGAATTCGAGAAAGTACTATTCACTTTCCATTTTTAATCAAGATTTATTTATTTATTTATAAACAAATTAGTTGTTTGTTATTTATCCAAATTAATAAATAAAAGTTATATTGAAGTTATTATATTTCAGAAGCATGGGATTTTAACACTATTGTTAAAAGAAAATGATTTCTGTAAAAGAAGTGGATTCGTAAAAAGAATCTGAGAGTTACATAAGGAAGTTTAATAGAGGTTTAAAAGGGTGAACCTTGTCTATTTTGAAGTTAGAAATGTTGTTCAGTTAAGGTCTGAGAGGTAGTTATACCCCAACTTGATTGACTCCATTTTTAACTAAGGAATGGTTAAGGTTCGATAGTGAAGGTTGGTTAAGTGAATTTAGTTAATGAAGGTAATGATTTGAGTTGGCATAGCAATGTTTTACATAAACATCTATTTAAATCCAATGAAGGAGTTTTGGAAATGTTTTCCAAATAAGAATCAGAAATGTTTTCTAATGATGATTGGTCGATAAAATTTCCGTCTGGAAATAATATCGTTGTTTGCAAACGTGTTTTTCTTTGATAGTTAAATACCGACTATCGAAGGTTTTGACCATGTTTCCATCGTCAATACGGAGAGACCGGGATCAGATTTATTATTTGAAAACCACTCCTTATGGCATTAGTGTTGTGAATCAAATATGATGAAGATAATTGAAGACGAAGTTATGCAAGGGCTGTCCTGTTTACAGAATAGTGCCTTCGGTTTGTCTAGTCCCAGGACAACCTGTATGGAAGAATGTCTAACAGAGTATATTTAATGGATCATGTAAGTTCTTATCTTCAAACGTATGTACGTTTGGTAGCGGAGGAATTCGTTTCTCTTAGCTGTATACGGGTTATATTTTTGGGGAAATCAATTTGTGATTTGGTGGGTATAACGATGTGACATTCAAAGTGAATAAATGTGTGATCTGTCAGAGATAAGTGTGGCCTCTAGCCTTACAACCGGGAAATGACAAAATCGGGCAGGCAGCATGGCTAAGTGGGTTGCTTCCAATTAGGGTGTATTGTCACCTGATCTAGAGTTTCATTTACTTCTTTATTCTATTCGATGTTGTCCCTTTTGGGAAACGGTTGCAGATCCCAACCATTGGTTATATACATTCGATACACTCAAGAGAAATGAGTGGTCGGTCATGTGTGGCCGGGTTGCAAGATGTTCTTGTTGAACCCAGTGTATTCCTTTCTTGAGGTACACTATCGGAAGGTGGTTCCATACCTTGTCATAGATGGAAATCCATTACCCAATAGGTGCTCGCGGTTTTGATTGTATACTATATATGTGGAATGTGAGATGAAAGTGTTTTGCTAGATGATTATTATATTGTGGTTGATAGACACTATTATAATATCGAAAGAATTTTGATATAAAGATTATTTTGGATTCTCATAAGGGAAAAACCCGTTCTGTTATACGGCATGGTCTTATGAGATATCATATTATTGCTCAAACTGTTTTTAAATTGTTTTACTCACACCAGTCCCATGACTGACCCAGTGTTTATTTTGTTTTGTTTTCCCTAAACTCTTGGGTGCCCAATTTTGTATGGGCAGTCAAGTAGTCAGGATTTTTCAGATATACTTGGAGAGCTTGGAGTAGGAGGCTTCAGTATTATCTAGCTATAGTTATTTCCGCTGTGTTGTAAGTGTTATACTCTAATAATGTTACTGTATATATATACTGATTTTATTTCAAAGTCATGTATCTATTATATATTGTTCGTTCCGCTGTGAGCTTCGTGTTTACTCTGATGTTGTATGTTCTTCTTCTTCTTTTATTATATGTTTCTATCTTATTTATTCTCACCATCTAATTTCTTTCTACTAGTTTTCTGGTTTCCATTGCAATTTGGGTTGGACTTGTGTTATTTGGTCAGCTTAAATGGTACCGGAAATTCGGGACACTACAGTTGGTATCAGAGCTGAAGGTTAAGTAATTACCTTGGCTCTATGACATAACTAAGTAGAGATGGGGTTAGTAATACCCTAGATTGAGTTTGAGTATATATATATATATATGAGCACGTGTTTGTTGTGCAATATAAAATGATTTTTTATTCTGGAGATTTATTGATTTTGTGTTTATGAGTTTTGGTCGATCAATTTGATCCACTGTATCAGTAGGGGTTTATAAACACTCGAATACGGTGAACCGACATAGTATGTTTCGAAAAGGGGTAAATGAAATAATTTTATCGAAATTATATTCTGATATAAACAAAGTATAGATATTTGAAGTACTATAGTATATTTGATGTGTTTATTGTGATTATAATCGAATAAGCTTATAAAATGTGAAATGGTTATGTAAATAGCCAATCAGAATTCATATAAGTGAAATACGTGAAATCAGATGAATTGAATCTGAATTTAAATCAGAATTGGAATTAAAACCCAAGAAAGTTATAAAAGTGTTTGTAAATGGATTTAGAATTAATATATGAGAATTTTAAAATCCTGGGAGATTTTAAATTGTATAAAAAACATTGTGAATGGTATTTTGAAATGTATTTCAAAATGGAAGTGTTTAGAAATGGCTTTGAAAGTGATATAGTATTGAACTCGCTTCGGTCGCTATAAAATAATTCCGATGATGATCTGGACATCATCGGTGTTCATTTTCGAGTTTCTAAGTGATGGATTGCTACCAAAGATTTTGTTTTTAAATTGTTTTGCGAAAAAAAGTTATTCAGAAATTCAAATAGTTTTGAATTGTTATTATGATTTCAAATTGATTTGAAAGAGAAACCTAGGAATTTAAATTCTAGAATTTAAATTTAACTTGTGAAGTTAAATAGAATGAGATGGTAAAAGAAAATAAATAAACAAGAATTTAACTTGAAATAAGTTAAGTAAAACTGGAATTGATCAGAGAATAATCTGGAATGGAATTTAGTTGGTAAGTTAAGAGTTGGAATCAAGAATGGAATTTTGGGTTTGAAATAAAATCTGGCTTGAATATAAGAAGATGATTTGGGTTTGCAAATGAATTGAATGGAGATCAAGTTGAAAGGGTATTGGTATATGCAGAATTGGTAATAGATGGGAAGGATATAATGATACAACCGACAAAAAGGTACAATTTTATATTTCATATGGTATGAGATTTTTATGAGCCGAATTGGCAAGCCGCTTGGCTATTTGATTTACTTTTGGGTTGAAGAAGGCCTAGAGAGGCGAGTTGTAGTTGTACTGATTGACAAGTACAAAGGAGGTGCTGGCGAAATTTTTCGAAGAGTTAAGGTGTTAGAAACTTTTCAGGATTTTTGAAAATTTTCGTTGGTAGGAATTAATTAATATTAAAATTAATTGGGTCAGTGAAACTGAAATTTAAGAAGTAAACAAATAATTTTTAACCAGTCAATAGAGATGTTTTCTACCTTAGCAATTTCGAGGACGAAATTATTTTAAGGGGGAAAGAATGTAACGACCCGTATTTTTATAGTATAATAATTAATTTTATTTAATTATTTAAATAATAATTAGAGAATTTAATGGTTATTTAATTAAATAATATTTAATATTTAATAAAAATAAATAATAGAATAATATATTTAATTTCTGAAATAGTCGGAAATAGTGGAATTCACAATATTATGTGAATTGGACAATTTAAAATATATAATTCAGTTTAGATTTGAATTATAATAAGGAATATATTATATAAACGACAGTTGAACGTATAATTATATTGTAATTAAAATCGAGCTCGAAATGGCGCTGCAATTCGTAATTTGGCGATTCGAACTTCAATTGAATATACAGAATCCGTTTTAAATCGGATTTCTGTGAAACAAGAAATGTTCGGAGCTGGTGAAGTATATTATTCTAATGGAAGAGAAAAATCGGGATTTCATTGTGTAGATTTTGATTTACATTCAAATCAAATTTTAAAATAGTCGCTATGGAATTCCTTTGAAATTTATAAATATATATTTATATTATAAAAGGATTTTAAATATAAACCGAATAACGATATAACTGGGAATTTTGGAATATCGAGTTATAAATCCAATTGGAGTTGTATGGTATTCTATTATGAATATATACGATAGTATTATTTATTTATATTTAATTTAATTATTTTTAAATATATTTATATATTTAAATGGGTTATTTAGAGCTTTAAAAGTAGCCAGTTTTGCAAATAACCTCCGTTTTCGATGAAACTAATTTTTGTTGGATCCGTAATATTAAATTATTGTTAGATTTCAAGTTTCATGATTTTTGGAGTCAGTATGTGGCCGTACTGACTTTTAATGTGAAAAATAGTCGATATTTTGACGGATAAAAATACACTGTGTGAGTAAACGGTGTCGGAATTCAATGAAACAAGTTTCGTTGGGTCCGTAATTTCAAACTCTAATTGTATGTCCCTTTTCATGATTTTTGGATATCATGTGTGATTATAGGAATTTTTAATAATAATTACATATAGCGTTTGCTTAAAAATAAATATAATATTAGAATTTAAAAATATTATTTCTATCCTATATAATACCCTTAACCTTGTAACTCTAATTTACATCCTCTGTCAACACATTTTTCCGCCGTTCTTTTTTACAGCAAAAGAAAAAAATGGTAGACAAAATAAATCAAAAACAAATATAAATAAAATTCCATAAATTCTCAAACTCATGTATGTGTGATCTCTTTAACCTCCTCTTTGATTCTATGTGGTTTTCGTGAATTGCGGTTCATGTTTGGATGTACTGGGTTTCGACAGTCGAACCTAGGGTTAAGGTTTTGGCGAATTTGAAGTTTTGATTCAAGAAATGGATGTTGAATTTGTGCTCAGCATGGAAGATAGCTCGAAGTGTGAATTCTTGGTGCGATTTTGTGGTGATTTGGATTGCCCGTTCTATAGTAGTTCGAGCGTCCTCCTGTTCGACGCGACTTCCATTTTGAGGGCGAGCTGTGAAATTTTGGTATTGGAGGATAGAGATTTTGAAGGAGGTTGAAATGGTGTTGCTCGTTGGAATTTTCTTTGAGGAATGGAGGAGCGGGGTAGAGATGAAGTTGCAATAATGGTGAAAGGAGGGTGACTGGAGTCGCGAGTTTCAACAGGGAAGAAAGGATGCAGAGCGGGTTTCAAACTGATGGGTATGGGCCATTCTAAATTGTTAAAGCCCAATAGGAAATAATATCGATGTTTAATTCAATTCAAATAATCGTATAACTTGTAAAACACATATCTAATTCATACGTAAACGAAATCGAACAAAACAGGATCCGTTGGGACCGTATGGACGGTGGCTACGCCATGGAACTGACTGGAAGTGAATTGGAGCTAGTTACAATTTATTGCAAAATAAATTGTTCGATCTGAATCAACCGACAATTATTGATATTTAACGACAACCGTCCAATGTGAGTAAAACTCACCAACTCTACCAGTTCATATTTTTTAACGTATATTTAAAACTGATAAATGATGATTGATTACTTTGTATTGACTGTTGGTTGAACTGCTAAGTAATTGGTTGAAATTATAGAACTGGTTATATATATATATATATGTGTATATATAAATTGATTCTGTTTAGCAGAATATTTCATAGTGAAATGAAATTGATGCAAATTGTATTGTTTAACATCTGTGGATGCAGGGAAACAGGTCGGAGGAATCCAACTGGATTCCTCAACATTTATTTTACTATTTTTCATATATTGAAATATATGATGTGATATATAATCTCCTATTGATTATATGTGTTTGATGATATTGATCATTGTTATAGGGTATGTAAATTACCATAACAAATACTGGAATGTAAAAAAGAAATTTTTAAAAGTGTATTTAGAAAGAGAAATATTTGTAAAGCATTTACAAATAAAATAGAAAGGGAAATATTTGTAAAACATTTACAAATAGAATTGAAAAGGAAATATGTAGAAAATAAATAGAATTGAAAAGGAAATATTTTTTTGTTAATAAACAAATAGGAAAGGGAATATTTGTAAAACAAATAGAAAAGGGAATACTTGTAAAATAAATAGAAAAGGAAGTATTTGTAATCAAATAGAGTTAGTCGATAATAGTTTAATCGAATATACTTTATTTGAAGAAGGGATCTAATATTGGTTATTCAAAAAAGAGTTATCGAATATTGGTTTTTCGAAGAAAGGAGTTAATTGAATATTGGTTATCGAATATTGGTTATTCGAAGAAAGGAGTTAATCGAATATTGGTTTTTCGAGAAGGGAGTTATCGAATATTGGTTATTTGAAGAAATGAGTTAATCAAATACTGGTTATTCGAAAAAGAGTTATCGAATATTGGTTATTCGAAGAAAGGAGTTAATCAAATATTGGTTATTCGAGAAGGGAGTTGTAATAACCCGGAAAATCTGAGGCAGTTTAAAATTTTTATTTTGGCAATTTTAGCGAATTTTGAACATTTAAAATAGATTATTTTAAATAATATCGACGAGAAATTTATTTTGAATAGAATTCGACGTATATATTATATACGTCGTCGTTAGAATATAAATAATTATATATAATTATAAATAGAATTGAAAATGGCGCGGTAGTTCGATAATTCGATTTCAAACTTCAATTGAATGTACCGGGTGCAAAACAATCCGGATTTTAGTAAAGACAAAAATAATAGGATCTAATTGAGGATGTCTTTCCAACGAATCCAAAAAATTGAAATTTCATAGCGGGAATCAAAAGATATGTCCAGTTGAAAATTCTGAATAGTCGCTATGGAATTCAAGCCCTTAAAAATGGGAATTTTGCAAACGACCTCGGATTTCGACGAAACCACTTTTGTTGGGTCCGTGATGTCAAATTATTGCTAGATTCCAAATTTCATAATTTTTCGAATCAATATGTGAGCGTGGCAAAGGAAAACGCGTTTGACCATTTTTAGTTGATTTTAATCGACTGGAAATTGACCATTTTTCTAACGGTCTCAGAATTTGGCGAAACTAGTTTTGTTAGGACCGTATCGTCAATACGAAGCTAGAAAATATTTTTATGGAATTTTTCTAGTTAGTATGTGACCCCGGTAAATTGAAACGCGCGTTCAAATTCAATATATAGAGTTATATGTTGATTTTGACGAAAACTGATTGAAACAGTCGAATCGGCCTGCGATACATATCCCATTGTGTTCGGAATGGGGGTAATTAGCTAGGGGCGACAGTCGGTGGGCTTGATTTCGAGTTCAAACGGAAAGTCAACTTTAAGTTGAATTAAATAAATTAAAAATTTAAAACCCTCCCTTATCTTTATACTCTGGCCCCCCCTTCTCATTTTAATCGATTTCAGTAGAGAAAAAAACCGAACGACGGAAAAGGGGGAAACCCTCGTCGCTCCCCCTCGTCGTTGCCAGCGCCGCCACGCCTCAGGCGGGCCACCCCGTCGCCCCTCCAGCCTCCTCGCTCACCCTCCCTGTCCTCTCTCACCTCGCTCTCCTCCTCCAATCAAACCCGCCGCACCCTAAAACCCTACCCTGAAGCACCCTCCACCGATCGCCTCCCCCACCGCCTGCTCCTCCACCTCTTCTTCCCCTCCCCTCCTCTTCTCCACCTCGCGCCCTTCCTCCTTCTCCTCCTCTTCTTATCAAACCGCGCCGCCCAGACCTCCACGCCACAACCCGCCGCCGCCCCTGAAACCCTAACCCCGACCCTCGACGCCGACCACCACTCCGCCCGCGCAGTCCCCCTCCTCTGCAAAACGCTGTAAGCCCCCTTCTATTTTATTTTTATGTAATTAATCAGTGATTTTTATATAGTTGTTTAAGGAATAAAAAAATTCGATTTTTTTATTTATGAATAAAAGTGAAAAGACGATATTTTTAAAAGTGAAAAGACGATATCTTTAAAATTGAAAAGGAGAAATCTTTATAGTTGAAAAGGCGAGATCTTTATATAGATGATAACGATGTAAAAATAGAATTTTTATCTATATAGTAGCGGTGTGAAAATAGAAACTTTATCCATATAGCGTGAAAGTAAAAATAGGATTTTTATATATTGAATAGCGAAGTAAAAATAGGATTTTTATATATTGAATAGCGAAGTAAAAATAGGATTTTTATATATTGAATAGCGAAGTAAAAATAGAATTTTTATCTATATAGTAGCGGTGTGAAAATAGAAACTTTATCCATATAGCGTGAAAGTAAAAATAGGATTTTTATATATTGAATAGCGAAGTAAAAATAGGATTTTTATATATTGAATAGCGAAGTAAAAATAGGATTTTTATATATTGAATAGCGAAGTAAAAATAGGATTTTTATATATTGAATAGCGAAGTAAAAATAGGATTTTTATATATTGAATAGTGAAGTAAAAATTCGATTTTTATATATTGAATAGCAAAGTAAAAATTCGATTTTTATATATTGAATAGCGTAGTAAAAATTCGATTTTTATATATTGAATAACATAGTAAAAATTCGATTTTTACATATTGAATAACAAAGTAAAAATTTGATTTTTATATATTGAATAGCAATATAAAAATGCGATTTTTATATATGTAGTGACTACGGGCGACGAAAGTGACAAAAGGCGAGAATGGCAGTGATTCCCTACATCGGAAGAGTCGTGGAGTTGGAATAGCTTTGGTGAGAACTTCTCACTCAAATTTCCTTTTTCTAGTTATATATATATATATACTATGATGCAGACGGTGCTTAGCAGCACCCGACACCCGTCATCCACAGACCATGGATGGCTTGTTTGTTTGATTGATATGTTGTGAAAATTTGTTTGTGATGTTGATGTGAAATCGATAATAAAATATTCTTGTGTTGAAAGGAAATAAAATATTTATATAGTTAAAAATATTTTATGGTTAAAAATAAAAATTTTAACGTGAAAGTGAATAAATAAATATTTATAAACAAATCGGCCGATTTGTTTATATACACTGATTTGACTGATATTGATTGGGTCGATAAATTTTACACATCACCCAACTGCACAAATAAATATATGTGTTTGTTGATTTGAAACCCCACACGGGTGTTGGGATGAAATTTGGCGTACACTAATCCCAATTATTTAATTATATGTCGATCGATTGGTCGACAGACTGTGTAAGCGTCGATTATTTATATTTGATGCTTATGCAGTTGTGTGGTGCACTTTGGATGATGGTTTATTGGTTGTCGTTGCTATTATATACATGCGTTGTATGGAATCCATATAATTAACGTTATATGGTGATTGATTGGGCCTCATTCCAATCGGGAAAATAATGAATATTATAAAAGAAAACTCATGCGTTGAATATAAAAATAGTCATGTGTTGAAACTATTCATGTGTTGAGTAAAATATTTTAAATAATAAAATTTACATCTTTATCATATTTACAATTAGAAACTACTTCACGGTGGAGTCTAATTAAAATCAAACGATAGAAACCATAGTTTTATAAAATATTTTACATAACCAAAAATAGTGATGTGTTGACAGTACTCATGTGTTGAGATTAGTCGTGTGTTGGAAAAAAAATATAGATTCATGTGTTGTATGGGATAAATATTCATTTGTTGAATAGAATAACGAATTTATTGAAATACATAAAGCCGTGTTGATTAAAGTTGCGCTACTTTGACGTGAACGATATTTATATCGATTTTATTCGTTTTATAATGAATATTGAAAAGTGATTTCAAAATTTAATATTTTGAAATGAAATTCAAATTAAAATAGATTAAAATTCAAATTGAAAATTTATTGAATCAATTTGAATTGAATTCGAATCGAATAGAAAATGAATTCGATTCGAATTGAATAGAAAGTGAATTTGAATTCGAATTGATTAGAAATGAATTCAAATTGAATTAAATTGAAATTGAATTAAAACGAATAGAAATCGTTTTGAATGAAATTTAAAACGAACTGAAATTGAATTGAAATCAATTTGAAATGAACTCGAATTGAATTAAATAGAAGGTAAATTCAAACTGAATTGAATTGAAACGAATTAGAATTTGAATTGAATTGAAATCAAATCGATTTGAAATTGAATGTAGCGTTGAAATGGTTTTGAAAACGAATTTAAAACGATTTATAAAATACGTTTTAAAAGGAAATCGACGAAATATATATAGTATATATTATATACATATAATGGCCTGAATAGAACGCGCCGCACCGCGGCAGTTCGTGAATTTCGACCATTAACTTCGAATTGACGTTGCGGGAGATCCGACCGTCGGATTCTCCTAAAACTGGAACCGTTATGTTCGTATCGAAAAGAGCTTTCTAAAGAACATTAGAAATTTGAAATCTAACGATTGGATTTGGAATTAAGTCCAAATTAATTTCAGAAAAGGTCGCTGTAAGTGCAGTTTGATGGCCATTGATGGAAATCGACTGTACGGGCCTTGATAAAATTATTAAAAATATTGATAATTTGTGTAAAATCATAAGAAATGATTTGGGAAAAATTGGGCTGAAAAATTCCACATTTGAAAGGGTAAGAATAGATTTTTGTCGAAATGAACTAGTTTTGAACTAGAATTAAAATCAATTTATTTTTGAAATAAATAAATTGAATTTGAAAGTGATTTTAAAAATAATCAATATTCCCAATGCGTGAATTGGACTGGAGTTGAATCGAAATTATCTTCGGAATATTTTGATGTTGGATTTCGTGACTATACAAATATTGTTATGGGGATTTGAAAGATATATTTTATATCGTTATTTCCAATACGATATTTGTTGGTTTCAGAATTTGATATTGAATATAAGCCGATATATTTTCTATTCAGAGCCTTGTATTTAATATCAAATGTGATTTGGGTTTATCGTGAATCGTGTTTTAGAAGACATTGGTTCTTTAACCCAGTTAAAGGCAAGGTATCGATTTGTGAGAAGATTAAAACTAAGTGGAGTTTTAATGAATCTTTAATTAGATTAAAATGTGAATTGATAATTTAAATTATCAAATATGAAAAGTGATCGAGAGTGGAGTATCACCAGTTTTGCTCCAAAGCGATAGTTAAATCTTTAATTAGATTTGAACGTGAAATGGTAATTAATTTTACCGATAACACCGTGGTGTTAGATGTGGAGTATTACCAGTTTTCTCCATGGGATATATAGGTTGGGATTGGGAAATAAAATAAATAATTACTTCGGTGTGGTTCGTTAATCCCGACTAGTTTGAAATGATATCCAAAGGAAGATTATAGGATAAATTTAGAAGAATTTATCTTAGATAAAATTAATGGGAACATTTCCCTAAGAATGTGATTTTGTGAATAAAAGAATATTCTGAATTGGAATGAGGCGTTTGTTGTGTTTGTGTAACATTGTTTATCATATACGTGGGTTATTCAGAAAGGCCGGGTTATACCCATTCTGAATAACCGATTTGACGAGATGTCGAAGATGAAGACGGCGGTTGAAGACCGGAAGTCTTCACATCGTTTGGGTGATTACTGATGATCTCGATTGGGCTGTACACCCAAGATGAGGGAAACAGTTGGTGATCGTCCAGACTTACTTGGAGATGGATGGATATGCGAGGAAAGTGCCTCCGGTTTCGTTCAGACCCAGAACGAACTTGTAAATGGATTGTGTGTCTGACATTGGATTTTATTCTTTGTTGATTGATCTCTATTAAATATACATCTGTTTGGCGGTGGAGAATTTATTTTCTTGCTTAACGCCCTTCTCTGAGACGCACGAGCTCAGAGGTTGTATATCGATGGACATCAGTCACATGGAGTGAATTGCCTGTGTGGCACGCGTAAGTGGCAATTGCTCAGGGCTTCTGTTGAAAAGCAAAGTCTTGTGGTTGATGATCAAAGCACGGCCTGTGTGGCGTAGCTTTGTGTATAACGTGAATTCGCGAGCCTCACACCTCGGTATGAGTCAAAAACGGGATATGGACCCAAGGAGTGCACGACGTTTCTTTCTAGCTAGGGTGGTGTCAGTGACCTACTAGCCCTGACATTTATATACTTTTCACCTGTGTGGTTGTTGGATACGAGGCGCCTCGGATATAGGTCTGTAAGGACCGGGAAACGTGTGTTCAGGAATAATTAATCCTCAAAAGTAAGAGAGGACCGGCCTTGGAGGTTCCAAAGGATCAGAGTGGGGTCCTGAGGCATTGCTAGAGTGTCTCGAACGTGGAGAGGAGCTTGCCCCTTGCCTCGACTCATGACGGAAATCCAATTTCCAATACGTGTATTTCGGTTTTATCTGTAGAACCTAGTATGGCGACATAGTGGTATGGGTCATTCATGCCGCCTATGATTGATATTTATGATTGAAATTGTTTTGACACTATACACCTATAATAGTATCAAATAATGTGTTTTAAACATATCAAGCATGCTTTGGCTGTTATAAGGTAAAAACCCTATCCTCCGGCTTGCGTTGCATTGTGTGATGGGACCTGGGTCTTATAACAGCTTCATTTTTCTTTATTTAGCATTGCGCTGTTTGTTTTATGCACTGGTATTCTTGGGAGGAAGCCCGTTCCGTGTTATACGGCGTGGTCCCTTGATTTACCGAACTTTAAAATAAAGAATTATAACTGTTTTAGTTCTCACACCAGTCACATGACTGACCTGGAGTTTATTGTTTTAACCTAAACTCTGGGTGCCCTTATTTTCGACACGGGCAGCTAGTAGTTTTGGTTTTGCAGATTTATATTCACAGGATCCTGGTTTACAGCTGGAATGATATCCGGAAAGCTCTGTATCCGTATATCACCTTCAGTTGTGCTTTGTATTATTTTCCGCTGCTATGTAATTTATTGTAATCTCTGATATTTTTCGAATGTAATTTATTCTTTTATACTCTGTATATTCTTGTATCTGATGGAATTGTTGTAATACCAATGAAATGTTCTTCCGTCTGCGTTCTATTTTGTCTTGTCCTCACAGTAATTCGTTATTTCTCATCTCTTCGGAGACCGGGGAAGTTCGGGTCGCTTCATTTGGTATCAGAGCTTTGGTTTACAGAGCTCGAGAACAAGACACATTAGAACCATACGAAAGAATTCATCAGATATTGGATTAGTAAAATCCAATTAGAATGACTCGTTAGAGATAGGATCAGTAGTATCCTATAACGAGTGCGAAGAGTATATTTTTCAAATGAAAACAATTTTGTTTTGAAAATTTAAATTGCTTTATACGTATTTGAATATTTATTTATATTGATATGGGCAATCCAGTATATAAAAGTTTTGTATATACGCGTCATGAACGTATATTCGAAGTTTTAATATACTGGGTAGATATAGAATCACATTCTAGATATCCGGGGATGATTCTGATGATGGTGCATCATCATCAGTATTCATATTCGAATTTCGAAGGTGTGATTTCTATATATTTCCATTAGACTGGTGTGATAACCAAAACTAATATAGTTAGAATACATTGTTGTGAATTGGCATCAAAACATGATTTTCTGTATATGTATCAAAATTATGAATTTGAAACGTTAATCCACTAATTGATTGATGTTTGTGTTGTTTGTTTATTTGTTTGATAATTTTGAACCATTATGCCTAATTGCATCAAATATTGAACTGTATTGAAAATTGGTCGCATTTGCTTGCATATACATGTACTTACATTGAACAGGTCATAGCAAGGAGGCTAGAGCAGAGAATAAAATTTGTTTGCCCGACAAATAGGTACATGTTTACTATAATTTATTGTTTTGTTTGGGTGATGATGATTTTATGAGCCTATTGGCTAGCCGCTTGGCTTTTTCTTTTTCTTTTTGAGATCAGAAGGCCTATATGGCAATTTCGGGATTTTCCCGTGGCTCCCGGTGCAGGGGAGGTTATGGCGAAATTTTTCGAAAATTTAGGGTGTTAGCCAAATTTTTGAAGAATTTGAAAATTCTCAGAAACTGAAAAGTTGGAGAATGGAAGCCAGATCGAACGTAGAGTTGATTGATCAAACCACTTTCGACTTTGTTCCTTTTCGGGGTTGAAAAGTTTTAAGTGGGGGAGATTGTAATAACCCGGAAAATCTGAGCCAGTTTAAAATTTTTATTTTGGCAATTTTAGCGAATTTTGAACATTTAAAATAGATTATTTTAAATAATATCGACGAGAAATTTATTTTGAATAGAATTCGACGTATATATTATATACGTCGTCGTTAGAATATAAATAATTATATATAATTATAAATAGAATTGAAAATGACGCGGTAGTTCGATAATTCGATTTCAAACTTCAATTGAATGTACCGGGTGCAAAACAATCCGGATTTTAGTGAAGCCAAAAATAATAGGATCTAATTGAGGATGTCTTTCCAACGAATCCAAAAAATTGAAATTTCATAGCGGGAATCAAAAGATATGTCCAGTTGAAAATTCTGAATAGTCGCTATGGAATTCAGGCCCTTAAAAATGGGAATTTTGCAAACGACCTCGGATTTCGACGAAACCACTTTTGTTGGGTCCGTGATGTCAAATTATTGCTAGATTCCAAATTTCATAATTTTTCGAATCAATATGTGAGCGTGGCAAAGGAAAACGCGTTTGACCATTTTCAGTTGATTTTAATCGACTGGAAATTGGCCATTTTTCTAACGGTCTCAGAATTTGGCGAAACTAGTTTTGTTAGGACCGTATCGTCAATACGAAGCTAGAAAATATTTTTATGGAATTTTTCTAGTTAGTATGTGACCCCGGTAAATTGAAACGCGCGTTCAAATTCAATATATAGAGTTATATGTTGATTTTGACGAAAACTGATTGAAACAGTCGAATCAGCTTGCGATACATATCCCATTGTGTTCGGAATGGGGGTAATTAGCTAGGGGCGACAGTCGGTGGGCTTGATTTCGAGTTCAAACGGAAAGTCAATTTTAAGTTGAATTAAATAAATTAAAAATTTAAAACCCTCCCTTATCTCTATACTCTGGCCCCCCTTCTCATTTTAATCGATTTCAGTCGAGAAAAAAAAACCGAACGACGGAAAAGGGGGAAACCCTCGTCGCTCCCCCTCGTCGTTGCCAGCGCCGCCGCGCCTCAGGCGGGCCACCCCGTCGCCCCTCCAGCCTCCTCGCTCACCCTCCCTGTCCTCTCTCACCTCGCTCTCCTCCTCCAATCAAACCCGCCGCACCCTAAAACCCTACCCTGAAGCACCCTCCACCGATCGCCTCCCCCACCGCCTGCTCCTCCACCTCTTCTTCCCCTCCCCTCCTCTTCTCCACCTCGCGCCCTTCCTCCTTCTCCTCCTCTTCTTATCAAACCGCGCCGCCCAGACCTCCACGCCACAACCCGCCGCCGCCGCCCTTAAAACCCTAACCCCGACCCTCGACGCCAACCACCACTCCGCCCGCGCAGTCCCCCTCCTATGCAAAACGCTGTAAGCCCCCTTCTATTTTATTTTTATGTAATTAATCAGTGATTTTTATATAGTTGTTTAAGGAATAAAAAAATTCGATTTATTTTATTTTATGAATAAAAGTGAAAAGACGATATTTTTAAAAGTGAAAAGACGATATCTTTAAAATTGAAAAGGAGAAATCTTTATAGTTGAAAAGGCGAGATCTTTATATAGATGATAACGATGTAAAAATAGAATTTTTATCTATATAGTAGCGGTGTGAAAATAGAAACTTTATCCATATAGCGTGAAAGTAAAAATAGGATTTTTATATATTGAATAGCGAAGTAAAAATAGGATTTTTATATATTGAATAGCGAAGTAAAAATAGGATTTTTATATATTGAATAGCGAAGTAAAAATAGGATTTTTATATATTGAATAGCGAAGTAAAAATAGAATTTTTATCTATATAGTAGCGGTGTGAAAATAGAAACTTTATCCATATAGCGTGAAAGTAAAAATAGGATTTTTATATATTGAATAGCGAAGTAAAAATAGGATTTTTATATAATGAATAGCGAAGTAAAAATAGGATTTTTATATATTGAATAGCGAAGTAAAAATAGGATTTTTATATATTGAATAGCGAAGTAAAAATAGGATTTTTATATATTGAATAGCGAAGTAAAAATAGGATTTTTATATATTGAATAGCGAAGTAAAAATAGGATTTTTATATATTGAATAGTTAAGTAAAAATTCGATTTTTATATATTGAATAGCAAAGTAAAAATTCGATTTTTATATATTGAATAACATAGTAAAAATTCGATTTTTATATATTGAATAACAAAGTAAAAATTTGATTTTTATATATTGAATAGCAATATAAAAATGCGAATTTTATATATGTAGTGACTACGGGCGACGAAAGTGACAAAAGGCGAGAATGGCAGTGATTCCCTACATCGGAAGAGTCGTGGAGTTGGAATAGCTTTGGTGAGAACTTCTCACTCAAATTTCATTTTTCTAGTTATATATATATATACTAGGATGCAGACGGTGCTTAGCAGCACCCGACACCCGTCATCCACAGACCATGGATGGCTTGTTTGTTTGATTGATATGTTGTGAAAATTTGTTTGTGATGTTGATGTGAAATCGATACTAAAATATTCTTGTGTTGAAAGGAAATAAAATATTTATATAGTTAAAAATATTTTATGGTTAAAAATAAAAATTTTAACGTGAAAGTGAATAAATAAATATTTATAAACAAATCGGCCGATTTGTTTATATACACTGATTTGACTGATATTGATTGGGTCGATAAATTTTACACATCACCCAACTGCACAAATAAAAATATGTGTTTGTTGATTTGAAACCCCACACGGGTGTTGGGATGAAATTTGGCGTACACTAATCCCAATTATTTAATTATATGTCGATCGATTGGTCGACAGACTGTGTAAGCGTCGATTATTTATATTTGATGCTTATGCATTTGTGTGGTGCACTTTGGATGATGGTTTATTGGTTGTCGTTGCTATTATATACATGTGTTGTATGGAATCCATATAATTAACGTTATATGGTGATTGATTGGGCCTCATTCCAATCGGGAAAATAATGAATATTATAAAAGAAAATTCATGCGTTGAATATAAAAATAGTCATGTGTTGATGATGATCATGTGTTGAAACTATTCATGTGTTGAGTAAAATATTTTAAATAATAAAATTTACATCTTTATCATATTTACAATTAGAAACTACTTCACGGTGGAGTCTAATTAAAATCAAACGATAGAAACCATAGTTTTATAAAATATTTTACATAACCAAAAATAGTGATGTGTTGACAGTACTCATGTGTTGAGATTAGTCGTGTGTTGGAAAAAAAAATATAGATTCATGTGTTGTATGGGATAAATATTCATTTGTTGAATAGAATAACGAATTTATTGAAATATATAAAGCCGTGTTGATTAAAGTTGCGCTACTTTGACGTGAACGATATTTATATCGATTTTATTCGTTTTATAATGAATATTGAAAAGTGATTTCAAAATTTAATATTTTGAAATGAAATTCAAATTAAATTAGATTAAAATTCAAATTGAAAATTTATTGGATCAATTTGAAATGAATTCGAATGGAATAGAAAATGAATGCGATTCGAATTGAATAGAAAGTGAATTTGAATTCGAATTGATTAGAAATGAATTCAAATTGAATTAAATTGAAATTGAATTAAAACGAATAGAAATCGTTTTGAATGAAATTTAAAACGAACTGAAATTGAATTGAAATCAATTTGAAATGAACTCGAATTGAATTAAATAGAAGGTAAATTCAAACTGAATTGAATTGAAACGAATTAGAATTTGAATTGAATTGAAATCAAATCGATTTGAAATTGAATGTAGCGTTGAAATGGTTTTGAAAACGAATTTAAAACGATTTATAAAATACGTTTTAAAAGGAAATCGACGAAATATATATAGTATATATTATATACATATAATGGCCTGAATAGAACGCGCCGCGCCGCGACAGTTCGTGAATTTCGACCATTAACTTCGAATTGATGTTGCGGGAGATCCGACCGTCGGATTCTCCTAAAACCGGAACCGTTGGGTTCGTATCGAAAAGAGCTTTCTAACGAACATTAGAAATTTGAAATCTAACGGTTGGATTTGGAATTAAGTCCAAATAAATTTCAGAAAAGGTCGCTGTAAGTGCAGTTCGATGGCCATTGATGGAAATCGACTGTACGGGCCTTGATAAAATTATTAAAAATATTGATAGTTTGTGTAAAATCATAAGAAATGATTTGGGAAAAATTGGGCTGAAAAATTCCACATTTGAAAGGGTAAGAATAGATTTTTGTCGAAATGAACTAGTTTTGAACTAGAATTAAAATCAATTTATTTTTGAAATAAATAAATTGAATTTGAAAGTGATTTTAAAAATAATCAATATTCCCAATGCGTGAATTGGACTGGAGTTGAATCGAAATTATCTTCGGAATATTTTGATGTTGGATTTCGTGACTATACAAATATTTTTATGGGGATTTGAAAGATATATTTTATATCGTTATTTCCAATACGATATTTGTTGGTTTCAGAATTTGATATTGAATATAAGCCGATATATTTTCTATTCAGAGCCTTGTATTTAATATCAAATGTGATTTGGGTTTATCGTGAATCGTGTTTTAGAAGACAATGGTTCTTTAACCCAGTTAAAGGCAAGGTATCGATTTGTGAGAAGATTAAAACTAAGTGGAGTTTTAATGAATCTTTAATTAGATTAAAATGTGAATTGATAATTTAAATTATCAAATATGAAAAGTGATCGAGAGTGGAGTATCACCAGTTTTGCTCCAAAGCGATAGTTAAATCTTTAATTAGATTTGAACGTGAAATGGTAATTAATTTTACCGATAACACCGTGGTGTTAGATGTGGAGTATTACCAGTTTTCTCCATGGGATATATAGGTTGGGATTGGGAAATAAAATAAATAATTACTTCGGTGTGGTTCGTTAATCCCGACTTGTTTGAAATGATATCCAAAGGAAGATTATAGGATAAATTTAGAAGAATTTATCTTGGATAAAATTAATGGGAACATTTCCCTAAGAATGTGATTTTGTGAATAAAAGAATATTCTGAATTGGAATGAGGCGTTTGTTGTGTTTGTGTAACATTGTTTATCATATACGTGGGTTATTCAGAAAGGCCGGGTTATACCCATTCTGAATAACCGATTCGACAAGATGTCGAAGATGAAGACGGCGGTTGAAGACCGGAAGTCTTCACATCGTTTGGGTGATTACTGATGATCTCGATTGGGTTGTACACCCAAGATGAGGGAAACAGTTGGTGATCGTCCAGACGTACTTGGAGATGGATGGATATGCGAGGAAAGTGCCTCCGGTTTCGTTCAGACCCAGAACGAACTTGTAAATGGATTGTGTGTCTGACATTGGATTTTATTCTGCGTTGATTGATCTCTATTAAATATACATCTGTTTGGCGGCGGAGAATTTATTTTCTTGCTTAAAGCCCTTCTCTGAGACGCACGAGCTCAGAGGTTGTATATCGATGGACATCAGTCACATGGAGTGAATTGCCTGTGTGGCACGCGTAAGTGGCAATTGCTCAGGGCTTCTGTTGAAAAGCAAAGTCTTGTGGTTGATGATCAAAGCACGGCCTGTGTGGCGTAGCTTTGTGTATAACGTGAATTCGCGAGCCTCACACCTCGGTATGAGTCAAAAACGGGATACGGACCCAAGGAGTGCACGACGTTTCTTTCTAGCTAGGGTGGTGTCAGTGACCTACCAGCCCCGACATTTATATACTTTTCTCCTGTGTGGTTGTTGGATACGAGGCGCCTCGGATATAGGTCTGTAAGGACCGGGAAACGTGTGTTCAGGAATAATTAATCCTCAAAAGTAAGAGAGGACCGGCCTTGGAGGTTCCAAAGGATCTGTAACAACCCGCAAAATCTGGGCCAGTTTAAAATTTTTATTTTGGCAATTTTAGCGAGTTTTGATTATTTAAAATGAATTATTTTAAATAATATCGACGAGAAATTTATTTTGAATATGATTCGAACGTATATATTATACGCGTCGTCGTTAGAATATAAATATTTATATATAATTATAAATAGAATTGAAAATGGCGCGGTAGTTCGATAATTCGATTTCAAACTTCAATTGAATGTACCGGGTGCAAAACAATCCGGATTTTAGTGAAACCAAAAATAATGGAATCTAATAGTGAATATCTTTCCAACGAATCCGAAAAATCAAAAGTTCGTAGCGGGAATCAAAAGATATGTCCAGTTGAAAATTCTGAATAGTCGCTATGGAATTCAGGCCCTTAAAAATGGACATTTTGCAAATGACCTCGGATTTCGACGAAACCACTTTTGTTGGGTCCGTGATGTCGAATTATTGTTAGATTCCAAATTTCATAATTTTTCGAATCAATATGTGAGCGTGGCAAAGGAAAACGCGTTTGACCAGTTTCAGTTGAATTTAATCGACTGGAAATTGGCCATTTTTCTAACGGTCTCGGAATTCGACGAAACTAGTTTTGTTAGGACCGTATCGTCAATACGAAGCTAGAAAATATTTTTCTGGGATTTATAGAGTTGTTATGTGACCCCGGTAATTTGAAATGTACGTATAAAATTCAATATAGTGATTTAAATGTAAATTCAACGGAAACTGATTGAGACGAACAAATCAGCTTGCGATACATATCCCGTTGTGTTCGAAATAGGGGTAGAACACTATGGACGACAGGCAGTGGGCCTCGTTTAGAGGTCGTATGTAAAAGTCAACTTTTTGGGATTAAATAATTAAAAAAATAAAAATAAAATAAAATTAAAACTACCTCCCCTTAAATCCTCCTGGCCCCCCCCTTCGAAATTAAATCAGAAAAAGAAAAAGAAAAAAAAAACTGTTGCCCTAATTCATCGCGCCGCCCTCCGATCGGTGCCGCACCGCACCGCGCCCCCCCCCCCCCCCCCCCCCCGATGACCGCTGCCGCCGCCCAGATCCAAACCCCCACCCCCTGCCTCGCGAACGCGACAGCCGCACCCCCAGAACCCATCGCACGCCACGAACCCGAGACTGCCCTGCATCGACTTCCACCGCCGCCTGTCCACCCTCGCCGAACCCCTCCTGCCACCTAGACGAAGTGCGGCACCCCCCTTTGTCGCTGAAAACTATGTGAGTGTTTTTTTTTTAAATTAAAAGCATTGTTTATTTTCACTTATAGGAAATAGGATTTTTCAATTACACAAGATAGGATTTTTCAATTACACAAGTTAGGATTTTTATCACATAAAAGTTAGGATTTTTATCACTTAGAAGTTGAGATTTTTAACTACTTAAAGACGAGATTTTTAATGTGTTAAAAATGTAATCTTTTTAGTGTATATCGCGTTGTAAAAATATAAGCTTTTTATTTAAAGTAGGGTGATAAAGATATAATCTTTCTCGTATATAAAGCAAGTTAAAAATATAATTTTTATAGTGATGAAAGGCGAAAACTTTATTTTTATAAAGGCGAAAACTTTATTTTTATAAAGGCGAAAACTTTATTTTTATAAAGGCGAAAACTTTATTTTTGTAAAGGCGAAATCAATATTTTTGAAATGGAAATTTTATCTATATGACAGCAAAGTAAAAATTCGATTTTTATATATTGAATAGCAAATTAAAAATATGATTTTTATATATTGAACTTCGAATTAAAAATATGATTTTTATATATTGAACTTCGAATTAAAAATATGATTTTTATATATTGAACTTCGAATTAAAAATATGATTTTTATATATTGAACTTCGAATTAAAAATATGATTTTTATATATTGAATAGCGAAGTAAAAATTCGATTTTTACATAGGTTGTGAAAGCAGGCAACGAAGGTAACAAAAAGGCGAAAACGAAGAAGATTTATATCAAAGAAGAGTCAAGATGTTTGGATAGCTTTTGGTGAGAATTTCTCACTCTTCAATTTATTTTCTAGTTATATATATATACTAGGATGCAGACGGTGCTTAGTAGCACCCGACACAATCGTCCACAGACCATGGACTTGTTTGTTTGGTTGCATAGATTAGTTGGATGATTTGATTTGAAATTGAATTGTTTGGTGAAATGAATGGATTGATTGATGTGTGAATGGCGTGGGCCTTCACTAGACCGGGGATAAGGCTAGGCCTTGTCCCGTTTTTAGTATCGTGCCGTTATGCCGCCGAAATTTTCTAAAATATGTTAGAAAAATAAAAATATCATTTTATTTAAAGAATGAACTGAATAGAAATTCATATGTTGGAATAAAATGTTTTGTCGTTAAAAATATAATTTTTAACGGGAATGTGAATAAATAATTATTCATTTACAAACCAGACGGTTTGTTTATGTACACCTATTTGAAGGACATTGATTGGGTCGATAAATTTTACACATCGCCCAACTGCACAAATAAAATCTGTGTTTGTTTGTTTGAAACCCCACACGGGTGTTGGGATGAAATTTGAAGTTCACTCATCCTGATTGATTAAATATGTCGATCGATTGATTGACAGGCTGTTATAAGCGTTAGATATCTATATCTGATGCTTATACAGTGTAGTGCACTTTGGTTGATGATTGATTATTTTTCAATGATATTATATACATGTGTTGTATGAAAATCCATATAATTAACTTTATATGGTAATTGTTTGGGCCTCATTCTAATTTAGAAAATAAATATTCATTGGTTGAATAGAATATTTGAAAATAGAAATGTATGAAGCCGTGATGATTAGATTAACGCCATTTTGACGTGAACGATATTTATATCGATTTTAAACGATTTCGAAATGAATTGAATTGAAAACGATTTCGAAATGAATTGAATTGAAAACGATTTCGAAATGAATTGAATTGAAAACGATTTCGAAATGAATTGAATTGAAAACGATTTCGAAATGAATTGAATTGAAAACGATTTCGAAATGAATTGAATTGAAAACGATTTCGAAATGAATTGAATTGAAAACGATTTCGAAATGAATTGAATTGAAAACGAATTCGAATTGAATTGAAAGTGAATTGAAATGAATTCAAATTGAATTGAAATTTGAATTGAATAGAAATGAATTTTGAAACGAATCTATAAAGAAGAATTCAATTTTGCTTTGAATTGAAATGGAAGTTGAAATAGATTTTTGAAACGAATTCAAAACTATTTATATAATTCGTTTTAAATAGAAATCGACGATATATATATTATATATATTATATATATAATATAATGGCCTGAATAGAACGCGCCGCGCCGCGGTAGTTCGTGAATTTCGACCATTTATTTCAAACGGACATTACGGGAGATCCGACCGTCGGATTCTCCTAAAACCGGAACCGTTGGGTTCGTATCGAAAAGAGCTTTCTAATGAATATTAGAAATTTGAAATCTAACGGTTGGATTTGGAATTATGTCCAAATCAAATTTGAAAAAGGTCGCTGTAAGTGCAGTTCGATGGCCATTGATGGAAATCGACTGTACGGGCCTTGATAAAATTATTAAAAATAGCAATAATTTGTGTAAAATCATAAGAAATGATTTGTGAAGAATTGGGATGAAAAACTCCATATTTGAAGAGATAAAAATAGATTTTTATCGAAATGGATTAGTTTTGAACTAGAATTATAATTCTATTTATTTTTAAATAAATAAATTGAATTTGAAATGGTTTTGAAAATCACCAGAATTTCCAATGATTGCATTGGAGTGGATTTGAATCGAAATTGTCTTTGGAGTATTTCGATGTTGGAATTCGTGATTATACAGGTGTTGTTATGGAAATTTGAAAGATATATATTTATATCGTTATTTTCAATACGACATTTGTTAGTCGTAGAATTTGATATTGAATATAAGCCGATATATTTTATATTCAGAGCCTTGTATTGAATATCGAATGTGATTTGGGTTTGTCGTGAATGGTGTCTTCATTAACACTGTTCTTGAACCCAGTTGAGAAAAGATTAAATCTTTTTATTTGGATTTAATGAAGTGTATCAATTAAATGATATTTAATTGGAATTGAACTGATATTGATTTTTGGGTTTATCGTGAACAGTGTTTTAAATAACACTCGTTCTTTAACCCGATAATTAATGGAAGGTGATTTTGGGTTTATCGTGAACCGTGTTTTAAATGACACTGATTCTTTAACCCAGTTGACGATTAAAACTAAGTGGAGTTTTAATGAATCTTTAATTAGATTGAAAAGATCGAGAATGGAGTATCACCAGTTTTGCTCCAAGCGATAGTTAAATCTTTAATTAGATTTGAACGTGAAATGGTAATTGAATTTACCGATAACACCGTGGTGTTAGATATGAAGTATAACCAGTTTTACTTCATGGGATGAATAGGTTGGGATTGGGAAATAAAATAAATGATTACTTCGGTGTGGTTCGCTAATCCCGACTAGTTTGAATTGATATTCAAAGGAGATTAAAGAATAAATTTAAAGAATTTATCTTGGATAAAATTAATGGGAACTTTTCCCAAAGTATAGGAATATTTGAATAAAAGAATATTCTGAATTGGAATGAGGCGTATGTTGTGTTTGTGTAACACTTTTATAATATATACGCGAGTTATTCAGAAAGACCGGGTTTATCCCATTCTGAATAACTGATTCGACGTGGTGTCGAAGATGAAGACGGTGGTCGAAGACCAGAAGTCTTCACGTCGTTTGGGTGATTACTGATGATCTTGATTGGGCTGTACACCCAAGAAGATGGAAACAGTTGGTGATCGTCCAGACGTACTTGGAGATCGATGGATATGCGGGGTACTAGGTGCCTCCGGTTTCGTTCAGACCCAGAACGGACTTGTAAATGGACTGTGTGTCTGACATTGGATTTTAGTCCGTGTGATTGATCTCTATTAAATATATATCTGTTTGGCGGCGGAGAATTTATTCTCTTGCTTAACGCCCTTCTCTGAGACGTACGAGCTCAGGGGTTATATATCGATGGATATCAAACGCATGGAGTGAATTGCCTGTGTGGCATGCCTAAGTGGCAATTGATCGAGGCTTCTGTTGAAAAGAAAAGTCTTGTGGTGATGATCAAAGCCAGGCCTTTGTGGCGTAGCTTTGTGTAACGTTTGCTTCGCGAGTTTCACACCCGGTATGAACCAAAAACGGGAGAGGACGTCAGGGAGGGCATGCGTTTCTTTCTAGCTAGAAGTGGCGTCAGTGGTTTTACACGCCCTGACGAGTTTGACTTATGTGGTTGTTGCTGTTGCGAGGCGCCTCGGTTATATCGGTTTCGGCCGATGCATTCTGGTCGGCTGACGGACCAGACTTACACCCCATAGGGTGGGGAGACGTAGTGTTCAGGCATAATAATCCACATCGGTGGACCGGCCCTGAGGATCTAAAGGCTTGCCTGCGCGCTTGCCTGTGGCTCGGGCTAGAGAGTCACGAATTCGGTGAGGACGAACCCTAGCCTCGGTTCATAGAAGGAAATCCAATTTCAAATACGTGACATTTGCGGTTTTATTTGTAGAGCCTAGTATGGCGACATGATATATGGTACCCATGCCGCCTATGATTGATACTTATGATTTGAAGTTGTTTTATACACTATGCACTTATAATAGTATCCAATGATTTGTTTTAAACGTATCAAGCATTCTTTGGCTGTTATAAGGGAAAACCCTATCCCTCGGCTTGCGTTGCATTGTGTGATAGGACCTGGGTCTTATAACAGCTTCATTTTTCTTTATTTAGCATTGCGCTGTTTGTTTTATGCACTGGTATTCTTGGGAGGAAACCCGTTCCGTGTTATACGGCGTGGTCCCTTGATTTACCTAACTTTAAAATAAAGATTAACTGTTTTAGTTCTCACACCAGTCCCATGACTGACCTGGAGTTTATTGTTTTAACCTAAACTCTGGGTGCCCTTATTTTGACACGGGCAGCTAGTAGTTTTGGTTTTGCAGATTTATATTCACAGGATCCTGGTTTACAGCTGGAACGATATCCGGAAAGCTTTGTATCCGTATATCTCATTCTAGTTGTGTATTGTATTATTTTTCCGCTGCTATGTATTTAAATGTAATTTAAATCTCTGATATTTCTGTGTAATATTCATTTATACTCTGTATATTCTTGTAATCTGATGCATTGTTGTAATATACAATGAAATGTTCTTCTGTATGCGTTCTGTTGTGGCTTGTTCTCGAACTATCCGACGCTTTCCTTTACGGGGAAGTTACGGGTTGTCACACGTGGTATCAGAGCTTTGGTTTACAGAGCTCATAGAACAAGACACATTAGAACCATACGAAAGAATTCATCAGATATTGGATTAGTAATATCCAATCAGAATGACTCGTTAGAGATAGGATCAGTAGTATCCTAGAACGGGTGTGGAGAGTATATTTTTCTAATGAAAACAATCTTGTTTTGAAAATCTAAATCAACTATTGGTATTTGATTATTTATTTATATTAATGTGGACAATCCAGTATATATAGATTTTGCGTATACGTCTGATCCACGTGTATTCGAAGTTTTCATATATTGGATAGATATAGCATCACACTCTAGTCGCCCGAAGATGGTACTGATGATTGTCATGACATCATCAGTATTTATGTTCGTGTTTCGAAGGTGTGATTTTCTATATATTTCCATTAGGCTGGTGTGAGAACCAAAACTTATATAGCTAGAACCCTTTGTTGTGAATTGGCATCAAAAACATAATTTTTTGTATATATATCAAATTTATGAATTTTGAAAAGCTAATCAACTAATTGATTGATGTTTGTGTTGTTTGTTTATTTGTTTGCTAATTCTTAGCCATTTAGCCTAATTCAATCGCATATTGAATTATATTGAAAATTGGTCGCATTTGCTTGCATATACAAGTATATCATTGAACAGGTCATAGCAAGGAGGCTAGAGCAGAGAATAAAATTTGTTTGCCCGACAAATAGGTACATGTTTATTACATAATTTACTGTTTTGTTTGGGTGATGATGATTTTATGAGCCTATTGGCTAGCCGCTTGGCTTTTTCTTTTTCTTTTTGAGATCTGAAGGACCGGGGAAGCTATTTGAAATTCCCCGATGCTCCCATTGCAGGGGAGGTTATGGCGAAATTTTTCGAAAATTTAGGGTGTTAGCCAAATTTTTGAAATTTTGAAAATTCTCAGAAGCTAAAGAGTTGGAGAATGGAAGCCAGATCGAACATAGAGCTGAATAATCAAACCACTTTCAACTTTGTTCCTTTTCGGGGACGAAAAGTTTTAAGTGGGGGAGATTGTAACAACCCGCAAAATCTGGGCCAGTTTAAAATTTTTATTTTGGCAATTTTAGCGAGTTTTGATTATTTAAAATGAATTATTTTAAATAATATCGACGAGAAATTTATTTTGAATATGATTCGAACGTATATATTATACGCGTCGTCGTTAGAATATAAATATTTATATATAATTATAAATAGAATTGAAAATGGCGCGGTAGTTCGATAATTCGATTTCAAACTTCAATTGAATGTACCGGGTGCCAAACAATCCGGATTTTAGTGAAACCAAAAATAATGGAATCTAATAGTGAATATCTTTCCAACGAATCCGAAAAATCAAAAGTTCGTAGCGGGAATCAAAAGATATGTCCAGTTGAAAATTCTGAATAGTCGCTATGGAATTCAGGCCCTTAAAAATGGACATTTTGCAAATGACCTCGGATTTCGACGAAACCACTTTTGTTGGGTCCGTGATGTCGAATTATTGTTAGATTCCAAATTTCATAATTTTTCGAATCAATATGTGAGCGTGGCAAAGGAAAACGCGTTTGACCAGTTTCAGTTGAATTTAATCGACTGGAAATTGGCCATTTTTCTAACGGTCTCGGAATTCGACGAAACTAGTTTTGTTAGGACCGTATCGTCAATACGAAGCTAGAAAATATTTTTCTGGGATTTATAGAGTTGTTATGTGACCCCGGTAATTTGAAATGTACGTATAAAATTCAATATAGTGATTTAAATGTAAATTCAACGGAAACTGGTTGAGACGAACAAATCAGCTTGCGATACATATCCCGTTGTGTTCGAAATAGGGGTAGAACACTATGGACGACAGGCAGTGGGCCTCGTTTAGAGGTCGTATGTAAAAGTCAACTTTTTGGGATTAAATAATTAAAAAAATAAAAATAAAATAAAATTAAAACTACCTCCCCTTAAATCCTCCTGGCCCCCCCCCTTCGAAATTAAATCAGAAAAAGAAAAAGAAAAAAAAAACTGTTGCCCTAATTCATCGCGCCGCCCTCCGATCGGTGCCGCACCGCACCGCGCCCCCCCCCCGATGACCGCTGTCGCCGCCCAGATCCAAACCCCCACCCCCTGCCTCGCGAACGCGACAGCCGCACCCCCAAAACCCATCGCACGCCACGAACCCGAGACTGCCGCCTGCATCGACTTCCACCGCCGCCTGTCCACCCTCGCCGAACCCCTCCTGCCACCTAGACGAAGTGCGGCACCCCCCTTTGTCGCTGAAAACTATGTGAGTGTTTTTTTTTTAAAATTAAAAGCATTGTTTATTTTCACTTATAGGAAATAGGATTTTTCAATTACACAAGATAGGATTTTTCAATTACACAAGTTAGGATTTTTATCACATAAAAGTTAGGATTTTTATCACTTAGAAGTTGAGATTTTTAACTACTTAAAGACGAGATTTTTAATGTGTTAAAAATGTAATCTTTTTAGTGTATATCGCGTTGTAAAAATATAACCTTTTTATTTAAAGTAGGGTGATAAAGATATAATCTTTCTCGTATATAAAGCAAGTTAAAAATATAATTTTTATAGTGATGAAAGGCGAAAACTTTATTTTTATAAAGGCGAAAACTTTATTTTTGTAAAGGCGAAATCAATATTTTTGAAATGGAAATTTTATCTATATGACAGCAAAGTAAAAATTCGATTTTTATATATTGAATAGCAAATTAAAAATATGATTTTTATATATTGAACTTCGAATTAAAAATATGATTTTTATATATTGAACTTCGAATTAAAAATATGATTTTTATATATTGAACTTCGAATTAAAAATATGATTTTTATATATTGAACTTCGAATTAAAAATATGATTTTTATATATTGAATAGCGAAGTAAAAATTCGATTTTTACATAGGTTGTGAAAGCAGGCAACGAAGGTAACAAAAAGGCGAAAACGAAGAAGATTTATATCAAAGAAGAGTCAAGATGTTTGGATAGCTTTTGGTGAGAATTTCTCACTCTTCAATTTATTTTCTAGTTATATATATATACTAGGATGCAGACGGTGCTTAGTAGCACCCGACACAATCGTCCACAGACCATGGACTTGTTTGTTTGGTTGCATAGATTAGTTGGATGATTTGATTTGAAATTGAATTGTTTGGTGAAATGAATGGATTGATTGATGTGTGAATGGCGTGGGCCTTCACTAGACCGGGGATAAGGCTAGGCCTTGTCCCGTTTTTAGTATCGTGCCGTTATGCCGCCGAAATTTTCTAAAATATGTTAGAAAAATAAAAATATCATTTTATTTAAAGAATGAACTGAATAGAAATTCATATGTTGGAATAAAATGTTTTGTCGTTAAAAATATAATTTTTAACGGGAATGTGAATAAATAATTATTCATTTACAAACCAGACGGTTTGTTTATGTACACCTATTTGAAGGACATTGATTGGGTCGATAAATTTTACACATCGCCCAACTGCACAAATAAAATCTGTGTTTGTTTGTTTGAAACCCCACACGGGTGTTGGGATGAAATTTGAAGTTCACTCATCCTGATTGATTAAATATGTCGATCGATTGATTGACAGGCTGTTATAAGCGTTAGATATCTATATCTGATGCTTATACAGTGTAGTGCACTTTGGTTGATGATTGATTATTTTTCAATGATATTATATACATGTGTTGTATGAAAATCCATATAATTAACTTTATATGGTAATTGTTTGGGCCTCATTTTAATTTAGAAAATAAATATTCATTGGTTGAATAGAATATTTGAAAATAGAAATGTATGAAGCCGTGATGATTAGATTAACGCCATTTTGACGTGAACGATATTTATATCGATTTTAAACGATTTTGAAATGAATTGAATTGAAAACGATTTCGAAATGAATTGAATTGAAAACGATTTCGAAATGAATTGAATTGAAAACGATTTCGAAATGAATTGAATTGAAAACGATTTCGAAATGAATTGAATTGAAAACGATTTCGAAATGAATTGAATTGAAAACGATTTCGAAATGAATTGAATTGAAAACGATTTCGAAATGAATTGAATTGAAAACGATTTCGAAATGAATTGAATTGAAAACGAATTCGAATTGAATTGAAAGTGAATTGAAATGAATTCAAATTGAATTGAAATTTGAATTGAATAGAAATGAATTTTGAAACGAATCTATAAAGAAGAATTCAATTTTGCTTTGAATTGAAATGGAAGTTGAAATAGATTTTTGAAACGAATTCAAAACTATTTATATAATTCGTTTTAAATAGAAATCGACGATATATATATTATATATATTATATATATAATATAATGGCCTGAATAGAACGCGCCGCGCCGCGGCAGTTCGTGAATTTCGACCATTTATTTCAAACGGACATTACGGGAGATCCGACCGTCGGATTCTCCTAAAACCGGAACCGTTGGGTTCGTATCGAAAAGAGCTTTCTAATGAATAGTAGAAATTTGAAATGTAACGGTTGGATTTGGAATTATGTCCAAATCAAATTTGAAAAAGGTCGCTGTAAGTGCAGTTCGATGGCCATTGATGGAAATCGACTGTACGGGCCTTGATAAAATTATTAAAAATAGCAATAATTTGTGTAAAATCATAAGAAATGATTTGTGAAGAATTGGGATGAAAAACTCCATATTTGAAGAGATAAAAATAGATTTTTATCGAAATGAACTAGTTTTGAACTAGAATTATAATTCTATTTATTTTTAAATAAATAAATTGAATTTGAAATGGTTTTGAAAATCACCAGAATTTCCAATGATTGCATTGGAGTGGATTTGAATCGAAATTGTCTTTGGAGTATTTCGATGTTGGAATTCGTGATTATACAGGTGTTGTTATGGAAATTTGAAAGATATATATTTATATCGTTATTTTCAATACGACATTTGTTAGTCGTAGAATTTGATATTGAATATAAGCCGATATATTTTATATTCAGAGCCTTGTATTGAATATCGAATGTGATTTGGGTTTGTCGTGAATGGTGTCTTCATTAACACTGTTCTTGAACCCAGTTGAGAAAAGATTAAATCTTTTTATTTGGATTTAATGAAGTGTATCAATTAAATGATATTTAATTGGAATTGAATTGATATTGATTTTTGGGTTTATCGTGAACAGTGTTTTAAATAACACTCGTTCTTTAACCCGATAATTAATGGAAGGTGATTTTGGGTTTATCGTGAACCGTGTTTTAAATGACACTGATTCTTTAACCCAGTTGACGATTAAAACTAAGTGGAGTTTTAATGAATCTTTAATTAGATTGAAAAGATCGAGAATGGAGTATCACCAGTTTTGCTCCAAGCGATAGTTAAATCTTTAATTAGATTTGAACGTGAAATGGTAATTGAATTTACCGATAACACCGTGGTGTTAGATATGAAGTATAACCAGTTTTACTTCATGGGATGAATAGGTTGGGATTGGGAAATAAAATAAATGATTACTTCGGTGTGGTTCGCTAATCCCGACTAGTTTGAATTGATATTCAAAGGAGATTAAAGAATAAATTTAAAGAATTTATCTTGGATAAAATTAATGGGAACTTTTCCCAAAGTATAGGAATATTTGAATAAAAGAATATTCTGAATTGGAATGAGGCGTATGTTGTGTTTGTGTAACACTTTTATAATATATACGCGAGTTATTCAGAAAGACCGGGTTTATCCCATTCTGAATAACTGATTCGACGTGGTGTCGAAGATGAAGACGGTGGTCGAAGACCAGAAGTCTTCACGTCGTTTGGGTGATTACTGATGATCTTGATTGGGCTGTACACCCAAGAAGATGGAAACAGTTGGTGATCGTCCAGACGTACTTGGAGATCGATGGATATGCGGGGTACTAGGTGCCTCCGGTTTCGTTCAGACCCAGAACGGACTTGTAAATGGACTGTGTGTCTGACATTGGATTTTAGTCCGTGTGATTGATCTCTATTAAATATATATCTGTTTGGCGGCGGAGAATTTATTCTCTTGCTTAACGCCCTTCTCTTAGACGTACGAGCTCAGGGGTTATATATCGATGGATATCAAATGCATGGAGTGAATTGCCTGTGTGGCATGCCTAAGTGGCAATTGATCGAGGCTTCTGTTGAAAAGCAAAGTCTTGTGGTGATGATCAAAGCCAGGCCTTTGTGGCGTAGCTTTGTGTAACGTTTGCTTCGCGAGTTTCACACCCGGTATGAACCAAAAACGGGAGAGGACGTCAGGGAGGGCATGCGTTTCTTTCTAGCTAGAAGTGGCGTCAGTGGTTTTACACGCCCTGACGAGTTTGACTTATGTGGTTGTTGCTGTTGCGAGGCGCCTCGGTTATATCGGTTTCGGCCGATGCATTCTGGTCGGCTGACGGACCAGACTTACACCCCATAGGGTGGGGAGACGTAGTGTTCAGGCATAATAATCCACATCGGTGGACCGACCCTGAGGATCTAAAGGCTTGCCTGCGCGCTTGCCTGTGGCTCGGGCTAGAGAGTCATGAATTCGGTGAGGACGATCCCTAGCCTCGGTTCATAGAAGGAAATCCAATTTCCAAATACGTGACATTTGCGGTTTTATTTGTAGAGCCTAGTATGGCGACATGATATATGGTACCCATGCCGCCTATGATTGATACTTATGATTTGAAGTTGTTTTATACACTATGCACTTATAATAGTATCCAATGATTTGTTTTAAACGTATCAAGCATTCTTTGGCTGTTATAAGGGAAAACCCTATCCCCCGGCTTGCGTTGCATTGTGTGATAGGACCTGGGTCTTATAACAGCTTCATTTTTCTTTATTTAGCATTGCGCTGTTTGTTTTATGCACTGGTATTCTTGGGAGGAAACCCGTTCCGTGTTATACGGCGTGGTCCCTTGATTTACCTAACTTTAAAATAAAGATTAACTGTTTTATTTCTCACACCAGTCCCATGACTGACTTGGAGTTTATTGTTTTAACCTAAACTCTGGGTGCCCTTATTTTGACACGGGCAGCTAGTAGTTTTGGTTTTGCAGATTTATATTCACAGGATCCTGGTTTACAGCTGGAACGATATCCGGAAAGCTTTGTATCCGTATATCTCATTCTAGTTGTGTATTGTATTATTTTTCCGCTGCTATGTATTTAAATGTAATTTAAATCTCTGATATTTCTGTGTAATATTCATTTATACTCTGTATATTCTTGTAATCTGATGCATTGTTGTAATATACAATGAAATGTTCTTCTGTATGCGTTCTGTTGTGGCTTGTTCTCGAACTATCCGACGCTTTCCTTTACGGGGAAGTTACGGGTTGTCACAGGATCAGAGTGGGGTCCTGAGGCATTGCTTGAGTGTCTCGAACGCGGAGAGGAGCTTGCCCCTTGCCTCGACTCATTACGGAAATCCAATTTCCAATACGTGTATTTCGGTTTTATCTGTAGAACCTAGTATGGCGACATAGTGGTATGGGTCATTCATGCCGCCTATGATTGATATTTATGATTGAAATTGTTTTGACACTATACACCTATAATAGTATCAAATAATGTGTTTTAAACGTATCAAGCATGCTTTGGCTGTTATAAGGTAAAAACCCTATCCTTCGGCTTGCGTTGCATTGTGTGATGGGACCTGGGTCTTATAACAGCTTCATTTTTCTTTATTTAGCATTGCGCTGTTTGTTTTATGCACTGGTATTCTTGGGAGGAAGCCCGTTCCGTGTTATACGGCGTGGTCCCTTGATTTACCGAACTTTAAAATAAAGAATTATAACTGTTTTAGTTCTCACACCAGTCACATGACTGACCTGGAGTTTATTGTTTTAACCTAAACTCTGGGTGCCCTTATTTTCGACACGGGCAGCTAGTAGTTTTGGTTTTACAGATTTATATTCACAGGATCCTGGTTTACAGCTGGAATGATATCCGGAAAGCTCTGTATCCGTATATCACCTTCAGTTGTGCTTTGTATTATTTTCCGCTGCTATGTAATTTATTGTAATCTCTGATATTTTTCGAATGTAATTTATTCTTTTATACTCTGTATATTCTTGTATCTGATGGAATTGTTGTAATACCAATGAAATGTTCTTCCGTATGCGTTCTATTTTGTCTTGTCCTCACAGTAATTCGTTATTTCTCATCTCTTCGGAGACCGGGGAAGTTCAGGTCGCTTCAGGAGTTATCGAATATTGGTTATTCGAAGAAAAGTGTTAATCGAATATTGGTTATTCAAAGGGAGCTAATTGAATAGAGTTAATCGATTAGAGTTAGAGTTAATCGATTAGAGTTAATCCATTAGAGTTAACCAGTTAGAGTTAATCAGTTAGAGTTAATCAGTTAGAGTTAACCAGTTAGAGTTAATCAGTTAGAGTTAATCAGTTAGAGTTAAGCAGTTAGAGTTAACCAGTTAGAGTTAATCAGTTAGAGTTAACCAGTTAGAGTTAACCAGTTAGAGTTAATCAGTTAGAGTTAACCAGTTGGAGTTAACCAGTTAGAGTTAATCCGTTAGAGTTAACCAGTTAGAGGTAACCAGTTAGAGTTAATCAGATAGAGTTAATCAATTAGAGTTAACCAGTTAGAGTTAACTAGTTAGAGTTAATCAGATAGAGTTAATCAGTTAGAGTTAACTAGTTAGAGTAAATCAATTAGAGTTAACCAAAGTTCAGAATATAACTGAATATAGGTTATTGGAGAAAGAGTTGTTTATTGGAATTCGATTATATCAAATTTAGGGAAGTAGTCATTTTTACTTTCCGTTTGAATCAAATTATTTATTTATTAATTTATTTACTTATTAATTGAAATAATTAGTACAAGTTATAAATCAAATACTTGGAAACAATGATTATAATGCTACTATTATAATACATGTTTTTAAATCTAAACAACGATTATAATGCTGCTGTTATAATAAATGTTTTGTAAATATAAACAGCGATTTTAATGCTGCTGTTATAATTAATGTTTGGAAACAGTGATTATAACGCTACCGCTATAATCAATATTTTTCCGTAAAAGAAGCGGATTCTTAGAATGAATCCGAGAGTCGCGTAAGCGAGGTTTTGTTTGAAGTGGTGAGCTTTGACTATTTCGAAGTTGAGATTGTTGTTCAATTAAGGTCTGAGAGGTAATTATACCCCAACTTGATTGACTTCATGATTGATAGAGGAATGGTTAAGGTTCGATAGTGAAGATTGGTTAGGAATATAGGTAATTGATAAATGATTAATGGTTTGAGTATAATAACGATGTTTTATAACATCACGTTAATTTAAAGGGTTTTTGAAAATTTTTCCCCAAATAAATGAAAGATATTTTCTATGTATAGAAAATGAAATGAATCGATCAACGAGGAATTAAAAAAGGGAATATGGGAATATTTTCCGATATTAATAAGGTATATTTTCTAAATACATAAAATAAGGATTCGTGAATATTTAGAAATATTTTCTAACTAGAATAAGAGATATTCTCTCGAATAAAGGAATTAGGATATTGGAAATATTTTTCCAAGAATCGAGAGAGAAAATAGAGCTGTGAAAGGATACGAAAGATGGGAAATGGGAATTGGAAATGATAGTATAATAAGGAATTAATTTTAAAAGGGCCTAATGTTGTTTGATGGTTGATCGGTAGAATTTCCATCTGGAAATAGGATTTAGTTAAATGGATGTTCCTTCGATAATTAAATCACTGACTATCAAAGTTTTAGTTTATTTTATATCCCCGTTGTCAATACGGAGACCGGGATCAGATTTATTATCTGAAAACCACTCCGTATGGGCATAAGCGTTACGAATCAACTTATGCTAAAGATGATTGAAGATGGAGTAAAATGCAAGGGCTGTTCTGTTAATCCTAGGTGGAAATTTCCCATGATGGATTAATAGAATGGTGCCTTCGGTTTGCCCAGTCCCAAGACAACGTATATGGACGGATCTGATGATGTGGCCTTCAAAGGAAATTGTGGCAAGATGTTCTTGAAACATAATCGTGACCTCAAGCCTCATCACCCGGGAAATGACAGAAATCAAGCAGGCAACATGGCCATGCGGGTCATTCCCATTAGGGGTATTATCACCTGATCTAGAGAAAATTCATTTGCTTCTTATTCTATTCGCTGTTGTATGCTTTCGGTAACAGTTGTCGATCACTACCGTTGGTGATAATATGCTCGATACACTCAAGTCAAATGAGTGGTCAGCCATATGTGGGCCGGGTTGCAAGACGTTCTTATTGAACCTAGTGTATTCCCCTCTAGAGATACGCTATCGGAAGGTGGTTCCATACCTTGTCATGTTGGAAATCCAATCTCTAATAAGCACCTTGCGGTTTTTGATTTTATATTATATATGGAGCGTGAGATGCAAGTGTTCCGCTAGATTGCTATTTATTTGATTTAGACACTATTATAATATCACCAGATTTTGATATCAAAGGTATTTTGGTTATCGTAAGGTAAAAACCATCCGGTTTATGTGTGAATCGGTCTTACGATTATCATTTCCTTCAAAAGGATTTTTGAAAGTTAAACAAATGGCGGGAATTTACTCACACCAGTCCCATGACTGACCCAGAGTTTATTTTTTTTTGTTTTCCCTAAACTCTTAGGTGCCCAAATTTGTACGGGCAGTCAAGTAGTCGGGATTTTACAGATTCGCTTGGAAGAGCTTGAAGTAGGAGGTTTCACCAGTTAGCCATAGAGTATCATACTTTTCCGCTATGTATTATGTTCGTTTCTGGAAACAGGTCTTTATAACTATTCCAGAAATAACTATTGTGCTCTGATGATGGTACGTATATAAAGTTACTGAATTGTATTTCAAAGTTTATGTTATCTAATATATTCTATTCGTTCCGCTGTGAGTTTGTGATCTTCGTTTTCTTTTATTCTAATTTTTCTTTCTTTCTATTCCTCATCCTCTAACTTCTTTCTAATAATGATTCGTATTTCTGTGTAATTTGGTTTGGACGTGTGGTGTTATTAGTCGACTCAAAGAGTATGGAAACTCGGGCCATTACAGTTGGTATCAGAGCTGAAGGTTGAGTAGTAACCTTGGCTCTATGGCGAGATTCAATAGAGATAGGGTTAGAAATACCCTAGATTGAGTTGAGTGTATATATATGAGCGCGTATTTGCAGATTTTATATAAAAATGTTTTATATTGTGTTAACTGGTTTGTTGAGTGGTTTATAAATTCTGGTCGGCACAGAATGTACAACTGTGTCAATAGGTATTCCTAAACTCTCGAATAGAGCAATTCGACACAGTATTTTTTTAAAAAAAATAGGGTAAATGAAATAATTTTCCCAAAATTATTTTGATACAAAAGGAATATTTCCTGAATTATTATATAAGAAGGTGTTGATTGTTAATATAATTAAATGGAATTATGAAATATTGAAATGGTTAAATAGTTGTATACGGATAATGTATACAAATGAGATAAACCAAGATTAAATTCAAACCAGTATTGGAATTTATATTTCGGGTGTTTAGAAAATATTTTCTGAAATATTATAAAGTTATATAACATTTCTTTAAGGTATTTTTGAATAAGAATGGTTTAAATGGATTTTTAAAGGGATTAAGCACTGAAATCACTTCAATGGCGAGAAAATAATTCTGATAATGGGTCGTGACATTATCAGTATTCATTTTCAAGTTTCTGAGTGATGGATTGCTACCATAGTAATTTGGGAATGAAAATTTGTTTGAAAAGGACAAGATGTTTTTAGAAATTCAAATGTTTTGAATTGAGTTGATTATAATTATGTTTATAAATATATGTGATTTTAAATTAGTTTGGAATAAAACCCGGAAATTTGAATTCTGAAATCAAATTTTAACATGTATAAGTTGAATAGATTTAAATGGTAAAAATGTATCAAATGAAATGAAATTTAACTTAAGTTAAGTTAAATAAAATTGGATTGAATTAGAAATAATTCCGAATGAAATTAAATAAAGTGAAATGTTGAGATTCGAAATATTAATATGAATTTGACTAATGAATAAGCAGGTTAAATATATATTGGATGTTGTTAATTGAAACTGAGTTGTGATAAATTTGGATTCAAGCATAATAAGTGGATTAAATTAAATAGAAATCAGATTTGAATTGATAGAATGGAAGTGAACTAATCAGAAGTTGAAAACTGGAAGTTGGATTGATTTGAAACCAACTGGGAATGGATATATGTATGCTAAGAAGATATTGAATGGAAGCAAATGCAAGATATAGAATTATGCCCGACAAAAAGGTACATGTTTACAATACTACTTTGGTTTGATGGTTTTATGAGCCTATGGGGAAAGCCGCTTGGCTTTTCGATTTTCTTTTGGAGAAGGCCTAGAAAGGCGAGTTGTGGTTGTACCTATTGAGCCATGCAAAGGAGATGCTGGCGAAATTTTTCTAAAATTTAAAGAGTTAAAAAAATTTCAAGAAATTTTTTATAATTTGAAATCTAGTTGTTAATTGTAATTGAGATACGAAACCCAGAATTGGTTAATAAAATTTCAGGTGGAATAATGAAATTGATAAATGGATTTAAAACCAATAGGAATGGGTATGGATATGCAGAAGAGCATATGGATTGAAGACAAGAAGGTGATGATGGATTGTCCAAAAATGGTGGACATATCACTTGGAAAGAATTATGAATGGTCAAGTATTGGTATAAGAATTCGAAGGTCGGGTAAGAACTTGGTTATGAAGATATGGAATATAAGATTTCAACTAAGTAGGTTATGAGAAGTTAGAGTTATAACATTTTTACTACTTAGTAATTTCTAGGACGAAATTATTTTAAGGGGGAAGGAATGTAACGACCCGAATTTTTTGCTGTTAATTTTAAAACATTTAAATGGATTTTAAATGTTGAATTTGTAATATATATGATTTTTATAAGGAGTTTATTTATTAAAACAACTTTTTAACGTATAATTTATAATTGAATTTAAAACAAGTTGTAAACATCAAACATTAAATTCATGTTTAATAATATTATAAAATATTGGAGTCACCTTCGCAAAGTCGTTTTCAGAAATCTCAGTGAAACCGTTTATCAAATTTCAGCTACGTCTATTAAAAAAAAGATTACTTTAGTAGCGCGCAACGTGAGCATGAAAAATATACATGAACATATGGGTCTAAATATCATTATCAGTTTCACATAGTAATTTAAGGCCACCTCTCTTCTCTGTTATCAACAGTAAACCAAATTTATATATTTTACGTTGCCATGTACGCTTCAGAACACCGTGCCTTGCAAGCCATAACAACATCGTGCCTGCCAAGCTCTTTGAAAATAATATAATAACCGTGACTGCCAAAATTCTAAATACCAACCAGCGTCACATCTGTGGATGTCAAGCAATTGCAAATCCATGCCAGCCAAGCAATTGCAAATCCGTGTGTAGCAAGGCATTTTAGTTCCGTGCAAGCCAAGCTGTCTACCTCTATAAAAAACAAATAAGCTGACCTTTTGTTTCTTCCCTTCAGGACATAAAATCTCCAAAATGACCAAATCCTTCTCACGAATTCAAGAATAAAACAAAAAATTCGAAATCGAAATGAAATTGTTCCATTTGCAAATCGGTTGCCTCGTTTTTCTCGAGCGATTCACTTGATGGGTTCGGTATGGTTCTTCTGTTCGATGGAAATCATTTTTCACCGGCTAGGGCATGGGATATTTGGATCGTTAGAGGGCTTTAGGGTGTCGGAGCAGCTCCGATTCTCCTGAGGAGGAAATCCAGGAGCTGGCAGTTGTGGTGGTGAAAGTCTCATGGGGTCCGGTGATGGGTGGGAACTACGGTGGTGTGTTCATGGATGGATTTCTCTACTGGTTGCATGTTGTGCGGAAGTTGAAGTCTGTCTTTACTTGTGAGAAAGTGGGAATGGCGAAGTCTGTGTTTGCTTGGGTAGCAGGAAGGAGAATGTGAAGGAACGGGTTCTTGAAGGGAAGTCGGCGCTGAAACTAAAGGCGCAGCGGTGTTCATGGAAGCAAGACGCCTCTGTAACGGAGTTTAGTGTATTTCGGTGCCGGAGAGCATCGCTATGTTCGTCGTGTTTGTAGCACAAGGTCTGGAGACTGCGACTGAGGTGGCATGTTCGAGGTAAAGTTGAGGTAGTCGATCGGTTAGGGACTGGAAGCACGAGTATGTGGGTTGAAACGGTGGAGTTTTTCCTGGGAAGAGAAGCTCGAATTGCGGTGGATTTTCTGAAATGACAGGTGAGCATGAGGACAGTAAGTTTTAGGAAATTAGTATGAGGAGTTTGTCAAGGCTGGGAGGGTAGGTTTCAAGGACTGTGGGTGTGCATGGGCACTATGCCCATGTATATATATATATTTGGGGGATAAAACATTGGCAGTTGGAAGACGCAAATGTAGGCCTTTGGAATTTACACAGTAACCAAGGTAGGGGTTAGTGATGTTCGGGTTGCACCGTTCATTGGTAAAGTCGGACTGACATGCTTGGGAATGATGGAGGAATTCGCCTATGAAGTCAAGAGGTGCTGCGGGTTTTTGGGGGTGAAATGGCAGTAATTGGTTTTATTAGCATCATGGTAGAAGAGCTCAAACTTGGATGGAATTTGGGTTTTGTTTACTTGCAGCAAGGCCCATGGTATCGGGCATGTGAAGAGGAAACGTATGGTCCTAATACATATTATCAAAGTAATTAGTATATTAATCATTTAATTATGGAATTAGTTAGTTAACTTAAATTATATATAAACTAAAAATAGCTTCTATTTGTTTTATCAGAATTAAATGGAACAAGTTACGTAGGGATCGTAACAAAGAAGTCTACGTTATGAAACTGAGATGGATGAGAACTGAGCCATAGGAATTTCGTGATAAAACAAACACTCGTTTGATCTTAAAACGAAATAAAAGCAAAATCGTCAAGTGCGAACCTAGGTGAGTAAACTCACTAACTTTGACTTGTATATATTTTTATATAGACGAGTTTTAAATTTATTTATAGTATTTTTATACTATGCAATGGTTGATTGGTTGAATATTGATAAAATTGGTTGAAATGGTTGATATGATTACATCGTTGATCGATTATTAGTTCTGATATTTCATATAAATGTGAAATAATATTCTTGATGTTGATTAACATTTGTGGATGCAGGGAAACAGGTTGGAGGGAACCAACTGGATTCTTCAACATTTATATTATTGTTTGTTATTTACTATGACATATACTATGATTGATTATGATGTGTTGAATTACACTGGCCCTAGAATTTTGGCATTTTAAATACCGTAAAATATTTTCGAATATAGAAAATGAAATTTAAGTTTTAAAAAGGAAATTTATTTCCAAATATAGAAATGTAATTTCAAATAGAGTTGAAATTAAAAACATGTTAATGGAGAAAAACAAGAAGTTGTTTATAAAAAAGAATATAAATTAAGTGAATTATTTGTCATTGGATAAATTGAAATATAAATTCAAATTTGAATTTATATGAAAAGGTGGAAGTCGGCTTTGAAACCAATATTTGAAATAAGATTTAAACTTAGAAATTATTAAGGAATTGTCAAACGAGATTTTAAATGATTAAAATAAAAAGAAAGGAGACTTATATGAATAATCCTAAATAGAATTTACAATAAAATTTGGGTTTAAGGTAATATTTATTTAGTATGAAATCAAACTGTATACAATAGGAATATATTCACGATTAAAGTGAATAATGGGTTAAAGCAAATATTTTGCAAATGAAATATCTATAAAAGAAATTTAGATTTGGAAATATGAATCCAAATTGGAAATTGAATGAAAAGGGAAATTGTAATCATTTTAAAAGAAAATGATGAGTTTTATTTCAAAATTTGGAATATCAAATAAAGTGTAGACTATAATGGTTATAAAGGAACTTGATAATGATTTGGAAATTATAAATTCAAAAGCGAATTTGGAATTTGAATTAACCTGAAATGGTAGATAAATGCCAAAGTTCAGAATATAATTGAATATAGATTATTGGAGAAAGAGTTGTTTATTGGAATTCGATTACATCGAATTTAGGGAAGTAGTCATTTTTACTTTCTGTTTGAATCAAATTATTTATTTATTTACTTATTAATTGAAATAATAAGTACAAGTTATAAACCAAATACTTGGAAACAACGATTATAATACTACTGTTATAATACATGTTTTTAAATCTAAACAGCGATGCTGCTATTATAATAAATGTTTTATAAATCTAAACAGCAATTTTAACATTGCTGTTATAATTAATGTTTCGAAACAACGATTATAACGCTACCATTATAATCAATATTTTTCTATGAAAGAAGTGGATTCTTAGAATGAATCCGAGAGTCGCATAAGCGAGGTTTTGTTTGAAGTGGTGAGCTTTGAATATTTCGAAGTTGAGATTGTTGTTCAATTATGGTCTGAGAGGTGATTATACCCTAACTTGATTGACTTCATGATTGATGGAGGAATGGTTAAGGTTCGATAGTGAAGATTGGTTAGGAATATGGTAATTGATAAATGATTAATGGTTTGAGTATAATAACGATGTTTTATAACATCGCGTTAATTTAAAGGGTTTTTGAAATGTTTTTCCCCAAATAAATGAGAGATATTTTCTACATATAGAAAATGAAATGAATTGGTCAACGAGGAATTAAGAAAGGGAATATGGAAATATTTTCCGATATTAATAAGGTATATTTTCTGAATACAGAAAATAAGGATTCGTGAATATTTAGAAATATTTTCTAACTGGAATAAGAGATATTCTCTCGAACAAAGGAATTAGGATATTGGAAATATTTTTCCAAGAATCGAGAGAGAAAATAGAGCTTTGAAAGGATACGAAAGATGGGAAATGGGAATTGGAAATGATAGTATAATAAGGAATTAATTTTAAAAGGGCCCAATGTTGTTTGATGGTTGATCGGTAGAATTTCCATCTGGAAATAGGATTTGGTTGAATGGATGTTCCTTTGATAATTAAATCACCAACTATTAAAGTTTTAGTTTATTTTATACCCCTATTGTCAATACGGAGAGACCGGGATCAGATTTATTATCTGAAAACCACTCCGTATGGGCATAAGCATTACGAATCAACTAATGCTAAAGATGATTGAAGATGGAGTAAAGTGCAAGGGCTGTTCTTTTAATCCTAGGTAGAAATTTCCCAAGATGGATTAATAGAATGGTGCCTTCGGTTTGTCCATTCCCAGGACAACGTATATGGACGGATCTGATGATGTGGCCTTCAAAGGAAATTGTAGCAAGATGTTCTTGAAACATAATCGTGACCTCAAGCCTCATCACCCGGGAAATGACAGAAATCAGGCAGGCAGCATGGCCATGTGGTCATTCCCATTTGGGATATTATCACCTGATCTAGAGAAAATTCATTTGCTTCTTATTCTATTCGTTGTTGTATGCTTTCGGTAATGGTTGCTGATCACAACCATTGGTGATAATATGCTCGATACACTCAAGTTAAATGAGTGGTCAGCCATGTGTGGGCCGGGTTGCAAGATGTTCTTGTTGAACCCAGTTTATTCCCCTCTAGAGATACGCTATCGGAAGGTGGTTCCATATCTTGTCATATTGGAAATCCAATCTCCAATAAGCGTCGTGCGGTTGCGTTCCGCTAGATTGCTATTTATTTGATTTAGACACTATTATGATATCACCAGATTTTGATATCAAAGGTGTTTTGGTTATCGTAAGGTAAAAACCATCCGTGTTTATATGTGAATCGGTCTTACGATTATCGTTTCCTTCGTAAGGATTTTTGAAAGTTAAATAAATGGTTGGAATTTACTCATACCAGTCCCGTGACTGACCCAGAGTTTATTTTGATTATCTTCCTGAAACTCTCGGGTGCCCAAATTTGTACAGGTAGTCAAGTAGTCGAGATTTTACAGATTCACTTGGAAGAGCTTGAAGCAGGAGGTTTCACCAGTTAGCCATAGACTATCATATTTTTCCGCTGTGTATTATGTTCGTATCTGGAAACAGGTGTTTATAAATGTTACAGAAATAACTGTTGTGCTTTGATAATGGTATGTATATAAAGTTACTGAATTGTATTTCAAAATTTATGTTATCTAATATATTCTATTCGTTCCGCTGTGAGTTTGTGGTCTTCGTTTTCTTCTATTCTATTTTTTCTTTCTTTCTATTCCTTATCTCTAACTTCTTTCTAATAATGATTCGTATTTCTGTGCAATTTGGGTTGGACGTGTGGTGTTATTAGTCAACTCAAAGGGTATGGAAATTCGGGCCATTACATTGTATCATATTGTATGGGACTGATTTCAGTCAGTAACCCGGAGAAGGTATCAACCAAAGTACTCCGTACTAGGCGGAGAAGGGGCACGCTTACTGATTGATTGTAAGAGATCCAAACGTGGAGGACGGTGTGGGCGGCGCGAACCGACCGGGCCATGTGCGTGCATGAGCCAGTCAGAGGGGGATAAGACGACCGTGACACCTCTAGATGTGGTTGTGCACATTATTATGACGAGGGGTTTCCACTTTAGAAAGTGATACCTCCTACTGTGGGGCCAGCACAAGGTATCTACGAGGGTTAGGGAGCCGATCGATCAGGGTAGTAGTTAGGATACATTTCGATGTATACCTAAGTCTACCACCTTACAGTTGAAGGGATCATATCTTTCTAGATATACTAGTAATAGTGCAGAGTAATCATTAGAAGCATATACACCTTATCCTGTCTACCTTGTTACACCTTCCATTTATGTAGTGATCTCCCTTATCCACTTTATATGCCTATTATGTTACTTTTATTTATTTACTGGCTAAAAGTAACTAGATTCGCCAGACTTTTTGTCTGACCCTTTTTGTTTCTCCTTCTTTCTTCCGTTCCCCCCATAGGTTCTCAGGGAGGAAACACCCAGGCCTAATCAAGATTCAGATATTACCTTGCTAGGAGCTACTTCTGAAGTATGACTCAAGTTCTTGTCTCTACTATGGCTTAACTCTTTCAATTGGGGAATTATTTTTTTATATCTTATGTACTCTGATGATGCAAGACATAAGTTGTTTTATTGTAATGGTTTTTGTGACTTATGGTATTGTGGACCACAGTATTTTAATTTATGTTGAAATAAAAAATTAAATTTCCGCTGTTATCTTATTTATATCTGTCTTGTAATTATTCTGTGTCTGATTACCTATAACGCTTCACGGAACTTAATGCATTCCCTTAGCGAGTGCCATTAACGGACGTGGGGTGTCACAGGAGGATATGATCAACGTATTTTCGTTGTTCAGTGTGTACATGTGTGTAGCTGAAGTATAGATTAGGGGAGCTGTTTTCTTTCCTTTTCATAGCTGGGCGTGAGTTCCATCGGTATTAGTCTAAAGTAGCTATGTTTGCATTTGCTGTTTTCCACATTCCATCACTTAGGAATCTTAATAGCGAAGAAAATAGAGTAGCTAGTTGTTCTGGACAGCGTACAAGGCAAATAATATGTATAAAGTATAGTATGGTATTGATTTAATATTATTTTATTAGAACGAAACTTGCACGAAGCTTTTCGTAAAATTGACACCTTATACGATTTTTAATTCAAGATAAAATATCTAATCCTAGCATAAAAAAATATTCCGGACCCAATGAGATAGGTTTCGTCTAATTCCGAGGTCATTTGTGAAAAGCCCTTTATAAATATTAATGAAAAATCAAGCATTTAAAATTCCTATAATTACAGAAAAAATCCAAAAAATATGAGATCTTGACATTTTACAAGACTTCTTCCTAATAGATCCAATGAATCTTGTTTCCATAAATTTGGAGTTTGTTTGACCAATCGTTTATTCGTTAAAAGTTACCCCTGTCTAAATAATCTAAACAATTAAATAGAAAAAGGGACGTTTTTGGCCACCAACGTCACATACGACATCGGTTTTTCACGAAATTTGATTTTCTTACAATAATTTAACGATACGGTTCCAATAAAAATAATTTCATCAAAAACTGAGACCGTTCAAAAATGGCTATTTTTAACGCTTAAATAATATTAATTAATTATTAATTAAATTCCAAATAAATCAATTAAATAATAATAAATTATTATTTTCATATATATCCAAATAGAATATATATATACAATTCCAAATATAAATTATGCAACTCGATATCATCAATTTCGAGTTAAACAATTTAAATTTCCCTTTTAAATATATTAAATAAATGTTATATTTTAATAAGATTTCCATAGCGACTATTTCAAAAATTGATTTGGACATAACTATCAAATTATAACACAAAATCTGAATTTTTCTCTTCTATATGAAAATTATAATCAACAAGATTCTAACGTTTCTTGTTTCACAGAAATCCGACTTATATCGGATCCTGTATATCCAATCAAAGTTCAAAATTCCATATTACGAATTGCAGCGCCATTTCGAGCTTGTTTATAATTAATAATATATATATATATATTCATTCGTCGTTTTATTAATGAATTTAATATTAATATCGATTAATATTCCAAATATAATATTTAAAATGATAAATTAAACTAAATATTTGACTACCAAAAATACGGGACATTACAACCCATCAAAAGGGTATGTCATTACCTGATCTGGTGAAATTAAATGCCTTCGGTGGTCCCTTTTATTTTTGTATGTATGTTATCGATTCGGTTGGCTGGCCCCAACCGTGGTAATGGTACATTTGGTACTCTCATGAGAAACTGAGGGGCCGGTCATGTTTAGCCTTTGTTGCAAGATGTTCTTGTTGAACCACAATATATTCATATCCAAAGGTACATTGTTGGGAAGGTGGTTTCATACCTTGCTAGGAAAACCATTCTCCAATAAGAGCCCGCGGTTTTGATTGTATATTATGTATGTAGAGTGTAAGATGCAAACGTTCTGCTAGATTGATATTTATTTGTATTTAGACACTATTATAATATCAGAAAAATATTGATTTCAAAAATGTTTTGGGTTATCATAAGGTGAAAACCGTCCGTATTTATGTGTTGATTTGGTCTTACGATTACCCTTTTCTTTCGAAAGGATTTTTACTTTAAAATCAAGTTGTGTGATACCTTTAAGCTTAATGTGTTTTTCTCACTCTGGTTCACCTGACTGACTCTGTGCTTGTAATGCTCGGGTTAGAACGAGTTATACAGGTTCAGGTTATCGGGTACTATGAAGGGACGAGCTGGAAGAGTTCCAATGCATGATATTATATATACTGCGCTATGTGATTGTATATGAGTACAGTTTATTATAACTATCTAGATGTGTGACGTACTCTGATGATTGTATGTTTTTATTTCAATCTCTTAGTAAAGATTTATTTCTATATTATATTTTGTTCCGTTGCGATGTGAGACTCTGTTCATGATGGGTTTCTTCTTCTTCTATTCTACTATTTCTTTGTTTCTTTCTTGTCTCACCCTCTAATTTATTTCTACTAACTATCTGCTTTTCTGTATAATTTGAGTTGACATGGTTTGATAAATGTCGACTTAATCTGTACTAAAAAGTGGGTCGTTACACTTCTCAAACAATACTGAATATCAGTCGCCACTTACTGACCCAACACAACCACAAAACATTATGAAATGCAAATTTTCACCGTTTACTCACCAAGAAGAGACAAGGCATAATTCCATTTGGTGGAAAAGGAAACAGAACATAGCATAAATGCTAGGTGGTGAGTTGCAAAATCAATCCAAGGTAAGGGAAGTTACTACTGCCAAGAAGACTCCACATCGAAACCACAAACTTCCAAATACGTGCAAGTCGAAACCAGTACCGAGTTAGGCCAGATAAACCAACACCATTGCATAGATATACCATCGAATCGGAAGCTATCCCCGACCCTCCTAACAAGGAAAAATAATCTCTGGACATAAATTCACCTGGAAATGTGGGTGCAAACTCGACAGGAACCCTCAAGATGCACATTATAGGGTATCGTACTGCTCATAAAACAAAGGCACAACTAGCAGAAAGTATCGAAATAATCGAGGTAACCCAATAGGGCCACCATACAACATGTAGGAATCAAAGGATTTTGAGGGGACAAGAGAAGGAAAAATGAAATTCGGGCACAAAGAATTAGGGGATTAGGGTTAGATGTGATGTTGCATACTCGGTTCAGCGTATCCACCACGATGACAAAAGCAAAGGATTTAAGGAATGGAAGAAAGGAGGAGAGACGAGTGAGATAGCGATGCAGAAGGAAGAGGAATGCGAAGAAAAGGAAAGGGATTCCCTTGTTGCCATTAACGGCGGATACGAAAGAACTGAATCTTTGAAATGTTGGCGTTGTATTGAGGATATTTTTGTACACATCGATGTAGTGGGTGTTTAACTTAATTATTTTGTTAATGTTTGATCTATAGCTCAAAAGATGATTTTTTTTAGTTTAGTAGTGAATGACAAGCAAAAAAACAATCCATCTTGATATGTTGGTACAAGTTAGTATGATGTATTTAACCGTTAAAAACACGTAGGGATTATAATGTGTTGAAAGTATTTAACACAATATAAAAGTTGCTATCTAGTTGTCATTAACTACAAAAAATGTGTCCCAATAGGAAAAACTACTTGCAATGCCGAAGTAAAGCTGCTAATTTTGGTCATTCTAACGACAGGACCATTGGCAACAAATAAAAGATTATTACTAATAAAAATATGTGTTGCTAAAAACACAAATATCAATGACAAAAGCAAATGTTGCACTTGTCAATCCATTGTGACGCTTGTCTATGTTGCAAAGTAATATTCGCATCTTCATCATTTGCGACATAAAATTTTGTGTCATTAAAATCTTTTGCAACATAAATTTAGTTTATTGCGTCATATATTTATGTGGAAAAAAGGACATTTTTATTGTAGTGCATGTCTATGGATACTAGAATCAAATCATTCATATTTAACAAGATTCAATGTGAATTCGTTACGAAATCCGAAGCCAATCATTGATTTCAAATCAGATTCCTTTATATCATATGCTGATCTTCACCACTGACAGCGCTACATGTCAAAAGGATACCTTCGATTAAAAATCTTCAACCAGCATCATGAAGAGAATATTCCCTTATCCTTGTAAAGTAAACATTTTTACATATTTTTTCTAGGCCCAATATATAGAGGACTTCAGCCATTATAAATACTCATGCACCCATTGTAAAGATTGTACATTCTTTTCTTCTTCTGCTTAATAAAGCTTTGCTTTTCTTCATTATTTTGTTTTTGCATTTTTATGACAATTTGTGTTGTCTAGTCAATTAGATTTCCTCAAAACACAAAATGTTATTGCTATTATTTTTCTTATTAGTGATTGACTATTTGATTAGGTTCGACGGTAATCCTAGTTTTTACTTTTCATTTGTTTATTTCTTTTCTGAAGTTTTTATTTCCAGTATTTTGTTTGTTCTTCCTTAGTTAATTATTATATTTAATATAGATTTGATTAAATTCGAATCCGTATTGAATTTAACAGCAGTTCTACTTGTTTTTCTCTAGTTTTTCTTTATTGGTAATTGCAGTTTAGTTGTCGATTCAAATACATTTGTCCTAACTAAATTACAATTAAAATTTATTTTTTCTCAAACCACATTTTCAAATTTTGTCTAACTTGCCTACGAAATTATATAAATAATATAATTTAATTTCCTCCATGTGTTCGACCTACATTCCACACACTTATGCATTTGTAGTAATTTATTTTAAATTTTGCGCTTTTCAAGTCCATATAAAAGTGACAACCAAAAACAGGAGTTGAAGGTTCGATATGTAAATCATATATTGAAGAAAAAGCTTCGTTCTTTTTCTTCTACTATTTCAGTGACCATGTAAATATATCATTTGACAACATTCCTCGCAGTAACGAAGGCGACGAACAAGAATCCTCTCAAATAATGTTATCTATTTTTAGACAATATGGACAATCTTTTAGGAAATATGTAGAAATAAGGTTAGATGTTAGAGATCTTCATGTAGCACGCACTTATATTCTTATAAATTATGTTGAGATTGCACCATTTGTGTAACACCCCGTATTTTTTGTGAACATAAAGTAACAAAACAAAGTATAATTAATTTTTAAAAGAGTAATTAAGGGAAATGGGTTACTCCATTGCGTTCGTTTCAGAATTCTGCTTGAGATAGAGTCCAAGTTTACGTAAATCGGACTCCGTATGAAGAAGTTATGGCACTTAGAAGTTTAAGGAATTTAAAATAAAAACCAGTCCGAATTCAAATTCAAAGTTTCGAAATTCAAATCACACACCCGGGCTGGGCGGGAAAATTCCCGCCCAGGACCCAGGTCGACCAGGGGGTCGACCTGGGTAAAACAGGTCGACCTCCCCCCTTTTCTAGATCTGTGGACATATTCGTTTTTCTGTATTTAGACGCCCGTTCTGACCAGATTCGTTGCTCCTAAGCTATTTAAACACCCCCAAACCTCACTTTCTCTCCACACAATTTCATTACGCATATACTCTGTCCTAATTCATATTAATATAAATCAATGGCGTCATTACTATTCTCAAACCTATGCTAGAACAAGTGCTCCTTCTTCTTCCAATCTGAATTGGATTAAAAGAGAACAACTACAACCCTTTTTCTTTTAGAATCCAACCAAGGTGACTACAATTATTTTAAGATATGAAATTTAATTATGATCTTGACATGGTTATAAATCTGAATTGGAGAATATGCATATTCTTGTTTATCATATCTGTTTTCCTGTGTAGATCTATCTTATTCCTGTTTATCAGATCTGTTTTTCTGTGTAGATCTGTCTTATTATTGTAACTATTCTGTATTTCTTCCTTCCTTCTGTTTTATAGCCAGGCTACCATGAGAATGAGCCAAATCTCATAAGAGATTGACGCACAAACACTAAATTTGGGGAAAATAATGAATGATGCATAACTGGACATGACTGATTTGTGGTTGATTTAAGAAAAGGGCATATATTGTAATTTAAGATCAAGATCTAGACATACCATATATGATGGTTTATGATTTGGAAGAAGAAGAATTATTGTATGACAACATATGACGTGTAATTTGGGAACATAATGCATGTTATAATTCAAGATCTGATTTTGAGGACATAATATAGTTGTAATTTAAGATCTAGATTTGGGGGCATATTTTATATGACGATCTATGACTTGGAAGAAAAAGGATATACGATTTAGGCATAAAAGATCTATATTAAAATAGGATAACTATTAATTGTGAATGCGCCTAAATGGGGATTTTGGATATTTGACAAACGCTGAAATCAAAGGCTATAATTTGGCATAATTCATATTGTATATCATGATTTGGGGTTTTTGGAGAATATTCTGTACTATGTAAATTTAACTAGAAATTTGGGGCATATGTTGTATTGTGAATTATGACCATAATTTGAGCATGTAACATTAGGCTTAATTTTACGATTAAGCGAGGTATGTCAATGGAATTTTAAGGGATGATTAAATCTATTAAATTGCCTAGTTTGCTAAATCTGTTGAAACTGAATACAGTAATTTAGGGTATGAAAATCTGTAGACTCGATCTAAAATTGAGCAAAACATGTTAATAGAACTTTGAGATATCTGTTGTAACTTGTAAAGAAGTTAATTTGTTGAATTGGCATAATTAGTCTAATATTGGCATAATATGTGAATGAACGCTTTAGCTAAAAAAATAAGAATGCTGAGACACGAGGTTAGACTCTGTTTGTGGTAGAAGCCTGCCCGGACCCAACTGGCTTAACCAGCAACGACAAATTGTCAGTCTAATGTGAGAGGTCGTAGGCATGAAGATGCTTAAACACGAGGCTAGGTCTGGCTTGTGGCAGAAGTCTGCCCGGAACCGCCCGGCACATCCAGCGGCCACAAGCTACTGACCTAATATGAGAGGTCTGTGCATTAATATTTAATTAATGCAAATCTAGGATAAATATGATGCCTAAAACATGTTCGGTGGATAAGGTTAAATCAACAGGACCGATGAATCTAATAAATCCGTTTGAAAATCTGTAGGCCCAATACAAGGTTAGGTGAAACAATCTGTAAGTCTGTTAATCTGTAAGCTGATCCGTTAAGTCTGAAAACTTGTTAATCTGTATATCTGATCTATTAGTCTGAAAACTTGTTAACTTATATGTTTGATCTGAGAGCTAGTTAATCTGAACTTTGTACATCTGAAATATGTAAGCATGTTAATTTGAAATCTGTTAGTCTTGGGACACAAGGTTAGGAGGGGCAATTACTTGTGTCATCTATTGTTTGGGACCGAAGTTAAGGCATTCCCTTTGCGAGTGACCTTAACGGAAGTGGGGTGTTACACTTGGTATCAGAGCTGAAGGTTACCATATTTGATAAAAAGTTTTGGAAAACTATTTTCAAAAAGGTTTTAAAAATGAAGTATTTTCAAAAGTAAAGTTCATTTTGAAAAACATAACCCCCAAGAGGCATATATCTTTATTTCGATTTTCCGTTTTGAATCTCTTCCTTTTTCTTTTCAGCATGTCTAGGTTACCCGAGATACCCGAGGGTATACCGATACCAACCTGGTTCAGAAGGTATCTGGAGACTAGGGCCACCGCCACAGGCCCAGCAAACATCCCTCCTCCCCCAGCTGCAGTCGCTCCTCCTCCCTCCTCCCCGTGTTGATACTTTTTCAAAGATATGCAAAGACTTTCGAGCAATGGGCGGAAAACCTTTTCACGGATTGGAGACATTTGTTGAAGCTCGAAATTGACTTAAGGAGGTGGAAGATTTGTTTGGTATCTTCGAGATAGGAGATGGAAGGAAGGTCCAATTAGCTGCTTGGTTAATGAAGGACGAAGCCTCGTTTTGGTGGGATGTCACGAATGGAGAGCGTCCGGTAGAGACATGGATGGATTTCAGGCATAGGTTCGAGATGAAATTCCTCTCACGAGCGGAAGAGAATTTATACATGGAGAGGTTCTTAGCATTGAAGCAAGGGAATTCATCAGTGAAGGAGTACATCAACAAGTTCAATCAGTTGGCGAGATTCGACTTAGACTTGGTGAACACACCTGAGAAGAAGGCCCTGAGATTCGTTAAAGGTTTGAATGAGCTGCTAGATGGGTTGCCTATGACCCACATTCCTATGGAGGCTACCTTCTAGAAATTGGTTGACATGGCGTTAATGCATGAAGAGGAAGCCAAAAGTGAGAAGAAAGAGGAAAATCTCGAAGGACCACAGAACAAGAAAGCGTGGACCAAAAAGGAAACAAAAAAGAAGGAAGAAAAGTCTAAAGATAAAAAGGAGAAAAAGTGATTTACTTGTGGAAGCTTGACTCATCTGAACAAGGATTGCAGAAAGAGGAAGGGCGCTTGCTTCGAATGTGGATAAATGGGACACTTCACTAGGGACTGCCCGAAGAAACGTGGGCAAGGGCAGAGGGCAGAACCTACTCTTGGAGGGAAGGCGAATGCTCACGTAACTGGTAGATAGGTTAGAGATAGGAAAATTTCTGTAGAAGGTTTAATTTCCTTATCTGATTATTGAGATAAAACTCTTTTTGATTCTGGCATGTTGATTCTGTAATTGAGACTCTGCATTTTAATACTAGTCTTGTTTCTAATCCCGCTATGGTCTCAAACCCCATAAGGGTTACGACTCATCTGTTTGTGATAAGTTGGGGTTTGAGGATATCTGTGTTAGGAGTTAAGTTGACCATGACGCATACATTTTGGTTTTGTGGGATATGGGTTTTTTTATCATACTTAGTTGCCTAAGAATCATTTGATAATCTAATCTGTACCAGTAGTCTGTAAGTATCTGAATATTTCTGAAAAGGATAGGGGTTTTACTTGAAGCATGAAGTAGATTTCCAGTTTTGACATTGTTTAATGGGAATAATTCTCTGAGTGTCGATCTGATGTTGATTTCGGTCTTCGGGGTTGATACTTAAGGATTTATTCTCTTAACCGATGTCTAACGGGAACAGAACTTTTGTACTTGCTTCTATCACTC